>JAGXJF010005609.1:0-491976 GCA_019208055.1 Stipa capillata
TTTTTTGTTTCTTATTTTTACTTTTTATCGTGTTGTTTTTTCTTATTGTTTATTGTTTTTTCGTGCAGCTTTTTTCAATATTAACGTCGTTATAAATATTAATGTATAGTTTTCTCTTTATTACCCTTCTTTATTTAGTGTTATTTTTTAGTTTTTTTTTTTATATTTTTTTACTTTTTTTCTATCTTTTATATTATTAATATTTATATATCTAAGGGTAATTTATTCTTTTTTTTTTTTTTTTTCTTCGTTATTTCCTTATAGCCGAGGTTTTTCCTACTTTTTTTTTTTAATTTTTTTTTATTTTTTATCTTTTTTTTTTCTTTTTTTTATAATCTTTTTTATTCATTTTTCGTTTATTTTGTTTGAATTTTTTTTTTTGTGTTTTTTTTGTCTTTTCTTTTTTCGTGTCTTATACTTTTTAGTACCGTTTTGCGCTTTTTTTTTTTTTTTTTGTTTTGTTTTTTTCTTCCTTGTTTTTTTTCGTTTTTTTCTCTATTATTTTTGTGCCTTTTTTTTTTTTTTTTTTTTTTTTTGTTTTTTTTTTTTTTCTTTTTTTTTTTTTTTTTTTTTTTTTTTTTTTTTGTTTTTTTTTTTTTTTTTTGGTTTTTTTTTCTTTTTTTTTTTTTTTTTGTTTTTTTTTTTTTTTTTTTTTTATTTTCTTTTTTTTTTTTTTTTTTTTTTCTTTTTTTTTTTTTTGTTTTTTTTTGTTTTATTTTTTTTATTTTTTCTTCTTTTTTTTTTTTGTTTTTTTATTTTTTTTTTTTTTTTGTTTTTTTTTTCTGTGTTTCTATTTTCTCTTTTCTGTATTTTTTCTGTTTTATCTTTTTTTATATCTCTGTATCTTTTCCTTTTTCTTTTTTTTCTTTTTGTCTTTCTCTATTACTCTTTCTGTTTCTATGTTTGTCTCTGTCCTCTTTTCTTTTGTTTTGTATATTTTTCTGTATTTTTTTTCTGTCTGTTTTCTGTTTTTTGTGTCTTTGTTCTTTCTTTTCTTTTTTTTTTTTTTTTTTTTTTTTTTTTTTTTTTTTTTCTTTTTTTTTTTTTTTTTTTTTTTGTGTTTTTTTTTTTTTTTTTCCTTTTTTTTTTTTTTTCTTTTTGTTTTTTTTTTCTTTTATCGTCAGCGGGATCTGACACCCATAACGACTCCCACATATCATCGAAGATCTTTATCGAGCAAACCTTGTATTGTCGCATACAATTCCTTTTGCCTCACGATACATTACACAACCCGAGGCGAGACTTTGACGGTATCCCTGTGATCAACTCCTTGATCACCATACCTAGTTATCCTCGTTACCGGTTTGTACTTTTTTCTCGTTTCCGTATTCCGGTATCCCCGTGACTAACCTTTTAGTCACAATACCTGGCCAGGCGATGCTGGACACCGTAATACCGAGTGGGCCCAGAGTGTATCTCTCCATCGCCGGATGGGCAAATCCCAGTCTTGACATATCTAGAACCACTATATACTTTCTGGTGTACCTGGAAGTCACCTTTATAATTACCCAGTTACGGCGTAACGTTTGATGACCCCAAAGCAACCATCCGGTATCCGGGTCTATGGTATTCTCATGGTCTAAGGACGCAAGTAAACGTTAACACATCATGAGAAGATACTGACAACATATTGACGAAGTGATCTCGCAGTATCTCATAAGGGGTCTATCCAACACCATTGTTACCCTAACAATGTGTTCCCATTATTGCCGGCATCCTTGTTACATTAACAATGCCCATGATCAGGAAAACAAGATCATCAACAATACATGAGCTAGTCCAGAGGCCTGACTAGGGATCTGAATGGTGTTTATTATTCCACACATGCAATTAGGTTTTCCTCTGAATCTCATATTCAAGAACCAATGCAATTTTAGCATAGAACATAAATTTAATCATGAACATGAAAATAGAATAATAACAACTTTATTATTGCCTCTAGGGCATATTTCCAACAGGCGACAGCCCTGACGATGGAGAGCGGGCTCGTCGGCGACAGCCCGGACAACGGAGGGCACGTGGACACGTCGGGGACAGCTTTGTCGCGGAGAGCGTGGACGAGAACCCTAATAGTGTTGCGGTAATCCTGAACACCGTCGATCCGGAGTAGCGCGAGGACCTCCCTCCAACACTTTCACAAGCTTATAAGATGATCAAACTTATAGAAGTGACCACTGGGGAGTTACAATGTGAACTGGAAATCTTCTATGAAAAATCAGTTTGGAGAACATGCTGTATTTAGTGCTGCTCTTCTCTGGGGGAAAAGCTTCATATTCCAAATCCGCAATGCAGGCAGACGAAAAATTTGGCTACCTTCTAGAGTGTTTCGACATGGGTGCTCCTCCGCATGGTATGATATTTCAACCACATGGCTCTCCATGTACTATGTTCTTTAAGATTTTGGCTAGCATGCTGAGCATTCCTTTTTGATTCTGGTTCTGTGTTTCATTGAACTGATATTTCTCAAGCAAGAGCCGCCTTCTGAAGCAATCTTACCCTTTTTAAAAAAAAGTGGAGCAACCTTGTTCCTTGCTATATCCATACGATCAGATAATTTCTTGATTGTAAGGTGCTTGAACAAAAGCTAACGCTCACTTATGGTGTATTGTCTTGTATAATTTTTTTTTGCTTTTACTTCTAAAGTATTGAACAGAATTATCACCTTCATCATTATCTTATCTCATCGCAGGAGGCATTGCCTTTGGGTTGGATCGGTTGGTAATGCTTTTGGCTGGTGAAAGTTCGATCCGGGATGTGATAGCTTTCCCAAAGACCACGACTGCTCAATGTTCTCTCACCAAAGCGCCATCCCTTGTAGATCCTCAGCAACTGAAGGATCTTGGCCTCCGTGCTTCGTGAGGATACTGTTCATAGCTCACGGGTTTGGGTTATACTTAGGAACAGCTACAATATACACCTGGAAGTCGAACTGTCTCAGCACATTTGTCTTTTTGGACGTTAGAAAATGAGCTATTGGTCGTGAGAAATTTTGACCATGGATATATAAGATGACTGGCCATCCCACGGGTGTTACCAGAACTGCCAACATCATCACATGCAAAATTTAAAGCAGCAAAATTTAAAGCAACATAAATTTGTTGAGAGGCTTGGAGCTGCCAACAAGAGCCTGCATTGTTGTAGGCTAGTAAGATGACAATCTACTGTTCGGCATCTTTCTTTTATGTATATTGTTGATTTTTTTTGGTGGGTGAGAACTTTCTTGTATAAGGTGCTAGTGGGCATATTTGTACCTGAAATGCATCACTAAAACAATCAGTGCTGCGAATGAGCATCACTCCTTTTCGCTATCGTAACTCCTTTATTTCGGCCGAGCACTCACTATCAAATGGAGTAGAATCGAATGCCTAGGAGATAAAAGGCAGAGGAGCACATCTTCATATATATTAAAGGCAGTTAGCATGTGTACTGACCATGAGGATCTGCTTCCTGACAATGAGTCCATGAACCTCTGCGCCATTGGAGGAAAGGCAGAGGATAGGATTCCCTTACCTAGTTGCAAATTGCAGTGGCAAGGCCTAGAGGCGGCGCCTATATCCAGATGCCCGCCGCGCCGCAGACATTAGACCACTCCATTCCCACCAAGGAATCAACTTAGCCAGAGAAAGTAGCGAAGTTGCCGAGCTCCAAGCAAATGGCGGCAGAGACAACGCCGAGCACTGCTCTCCTCACCATGAAGCTCCTCGTGGATGCCAGGCCGCTGCGCCGGTGCGTGGTGCTTGCGGAGGCCGGCAAGGACGCGGTCGACTTCCTCTTCTCCCTCCTCTCCATGCCGGTCGGCACGGCCGTGAAACTGCTCGGGAAGGAGTCCATGGTCGGCAGCGTCGGCAACCTCTACGCCAGCGTCGCGCGGCTCGACGACACCTACGTCCAGCCCGGCGCGGCCAAGGACGCCCTCCTCTGCCCCGCCGTGCTGTCCCCCGCGGCGAGCCCCAACGGTTCCCTCTTCCGCTTGCCGGAGCCGCCGTCCTCGGGCCCGAAGAGCTTCTTCGTTTGCTTCTCCCATAGCCATGCCCATGGGAGCAGCAGCTGCCGAAACTACGTGACGGACGCGAGAGGCACTCGGTGCCCCTCCTGTAAAACAGAGATGATGGAATCAAAGTATCAATACGTGCCTCCCACGTCTGGCGGCGCCGGACAGGCGCAGAACGCCGCGAAAGGGTTCGTGCAGGCCGCCGTGACGTACAAGGTGACGGACGACCTCACGATCACGCCCACGTCCGCCATCTCCAGCATCAGGCGGCTCAGAGCCTTCTCGCCTTGGGACCTCGGCGCGCTCCAGGAGATGACCGTGCAGCTCGGCTACGAGGAGGTGTGGTATATAACGACCATATATATGTGCATCATCGATGACTGTCTCCCAATTCCATGCATAATTTTCTCTTCTTTTTTACTACCATTTTCCATGAAACTATGCATCAATCGTGGCGTATGTACGTTCCATGATGCGTTTTGCAGTGTCTGGAGATTCTCAGGGCCTCGCTGCAGTCCAAGACTGTCCTCACTGACGTTTTCCTTAGAAAGACAAGAAAAACCCCTTCGTCGAACAACGCTGCCGCTTCGCTGAACAACGGTAGAAGACATGAATGCCTCACCTGGCGTGCTTGAGCTTAGCCGTGAAGCCTGTGGACGTGTAGCTTGATCTCTGTAGCCGGGGCCTGGTAGTCTAGCTTTAATCAGGTTTCTAAAGCAATTGTTGAAAATAAAATAAAATTTTGTTGGATATAATTCCAACGGTCCATAACCGAGATGGACAGTTAGTATCTTTTTTTTTCGAGGGAAACACTCTGCGACTTTATTCATTAATCAAAACTGAAGGTATGAGCAAGGTTTCGTGTCGTTCCTTGTGGTAGTTTCAAGGTTTGGATGGTAGTTGTAGTTAGGTGTTTGAGTGTGTTCTGACTATGGTATCCTGTAAGAATTGTTCTGGTTGTTTGCGAACATCACTATTATCTGGGTGTGGCGAAATAGTAATGGTTGTGCGATAATCTGGTATGTGCATCTTCAGTTCTTGTTATTTCCTTTTTTGGTGTGATTTTGATACGACATCGACCAGCTGCGGAAATCGGTTTGTGAGTAGCTTCACTAGCTTGGGTTGATCCAATGCGAAGTTCTTAAAAACTCTTTATTTTGATACAACATCGGCAACTGTGGAGATTTGAATCCCTAGATATGCTGTTCTGCTTCATTTCGTGCCAAGATTGCAGATTACGATGCGAAGGTTTATTGATGTTGAAATTCAATTAAGCTTTTGAAGTATATTTTCTTTACTTCGTGTGTTTGTGAGTTGTTCAGGTGTGGTTTGATTTCTCGATTGAGTTCTTCCATTTTCAATGTTCTGTACGTGAAAGCGATTAATTTTGGAGGTTTGTTTTGATGATTGCTCACTGAAAATCGCTGCCGCATTACATGAACCTTCTTTCGCAGCGAAAATTTCGGTTGTTTGTGCGGCATTTGAATATGGAGCCACAATTCGGATTTTTGGGGATCCAATTTCAAAACTGTGGCTCCACATCAAAGATTTGTTCCACATGGGAGAGGAAGGTGCCGTTGGTTTGGACTTTGGATTTCAATTTTGGGGAGCAGAAAGTTTCGCACAAAAGTTTGGGCGGGATTTCAGTTTAGAATTTTGTTAGGCGCCAAGTGCCAACCTGCTGTTGTGGCGCGGTATGAAAATTTGCAAGTTTGTACGCTTCAACCCGTCCTGTTCGAATGCGAGGCGTATTCTACGAAACATGTAAACGGACCACCAAGGCGTATTCTATCTCCTCGATCCTTGAATGCGTAAACTGGTGCTGTATGTAAGATTCGCGCCGAGGCTTATGGCCATCAGAAACGCATCCCATCTGCTTTCAAAAAAGAAACGCATCCCATCTACGGATTTGCTTGAAGCAAGTTCATGTTGCCCGCATATGTGCTGGTTTGAGAATGAAACAAACTTGTATAATTTGATTTCTGAAATCTTCAGAATTTTTAAGAAGCTGTGTATATGGTATGACGATTGCTATTGTGCTACCGTAGAACACCTGGGTTTCACATTTATCTGATACTGTTGCAAAGAAACATAGGTGCCGAGAAAAATACTAACTGAACAACATATATAATACCTTTAATTATTTCAGGATCGTAGCTTGTACCAGCTTGTTCGTTCGCTGCTGCTCTGAATGTCTGGAGTTGAGGCTTCTCTTTCTGCTTCATATCCCCCTATAAGCTAACCAAGAAACACGAGGGACACATCTCTAATTGCATGCATCTCTACCGCTACATCTCTTATGAACATTCGCTCTTGAGGCTGTTGCTTTGAGCAGGATACGCCAAGCCTGAAGACAGAAACCAAGCACGCCTGTATCGTACTTGTTGCAATGTTATCCTGATGTTATCTGTGCAGCCAGATTGTTGAGTCAGCTATCTCCAAGCTTCTATCTGGCAGAGCATCCTCGGCAAACTTATGCAGATCCAATGAATCTCTGAACATGTTGTCTGTTTGGCTCCTTCCAGTAAACATCTCAAGCAGCAATATGCCAAGACTATAAATATCACCAAGAGTTGAGACCGCACAGCCTTCCCCATACTCTACAATTATGCAAAATTTAGTGGTTAGCATGTTACATTTGTTTTCTCTAAAGAAAAAGAATGTCATATATGTATGAGAAGGAGCAGATAAAAAAGAATTTAACATAGCCTATGGAACCTCTAATTCCAAATGAGCTATATGAATTTTGCATCCTCTTGCTTATAGTTTCTGGAAGGATTCTTGATATGCCAAAGTCTCCAACTCAGGCGCTCATGTCTTCAGCAAGAAGAACGTTGCTTGGCTTAATATCGCAATGGATTACCGATGGTTGGCAGTGGGTACGAAGATATTCTACTGCATCCACAATATCGACCGCAATATCAAGCCTCTGGGCAAGGCTGAGTGTGTTGCTTGTAGTGAGCTTTTGAGATTTTGGATGAAGCCAACCATGTAAGTTACCATTGGGCATGAACTCAAAAATCAATGCCTTGAACTCTTGACCTTGGTGGTTGACGCTCGAACAAGAAGTAATGATCTTTATGAGACAACGGTGTCGTATCCTTCTCATGGCCTCGCATTCAACCTCAAAACTCCTGGAAGACCTGGATTGACCAAGGTTAAACACCTTGACAGCCAAGGTTCTTTCCTCAGTGTCCAAAACACATCTATAAACCGCACCATAACTTCCTCTCCCAAGCAAGTTAACTTCTGAAAACCCGTTAGTTCCTCTCAATAGTGCATGATATGGGATTGTTTCGTAACGGTCCTCAGCAATAGAATGTTGCACTATTGCCTTCTGGCTTTGTTTGAGCTTCTTGTGAAGTATCCAAACAAGAAGAATAACTGAAAGTGACAACAAGATTGCTCCAGTTGTTGCTAGAGAAACTATAAGAGACTTTGTCATCCTTTTTTTGTTCTTGCTTAAGGGGCTTGTGGAGCATGGAGCCAAGTGAAGTTGAGGGGTACCACCGCACAGATTTATATTCCCAGCAACTGCAATGTAAGTGATGTTTCTGAAAACACCTCCATCTGGTACCTCGCCTTGCAAATTATTGAAGGATAAATCCAATTTGGACAATGATGTCAAATTCTGTAGAACTGCCGGGATTGACCCTGACAAGTTGTGCGCTAGGTACAGTTCCTGCAGGTTTCTAATACTACCAAGGGCATCAGGTATATTACCAAAGAACTTATTCATGGTCAGGTTTATTTTACTGAGCCCCTTTATATTCTTCAGCGATTGAGGTATGCTTCCCTCAAACGAGTTATTGTCTAACAATAGCCATTCCAACACCATGCAATTCTGAATACTGTCGGGTATCTCGCCAGACAACTGGTTTCCTGATAGAATCAGTTGGTTAAGATTTGCCAGACCACCAACTTCATAAGACGTCCAGAAAGGGAATTGTACAAGTCCAAGTAGGTAGAAAGGCTAGGCAATTTCAAAATCTCTCTGGGTATTGAACCGTTAAGTCTGTCATTTGTTGACAAATCAAGTACAAAAAGGTTTTTCAACTCCCCCAGGCTTGCCGGAATTGGTCCCTCTAAGTTACCATAATATGCATAAAGCCTATTCAACTGCGAAAGATTTCCTAGCGATGACGGTATGAGGCCAGACAAGCAATTGTTGTACAATGCCAGCTCAATCAAGTTCTCTAGCTTACCAATGCTCTCTGGAATCACTCCGGATATGGAAGTATTTGCTATCGCAAGCATGTTGAGACCAACCAAATTGCCGATATCTGCAGGAAGACTCCCAGAGACCCTACTGTCAAGTAAGTATAATCTCTGGAGAGTCGTTGAGAGGTTTGCAATCGAAGCAGGTAACCGTCCTCTGAAAGAGTCGCCGCCGAGTACCAAGTTTCCCAGCTGGCTGCAGTTTGCCAAAGAAGTGATGAACTCCCACCCCTTTTTGTCATTCGCTTCAAGCCTATTTTCAGCCAAGTCCAGATATTGGAGACCTCCTAGCCTCCCCAAAGTGGGAGGCACATACCCACTAAATCTGTTAGTTGAGAGGATAAGTCTCGTGAGATCAGATAGATTAGATAGTGATGAAGGGATGGTTCCAGTGAACTGATTAGTATCCATGCCAAGCATTTGCATCCTGGGGAACTTGTTGCCGATATCAGCTGGAATGCTTCCATACAGCATATTTCCCCCTACCCCAAACCATTCCAGTGATGACAAGATGTGATCAGATGTTAAGATATATGGTGAAGTTGTGATTTTTAGTGATATATTATTTTCGTTAAAATGTTGAAGGTGAAAACCTTAGCAATATTATCACGAGATGCGTCTAATGTATTATATATACATTTAGATTGGAATCTGATCTACACATTGAGAAAGAAATAAAGACAAATTCTGATGGACGATAACTGAATCTACTGTTAACATCTCACAACACGACTCTCTATATTATTAGAAGATACCCTGCACGTTGTGGCGGGACTTATGCTCATATTAATGTTAACAAATATTTGGTCACCAAAAAATGCACAATTAAGGAGCTCACTCACAGCAACTATCGTTTCGCCAAACAAAAATATAATTCATTTTGACTATACGATGGTTACGTATTAAGAAAAAGGAACATAACAGAGTAATGATCGATATTGGAGAAAAACATGTTATCGATAAAAAAAGAACACATGAAGCAATGACTGTGGGACTTAGCCACTGAGGAGTTATAGAGGAGGACATGTCATAGGTGCCAAATTCCTGCAGAAAAGCAATATCATGTGTAGCAGTTTTACTACAGCCCGAGACACACACGAGCAAACTAAAATCGTTACCCAAAGGCATTACTTATTTGTAATTCCTCATAACCCTTGAGGTCAGTAGTACAATGTAATTATATCATTTCGATTCTTTGTGTGTGTAGATGAACGATTCCTGACCAATAATATTATGTTTCATATATATATGAAAACTGCACATCAATTATAATTGGTATTGAAAAAAAGAAGAACACATCTAGAATAATGTGTTAGTGCAGGTGTAACATTAAACCTGCTAGCGGGCTGACACTAAAAATAGACAAAAGATAAAGGGTAAATCAATTGTAAGCAATCGTATCTGAATATTGAACATTTTCAGAGGACATTTTACCTGCTGTTGGGCTTCAAATAATTGTCCCTTGAAGTGAGTTGGCATTCATGACCTACTGAAAATGAGAGGCTGAGATGTAATATAATGAATACCATTCATCCGAAATTAATCATGTAAACGCTGAAGTATGCTTAATTAAGCAAGCATATACTGCAGTTAACAAAACCAGTGAATGTAAATAAGTAATCACAATGTTATGTCGCAGTAGCACTTGCAAAGTATTCTGCTCCCGGCCGACGCTCCGAACCCTAGCGGCCGCGGCGGCGGCCACCGATGCGGCGACCCCGCCGGAGGAGGCGGCTGCTCCCGCGGCGGGGACGAGGATGGAGATGATGCAGTGGCCTCCGTGGGACGCGCTGTGCGGCGAGCTCGGCGCGGGCGACGCCGGGCGCCGGGTGCGGCTCTGCGGCTGGGTCGCCCTCCGCCGCACCCACGCCGGCCTCACCTTCCTCACCCTCCGTGATTGCTCCGGCACGGTCCAGGTGAGCAATTCGTGTTGTAATGTTGTTGGTGGCGTTAGTACTAGTACTTGTTAGCTGCTGTGGTCGTCATGCTATTAGCTGCTGTGGACCTGTTGTTGTTGCACACATGTACATCATTTCATGATCCCTTTGTTGTTAGCTCGTGATTATAGGAATGTAGTTGCTGCTGCTGTAGAGACATCTTAGGTATAGCTGATGATATGACATTTTTCACTAAAGCTTTCATTACGCAATTTGTGTCATCTGGAACGATCTGTTTTATAGAAAAGTCAATGGTGTATATAGTAGCACTTAAACTGGCTATTGTTTTGTCGAGTGATTTTTATATAATGTAGTCAACAAAGGGCAACGGAGTAGCAGTATTCGATACTGATGCAATAGCAGTTGCCCTGATTTTTTTTTCCTTCACAAAAGCAAGTGCGCTAGCTACTGACGTTCAGTGATCATGTAACTTTCACAGGCAAATGAAATTCTATAATCTCATTAGTATTGTATAACTATTAGTTGTTATTCCCATTCCGTTTGTGGTGTATGGGGAAAAGTTCTCTGCAGTGGCTGGTAGAGCGATAATTCTTACAAAATTACCTGTACTAGTTGTCGATGATGTTTACTATCATTATTGTTGAGTGTTAAGCGATCTCAAGCCCAGTGGTTATTTACTCTTCTTTAGGTGACAACTTTGCCAGAATACCCTGAAGTTTACGCTGTGGTTAACAAGCTGAGAGTGGAATCAGTGGTTGCTGTTGAGGGGGTGGTGCGCCCGCGCCCGACAGAAGCCATTAATGCAGAGATGAAGACTGGGGCAGTAGAGGTATTGACTGGGCTCGATGATACTTTGTTTTATGTTTTTATGGGGAGAAGAAGCTAGAGGTGGCTTAACGTGGTTAGAATTTGAAATTTACACTATCTAATATAGAAATATTACCCCCTGTTGTTAGAGGTCACTAGGTCAGCAGTATGGTGTAGGTTTTCTCCAAAAGCTGTTGGCGTGTAACTCTCTTATCTTTCTGTTCCAAGTTGTAAGACACTGTTATTTCTATTGATCGTAATGGAAATGGGATCAGAGTCCCAGTTTGAAAAATGGTATAGATCTTTAAAAGCTGATGTTCTCGTATAATATGTTGAACATGTAGAATGTATTGGAGCTAATCTATGTGATAAGGAATGGCATATGCAACATGGTTCATAGTTTTAGTGTTCTGGTAATTTCTTCCTTTAGCTGTCATGAGCTTTTATATCTTTGTTTGTGTTTCTGCAAATGGCAACATGCTCTTCTAACTATGATACAATGTTCCCACCTTGAAGGTTGCTGCAGATTGTGTATTGGTGCTCAACTCGGTAACTCGTTCACTACCTTTTCCAGTCACTACTGCTGACACTGTAAAAGAGAAATTTCCAGAAGAGATTCGATTGAGGTAAGACAAGCACAATCTGTGTTCTCCGCATCTTCTCATTGGCATATTTTCAAGTACTTGGAAGAATTTTTCAGTGAATCCCTCAAAATATCTAGCTGGTGATTGCTTATTGGCTAACAAGTGCTTAGACTTGTCAAGTTTGTGCAGAAATGTGATAAGGTGGTGCATCTAAAGTTGCATATAAGATTTTAGGAGTGAAGATAATGCTTGGGAGACTTAGGGATTATCAACCACTTCTTTTGCCATATATGAGTATGACACTGACTATTGGGAGCATATAATTGAATTAGGTGTTAACTCTTCTGTAAAGTTGCACGATTACCTTGTAAACAGTATGTCAGTATGTATTGGAGATTTCTTGGAGTATGGCATAGCGATTGATCACACACTGTGATTACGGGATTGCTGTAGTTGTATGATCATATCCAGTTCGGTTACTAATATTTCCTTAACTATATCTATTGCTATAATTTTTGGATCCTTGTTTTCGCAGTATACTTTCATTAGAGTGATATATCATTGATATCATGATAGAGGCTTGCGGATTCAGTATAGTTAAGAATTTTTGTCATCATACATACAGATCATGCTAACTTGTAGCAGTTTATTTAAATATCATACTGTAGTCTGTCAAACCACCCTTCAGATTCTGCTGGATGATGACTTGTGGTGCAATATTATATTACATTGTAAAATTCTCATTGGCTGTAATGACCCCAAGTTCCAAACCACAACTTTGTTCCAGATAGAAAGTTCTTGTCAGAAGATATAAACGCTCCTATTTTCCTAAAGCTCATTTCGTTGTTCGTTTACCATTAATCCATTACGCTTGAATTTATTTAACGTGTTCAATTTCCATAATTTGAAGTAATGAGTGCCTTTTTGTGACTGTCCTATTCTTAAATATTGTAGATTTAGGGTGCTGGACTTGCGTCGACCACAAATGCAGTCAAACTTGAGATTGCGCCATAAAGTTGTTAAGCACATTCGTCGTTACTTGGAGGATAGACATGATTTTGTTGAGGTATGCTGGCTATATCTGCTGATTATTTCATGCTGTGTTTTCGCCACAACATGTCCTACTTACTTTTATATGCTTGTTGTTTTCATTTTGGGATGTAGTTTATCTTGGTGGTCCTATTCTTAAGATCAATTCCTTCAGAAAGATCAAGATATTTGCTCTCATGATGTAGTTCACTGCCAAGAGGTCAATTTGTACCTTGAGGTGCTGATTCTCGAACCATTTGTCTAATTGCACCAATTTTAATGCATCATCTATTCTTTTTTACTGGGTAGATAAATATGATTATTGTGTTGTCACCAGTAGTAAAATTTGCAAATTGTGTGGATCGGTCAAAATAGACCATCCTATTCATACGTGTGTTGCCTGCTAGTCCATCTGCTTAACAACGAGTCACTAGAATTTAAGACATCACAATGACTAGTATATCATCCCTTACAATGCCTAGAATGCATATATCTGTCAACATTTCATTTCCATTATGTCTTATCTAAAGTTACTACATGTTCCAAGGTAGATTGAGACTCCAATTTTATCCAAGTCTACACCAGAAGGCGCTCGGGACTATCTTGTACCATCAAGAGTTCAGGTGAATAGCCTGTGTACTTTTTTTTCTCCTTTCACAGACAAATATATAACATGGTTTCCTCTGTTGAAAAACACATGATTCTCTTTGCTCTGTTCTCTTACTCTTTGCAACTTTGATCGATCTAATGCCTCATGTCATATTTGGGTGCTTTATCGTAAAAGTAACCTTCTCCAATATCAATCCCTTACCACTAGTAAGTAGTAAGCATAATTACCTTCCAGGAGATGAATGTATTTTTTTTATGGCTGATTTTTCTGATCGAGAAAATTACCTTTGAGTTGAGTTGGCTACTTAGCTTTTCGAAGCTGCACGAGAACTATTTTGGAAGACTAAACTTGTTCCTTTTTATTGTGCATAGACTCAGACATGCAATGTTCTCCGGTTTTTTCCTTACATTATTAACCCACTTCTGTTCCATTTTGATTATAACAA
Source organism: Stipa capillata (assembly GCA_019208055.1). NCBI lineage: Eukaryota > Viridiplantae > Streptophyta > Magnoliopsida > Poales > Poaceae > Stipa > Stipa capillata. The sequence continues at coordinate 13,583 of JAGXJF010005609.1, forward strand.
TGAGGTTTATGGAGGCAGCCTTACTATGCAATAGAATATGTTGCAATTTCTTGTTAGTACCTTAGTGATAGGTATAGTAAGTAATAAATATGCCATGAAGGTTCATAACAATTCCAATATGCGCTTCCTGTTCCTCTGATTTCCTCCAATATGATTTCTGAAGCCAGGAACATTCTTTGCTCTCCCTCAAAGCCCTCAGCTGTTCAAGCAAATGTTGATGGCCTCTGGCTTTGAAAATGTTATCAGATTGCGAGGTAAGTAGGTGGCATGTTTAAATACTCTGCATGGATTATCTTATTTCGTGGGACTATGTTTCCTATACCTATAATAGTTCATCTTCATTTTTGTAGCCTTAGCTGAATTCTTGGATTTTATTTCCATTTTTTACATGAATATAGTTAATACAAATGTTTCAGAGCACAAGCATGTAATCCAGTTGGCATATAGTATTATTGAACCAATTAACTACTGAAAAGCTGCTTCACATGATAGATGCTTCCGAGATGAAGATCTGTGTGCAGACAGGCAACCAGAATTTACACAACTTGATATGGAGATCGCCTTCACATCAATGGAGGATATGTTGAAGTTGAATGAGGAATTGATGATACATGTATGATTGTTTTGACCTGCTTTACGTTTTTCCTCTCTTTTTTGTCTTGGTCCACATCTCGACACATGTTTTTATATATATTCTAAATAGGTCGTACGAACTGTGACTCTATGTCCATTGTGTGGTTTAGCTACTGAACATTAGATAATTAGTAGTAGTCAGGCTCTTAGTTCATTGTTCAGAAATGTCTTTGTTTCTTGAGCTACTACTGCCGTTCATGTTTGATTGAGATATGGAACATTCATACCACAGATATTTCAAGAGGTAGGAGATATCAAGCTGCCAAAATGTTTCCCAAGGCTAACCTATACGGAGGCAATGAATCGTTATGGGACGGACAAGCCTGACCTTCGGTTTGATTGGGAGCTAAAAGATGTGAGGACCTTTAATCTCTCTGCAGAATGACCTTCGTAATTGTGATAACTACTTAATTAGCTAACTAATATCATAAGTTGACAATTTTTTTTTGAATGAGTACTCCCAGCTGCATTTTTGCATCATAAACAAAAAGCTATCATAAATTCACAGCTAGTACTATTAATAGTCTGTTTTTGCTTTGTATTTTCTTAGTGGCATGTTGTGTATATTCCGATACTGCTTTTGCCTTGCAGCATACACGTGAAACATATGCTACAAACTCCTTTGTAATTTATTAATTGCAAATTCTCTCCCTTCATTGTTGTTCTTCAAATGCAGACTAGTGATGTATTTTTGGGCAGTGGCTTCAAGGTTTTTGCAGATACATTAGAAAATAGTGGTGTGATAAAGGCATTGTGTGTGCCTGGTGGTGCCAAAGTTTTTTCAAACACTGACCCAAAGAAGGGAACTGTTTACACTGAAGCTTCCAAAGCTGGAGCCAAGGGCCTGCCTTTCCTCAAAGTTATGGACAATGGTAAAAGGCAAAAAAAATAAAATTCCCTCCTATAGTAGACAAAAATTATGGCCTGGTAGCAATTATTTTGTGTTTTATTTTTTGTGCTATCATAGGGAAGCTTGAAGGAATTGGTCCGCTGGTGTCAAGTATGAAACCTGAGAAGAAAGAGCAGCTGTTGGAACTTCTAGATGCAAAAGCAGGTGATCTTATCCTGTTTGCGCTGGGCGAGCAATCAACAGCCAATCGAATTCTTGGCAGGTTAAGATTATTTATTGCTCATAGGCTGGAAGTGATAGACACAGTGAGTCTCTCAAACCAAGAACTTTCGTCCTTGTATTGTCAACATATTATGTACATGTACTCATGACATATTGATGAGACACTGATAATAGTTCTGTTTCTGCTTTAAACATGCTTCTGATATCACCCTTTAAATTTCTATTTTCTTTATGTCAGTCAGCACACTCAATTCTTTGGGTGACGGATTTTCCAATGTTTGAATGGAACAGTGATGAGCAAAGATATGAGGTCAGTCTTTTAGTTTGTACCGAAAAATTATAACAGCTACATATTCTTTTCTACTTAAAAAAATCGAAATGGTTATTCTTTATGCCTGTGTTTTGTATCACAATGTTTTAGAGAACTACCATTTTGCAGGATGCATTTTTGAGAGACTACAGTTATTTTGTTGGATGCTGATTGCTGTTTAGTTGCCAATAATACAGCATTAACAAACCTTGGACCTTGTTATAGTAGGATCCATGATACTATATTGTGTCACCATACCCACCAATATTGGATGAGCGTCTCAAAATATTTATTGATGACATCCGAGCATGATCTGGTACATCACATATATCAACAAACAGACATCTAATGGAAAATATCAGACAATATCCAGTTTTTGTTACATGCTAATGCCATTTTGATGGGCACTGGTACAGAAGTATCATGGATTCATGGCTTATAATATAGCAAATGCCCACTGTTCTCCCGAATAGAAGGGAAATTGGGTATTTCTGCCAATATTTGTGAAATGAAGAGGCCTGAATAAACTGGGAGTTCGCATCTAGCTAAAGTAAAGGTTGTATCTCTATTTTCAGTGTCCTTATTCTTCTCCCTTTCGTACACAGGCTCTACACCATCCTTTCACTGCACCAAATCCTGAAGATATGAATGATCTACCATCAGCTCATGCCCTGGCTTACGATATGATTTACAATGGGGGTGGAGGTACTTCCTGTTTCTCTTTTCAAGTGTGTACACAACTTTATCTTAATGTAGTTTTAATGTTTTTATCTGTTTGAATCTATATTACACTCTAAAATTCAAGCCTATCACTGACTTTACTTATGAAATTTTCGTGTATTATCTTTGATAAATAGTCATACATACCTCGAACAGCCAAACAAGACATGGGGGCATACTGATATGCATCAAAATTCAATATAATTTGGTAGTTTTATGCAGATCAGGATAATGTCGTATCCCTCTGTACCAGCACTATCTGTATTTGTCTTTTAGCGTTACATTTGTATTTGCATATGGTTTAGAATTTCAGATGCTAAATACTCTTACCACATTGATCCTGACAGATTTGGAGACAAATACTTCCATAAAACTGGTCGCTTGAGTTAATGCACTTTTCTTTTATAAATGATTAATGAAAGGTGTGCAAATGTTAATTTGATTTATCAATAATAAGTTTAGCTGCATATATTGGCGTGTCTTACTGCAGTCAAGGCAAATAGCAATGCATCTGATGTTCTGTCCTGTTATTGATAGATTGGAGGAGGCAGTTTGAGGATCTACAAAACTGATGTGCAACAAAGGATTTTTGAGATCATCGGTATCTCACCTGAACAGGTTTGACTTTAGTTGCCTGACTTACCGTTCACATGATTTGCAAGTACTCTCTTTACTATAATGAGCATGCTTCTTCCAGTCTTCAATTGCTGCATAGACTACTCAATCAAATTGAAAGTGATTATAATTTTGTTGAGAGATTTTGTTTTGTTTTGTTTTAGGCTGCTAAATTTTGCATGCTTTTGTTTACTCACCATGCTCTGGCTGTTAAGATGCATCAAAATTTGGTAGAAATGATAATCACAAGTGTCGTCGTATGCTTTTAGAATAGCTGCATGCTCTGACTGTTACGACACCTCAAGTGTGCTGATGCTGTACATGTACAGCAATTTGTCACTTTAATTTTCTTTAATTCAAGTACCTGTAATCAACTTATTGCACCCTTGCAGTTCAAATTTGCTCCTTAAAAGTAGCCCAATGCCCATATGTTGCAACAGATTTAGGCTCGGTTTGGCATTGCAGTGGATTATGATAATCCGTTTGTCCAACCGGCTTTGCCTATTTTACCATTTGTTTATCCAACTTTTCCTTACTTCCGTAGCTATTTTTGCACAGCAGATTATAAAATAAACTCAGCACCACACAGATCAGCAACCGCAAACTGAAAATAGCAGATTATAAAATAAACTCAGCACCACACAGATCAACAACCGCAAACTGAGCCTTGAAACTCATATTACTTCAATATGCTGAGGTGTTGTTGCCGGGCTCAGCCTAGGCCTATGCCATGCTCTCAGCTCCGCCGCAATACTTGGCCGAACTCAACTCGCATCGTTGCTGCTATGGTCAACCTATGCCACGCCCTGGGCTCAGCCACCACTCCCACGTTGCGTTGCCATTGTCATGTCACGCTGTTGGTGGCCTAATTAAACTGTGCTGGGTCTGGGAGAGGCATTGTCACTTGATGGTGATGAAGAGGATGACCTAGCGGCCGTGTGGTCTGCTGTAGCCTCGTTCAGTGGTGGCGACCGGGAACACTGGGAAGTGGGAGAATAAGGGAACATTGGGAGACATGGAAATTAATTTGTTGGAGGGAGGACGTTGGGATAAGGATACAATTTGTTATAAGTTAATCTGTTTGTTTGAGAGGTTTTTTCTTGTTGTAACTTGTTAGAAGATATGCCGACATTTCTAAAGTTGTGGAATAGATAGTTGGATAGCCACCGGCAATAATGCTTTCACAAGCTTATAAGATGACTAAACTTATAGAAGTGACCACTGGGGAGTTACAATGTGAACTGGAAATCTTCTATGAAAAATCAATCTTTTATCCACATTATGTTCATGATTGTTAGTTTGGATAACATGCTGTATTTAGTGCTGCTCTTCTCTGGGGGAAAAACTTCATATTCCAAATCCGCAATGCAGGCAGAGGAAAATTTTGGCTACCTTCTAGAGTGTTTCGACATGGGTGCTCCTCCGCATGGTATGATATTTCAACCACATGGCTCTCCATGTACTATGTTCTTTAGTTTAAGATTTTGGCTAGCATGCTGAACATTCCTTTTTGATTCTGGTTGTGTGTTTCATTGAACTGATATTTCTCAAGCAAGAGACGCCTTCTGAAGCAATCTTCCCCTTTTTTATAAAAAAAATGGAGCAATCTTGTTCCTTGATATATCCATACGATCAGATAATTTCTTGATTGTAAGATGCTCGAACAAAAGCTACCGCTCACTTATGATGTATTGTCTTGTATAATATTTCTTTTTTTTTGCTTTTACTTCTAAAGTATTGAACAGAATTATCACCTTCATCATTATCTTATCTCATCGCAGGAGGCATTGCCTTTGGGTTGGATCGGTTGGTAATGCTTTTGGCTGGTGAAAGTTCGATCCGGGATGTGATAGCTTTCCCAAAGACCACGACTGCTCAATGTTCTCTCACCAAAGCGCCATCCCTTGTAGATCCTCAGCAACTGAAGGATCTTGGCCTCCGTGCTTCGTGAGGATACTGTTCATAGCTCACGGGTTTGGGTTATACTTAGGAACAGCTACAATATACACCTGGAAGTCGAACTGTCTCAGCACATTTGTCTTTTTGGACGTTAGAAAATGAGCTATTGGTCGTGAGAAATTTTGACCATGGATATATAAGATGACTGGCCATCCCACGGGTGTTACCAGAACTGCCAACATCATCACATGCAAAATTTAAAGCAGCAAAATTTAAAGCAACATAAATTTGTTGAGAGGCTTGGAGCTGCCAACAAGAGCCTGCATTGTTGTAGACTAGTAAGATGACAATCTACTGTTCGGCATCTTTCTTTTATGTATATTGTTGATTTTTTTGGTGGGTGAGAACTTTCTTGTATAAGGTGCTAGTGGGGATATTTGTACCTGAAATGCATCACTAAAACAATCAGTGCTGCGAATGAGCATCACTCCTTTTCGCTATCGTAACTCCTTTATTTCGGCCGAGCACTCACTATCAAATGGAGTAGAATCGAATGCCTAGGAGATAAAAGGCAGAGGAGCACATCTTCATATATATTAAAGGCAGTTAGCATGTGTACTGACCATGAGGACCTGCTTCCTGACAATGAGTCCATGACCCTCTGCGCCATTGGAGGAAAGGCAGAGGATAGGATTCCCTTACCTAGTTGCAAATTGCAGTGGCAAGGCCTAGAGGCAGCGCCTATATCCAGATGCCCGCCGCGCCGCAGACATTAGACCACTCCATTCCCACCAAGGAATCAACTTAGCCAGAGAAAGTAGCGAAGTTGCCGAGCTCCAAGCAAATGGCGGCAGAGACAACGCCGAGCACTGCTCTCCTCACCATGAAGCTCCTCGTGGATTCCAGGCCGCTGCGCCGGTGCGTGGTGCTTGCGGAGGCCGGCAAGGACGCGGTCGACTTCCTCTTCTCCCTCCTCTCCATGCCGGCCGGCACGGCCGTGAAACTGCTCGGGAAGGAGTCCATGGTCGGCAGCTTCGGCAACCTCTATGCCAGCGTCGAGCGGCTCGACGACACCTACGTCCAGCCCGGCGCGGCCAAGGACGCCCTCCTCTGCCCCGCCGTGCTGTCCCCCGCGGCGAGCCCCAACGGTTCCCTCTTCCGCTTGCCGGAGCCGCCGTCCTCGGGCCCGAAGAGCTTCTTCACTTGCAGCTCCCATAGCTATGGGGGCAGCTGCCGAAACTACGTGACGGACGCGAGAGGCACTCGGTGCCCGTCCTGTAAAAACGAGATGCTTGAATCAAAGTATCAGTACGTGCCTCCCGCGTCTGGCGGCGCCGGACAGGCGCAGAACGCCGCGAAAGGGTTCGTGCAGGCCGCCGTGACGTACACGGTGACGGACGACCTCACGATCACGCCCATGTCCGCCATCTCCAGCATCACGCGGCTCAGCGCCTTCCCGGCGAGGGACCTCGGCGCGCTCCAGGAGAAGACCGTGCAGCTCGGCTACAAGGAGGTGTGGTATATAACGACCATATATATGTGCATCATCGATGACTGTCTCCCAATTCCATGCATAATTTTCTCTTCTTTTTTACTACCATTTTCCATGAAACTATGCATCAATCGTGGCGTATGTATGTTCCATGATGCATTTTGCAGGGTCTGGAGATTCTCAGGGCCTCGCTGCAGTCCAAGACTGTCCTCACTGACGTTTTCCTTGGCAAGAAGCCCCCTTCGTCGAACAACGGCGCTGCTTCGTTGAACAACGGTAGAAGATATGAATGCCTCACCTGGCGTGCTTGAGCTTAGCCGTGAAGCCTGTGGACGTGTAGCTTGATCTATGTAGCCAGGGCCTGGTAGCTATCTAGCTTTAATCAGGTTTCTAAAGCAAGTGTTGAAAATAAAATATACTTATATACGGTCCTTAACCGAGATGGATAGTTAGTATTCTTCTTTTTGAGGGAAACACTCTGCGACTTTATTCATTAATTAAAACTGAAGGTACGAAGCAAATATTCGGTGGATCAGTAGACCAACACATGGCGTCTTGGCGTAAGGGATAAACCAGTCCTAGCAATGTTGTGAGCTTGAAAATTATTCTCGCGTTTCTCGTGGCAGAAGCAGACCTGCGAATCATGATTTCTTGCGGAACGGCACGGTAATTAAGAGCAAGAATTACTTAGGTTTGTGTCGTTCACCGCTCCAAGGCAATCTGTGGCAACCACCATGGGGTTCACCGTGATATGGCATGCCAGCGCCAGCGCTTCTCTGAATGCAGATGGAAGGTTAGGTTAGCAATGTCATTATATAACGTCTTTTAGTAGGAGAGAGAAGTGTAGTGGTGTGTTGCATGGCGCTACTTCATCCTGCGTGACGGAGTTAGTGGAGCGTGATTGTAATAACTTGGTCAATTAATATATTGAGCTCTCTTTTTTTCTAAAAAAAATGTAATCTTAAGTCCGGTGGGCTGGGTTTTGGAGTAGTTTAGTTGGGCTACGGGCTGAGTTTCGGCCTTTAAGCCCGAGAGAGAGTTCCCTTTTTCTTTTTCTTTTCAGATACGAGCGTATGGCTGTCTTGCGAGATTTGCAGTTTCCGATTTGGAGTCGGACTCGATGGATCAATGGATCCAATGGACGAGTTGGTACCATTTCTTTTCTCCTCCTCCTCTCGCACCAACCACGCCACCATCGAAAACCTAGTGCGAGCGAGCCGAGGAAGGATCCCCTAACAAATTGTGTAGTTAGCCGTGTTTGGTTTGAGGAACAGGTTGATCAGGACCAACTCATTACAATTTGGTTGCATGCTAGTGCATGTGCGGTATTCCCCGGTCACACTACCTTAGAATGATCCTTTCATGAACGTAATTACTGACAGGTACAATACGAACAGTCAGTGATAATGACATCACTGACAGATGAATTAATCTGACCGTCAGTGGAGACTTCAGCTGTTCTAATTTTTGAGGGGGAAAATACTACTGATAGGCTTGAAACTCCACCCGTCAGTGGTGCTGTTCTACCATTAACGGGCGATAAAGTAGGCCCGTCAACGGATTTTTGGCCCGCTACAAGCCCACCCCGAGCCCGCAATCCCCTTCTGTATAAATCCCAGCCCTAACCTAACCGCACCAACCCCTCTCTCTTCTCTCCCCCTCCCGCCGCTCCCTCTCCCCAACCGCTGGCCTCTCCGCTCCCTCTCCCCCTCGTCCCGCCGCTCCCTCTCGCACTCGTCCCGCCGCTCCCTCCCCCCTCGTCCCTCTCTCCTCCGGCCTCCCCTCCGGCCTCCCCTCCCGCCGCTCCCTCTCCCCAACCGCCGGCCTCTCCGCTCCCTCTCCCCCTCGTCCCGCCGCTCCCTCCCCCTCGTCCCTCTCCCCTCCGGCCTCCCCTCCCCGCTCCCTCTCTCCCCGTCGCCCCGTCACTCCCTCTCTCCGCGGCTCCAACGCGTTCGGGCGGCGGATCCAGCGGCGGGAGAAGGTTCCCCAGATCCAGCGGTGGCGTCTCGGCGTCTCGACATCTCGGCGTCTCGGCGGCTCCGGTGCGGGGGGAAGGAGGCCAGCGGCAGATCCAGCGGCGGGAGAAGATCCAGCGGCGGCGTCTCGGTGGCTCGCGCGTCGGGCAGGGCACCGAGGTGGTCGTCGTCCCGTGCTCCAGTGGTGCTACTGCGGTGGTGCCCTCCCGTGCTCCGATGGCTTCGGCGCGGACGGCTCCTCGACTCCACGCGCGGCGACGACGACCAGAGGCCTACAGTGGCAGAGGCGATGCGCGGCGGCGCCAGCGTCATCCACGGGACTGGCGGGCTAGGGTTGGGCCCTGGTTTTTTTTGCTTGTTTAGTGTATCTCCACTGACGGGCACGACCGTCCGTCAGTGCCTTTTTTATTACCACTGACAGGAGCTTACTGACGGGCGCAAAACCCGTTAGTGAAGGCGGTTTTGCGCCCGTTAGTGAAAGTGTTACATGAGGTAGTGTCATTTTTCTGAACAACTCTTGTTTGTTTGTGTTTGCAGCTGGACGTAGAGGTATGTCAAGCCTAGTGGCAATTTGCCGGTCAGGAAGCGTTGACTTCACTTACTGCTTTGCATGTGGTCATGATATGCTTCATCCCGAAGGTATAAAATACGTTGCCGGGCAATGTAACGTTCCACGTAATTACGACGCTGCGATCTTGTAGACAGAGCTAGCTGCCCTGCATGCTGAGCTAGCTAGTTACTGTTTGTTCCCTGACTTGATGCAAATTTAAATGGCGCAGACGTGACGTGCAACGTCGGTAATACCAGTACTCGATTGAGCATCGTGATGCTGTAGATGGACGACATGGGGGCGTCACGGTGATGTTGTTCATCACCTTGTACGTCATGGCGTGTTAGAACCTGATGTAACCGCAAATCAGTGTCTCGTGTAGTCGTGTCCTGCAACGCATGCAGCACTCGAGCATAGCATGCATGTACAGTCTTGATCGTACTAGACAATGTGGGTCGTGCAATATTGGTTGCGCCGCATGCCGCTCGTGCTGAACTTGTGCCGGACAATTAGGGGCTGTTTGGTTGGGTTTTTCAGCAGTTTTTCATCGAAAAAAGCTGCAGCTCAACCAAACGGCTAGCTTTTCAGTAGCTTTTGCCAACGGTAGCTGTGGACTTTGCAGTGCAAATTCAGCTGTTTAGAAAAGCTATCTTCTACTAGCTTTTTACAATATGCTAAAGTTCCAGTGCTTAATTTCTAAAATATTGTAGATGATTTGGATCAACCAAAAGTCATATGTTCACTTTCCTACAGCCACAGCAGCTTTTCTAGACAGCCAGCCAACAGCAGCTTTATCAACAGCCACAACCCAACCAAACAGGCCCTTAATCTGTGTTCTTTTGTACGACACAGCAGACCGGAGTACATAAGCGCCTAGCTGGAACTGGTAAATTATTTCTGAATCCTAGTAGAATTGAATTAGTTGATGTGAAGTTCCTATAAAGTTGACATGGTAAGCCCCCCTTCCCCCACTACCGGCCTCTCCCAACGACGGTGATCACGACCTCGTCATCCACCGTCACAACCCTCTCCCTCCGTCATTTTCACCACCGCCGTCCACCACCACCTCCCTGCCTCCCCACGGGTTCCCAACCGCGCATCCTTGGTCAAGTCCCGTGCCACATCCAGAAGCCGTGCCATCGCCATCGCCACGCATTCAACTCAACGCCTCGGGAGTGGAGTTCGTTGCCGAGACCCCCCACCTGATCTTCAAGGCGCCCGCAACGTCGATGTCTAGGGAGAGAAGACGAGTTGTCTTCTTCGCCTTCAATGCTGCTCCCCCCGGAAGACCGTCTCTCCCCCCACGTATTGAAGCCGTGCCTACCCATCTCTGCATAAAGCAACTGGCATCCGCTCGACAGATCGAAGACCTAGCTGCGCCTGTTGCTGATGTCCCAAAATCCTTGGTCACTGCCGAACGGTGTAGAGTTCATTCACTGCAATCTGATAGGATCCTGACAGGGTGTGAGGAGTATCCAGAGCAAGGCTGACAACACGTCTTGCGTAAAGGCTCCCGCAAGTCCGTGCAGCATTAACCTCGGCCAGCTACCGCATTCAAGCCAAGGAGTGCCATCAGCCCCGAGCTTCTCCATAAACTGAGATGAAGGTGTATCAACTGCTGCTTCTCCAGGGGCCACCTTGCTGCTTCTTGCCGTGACCCGACCAAGTGCCTGCACTGCTTCCGCTCCGGCCATGTCGCCCACTTCTGCAAGCAGCGCCTCGCGACCGCGGCTCCCCGCCGTCTAACAACGACAACCAAGCTTCCTTCCCTCCCCCGCCTGCACACGCCATGCCGAGGCTCGGTGACGCCAACACCAGACCGGCAGAAAGCTACACTGTAGCCGCGGCCACGCCGGAGATGCAGCTCTAGGCGGCCCACCTTGCTTCGCACACCGTGTTTGCCTGGCTTGGCGGCCAGCGACACGGGGTGTCCACAGCGTCGATTGAGGATGCCATCACTCCCAACTTCGGCGTGCGCCACTTATCCAACTTCGGTGTGCGCCACTTATCGGAGGAGTTCTTAATCAGCTTCGTCCATCAGCGCCACCACGACATGGCCGTCGTCCAACACGATTTTCGCCACAATACAATCGAGGGTGGGCTTCCTTCCCCCTCACTCCTCGCCGTGGTGGTGGTAGCGGCATGCACGTCAACTGATCAAAGTCGCCTTCCCGCACTGGCGCACTCCACCATCATCGCGGGAGATCAAAAAATCTTTTGCGTCCTTGCACACGTACGTCTTTCCAATTGGCCCCTGCCTAGCCAAGCTCTCTCACGTCAAGCTCAATCAAATCATATGGCTACTCGATCGATCCTGTCCTTCACTTTGGTGTGCAGCCGCAACCATTAACGGGGAGTCAATCCCCGCAATCAAATCACACGGCCACTTGGGAAAAAAGGTACATTTGGCCTGCCAACCGCCCAATGCAAAATCTGACATCACAACAGATCCGACAGACGTCACGCATGGCCTGTCACGGAGCCGGTCTGTGAAGACCCGGTATCGCAGGGTCTCCCGCAGGTCTTCCTGTCAAGACTCCCGCCACTGCCACTCGAAATTCCTGACATACGTAGTGGAACGTATGGATCATATCCTGTCTAAATCAAAGACCTACAGAGCAGCGGGAAAAAGGCAAAATTGGCCCCCGGGCGAGAGGCAATACCGGGAATAGCCCCCGTCCGGAACCAACGGCGAGATTATCCCTGCGACACACCGCGTAGCTGACACGTGACAAAATCATGCATCTGGACCGCGACGAAACATGATCGTGTATCTGAACCACAAGGTAACGCGATCGTGGATCCGACCCGTCGCCGCGGCCCCCACCCGCGAGCCGCGCCACGCCGTGTCCGGGGCCCACGAGCTCCTCCTCGCACCCGAGATCCACGACCTGCGGAGCTCGTGGCCGCGGCCCGCGACGACCGGGGCTTGCGCCCGAGGCCCGCGACCAGCCTCGCGCATTATCCCAGCAGGAAGCATGGGATACGGGTAGGCTACACTAGCGCAAAACAAAATTTTCTACCGCGTAAACCGGGAATTGCTGTAGCTGTAGATCACGAGATTACCCCTTGTTGCGCAGAACCGTAGAGGAAGTAGAGTTGATGCAGCGGAAGCAGCTGTAGTCGTACTACCTTCTCCTCCTCACGGTTCCCTCGAATAGATCGCCTCCTCCTCGCGGTTCCCTCGGGCGGATCGTCCAAGCGTCACAGCTGCAACGCCTCCAAGGTATCCACACGTTCAGGGAGGAACGTCGCTCGTCCGGATTGCTAGATCCGAACGGGCAACCTCAAACGTGGGAGGGATAACGGCTAGGGTTTCGGGAACTCTCAGTTGGCTACCCTAACATGTCCGCCCTCCTCCTTATATAGACGTCCCCATAATGAGCTTCTACATTAGAGGCCCATTAGGACTCTATGCCTAGTCTAATTCGAATTTAAGCTCCTGCCCCTTAAGTGTGCAACCCTATAGGTTCACGCACATTTAGACATGAACCAAGTACTCCTACTCGGTCACTAATTGGTAGCGGCCCCTAGCAGGACATGCCAACTCCCAAACGTACGTAAAGATCATATCAGACGAACTATCACAATGTTATGCATCTACTTCCTTTGCCTCACGATATTTGTCAAGCTCACACTTGAGCTTGACAGCTCTTTCTCAATCGTGTGTCTCGGATTCCTTCACTAGGTTAACTCTTTAACCTTAAGTAGCACGGCCATGCATTTCTGGATCCAATCACTCGAGGGGCCCTGAGATATCTCTCTCATCACAGAGAGGGGCAAATCCCATCTCGATTGACTATGACTCACATCATGCTTCATGACAAACAAGAAGGCAGCCTTTATGACTACCCAGTTACGAAGCAACGTTGAACAACCCCTAAGTAAGTCATTTACACATATGAAGTACATATGACAATCTCAGGTCAAAGGACATAGCACACACATTGTGTCTTAAGTTGGGTCAGTCCAACCCCATGTTCCCTAACATGTGCTCATATAATTGGTTCGACATCTCTATGTCCATGACCCGTGAAACATGATCATCGACCAATACATATGCTAGTATATTATTCATATGTGTCCTCACATGAGTACCGACCAGGGACCAATTTAGAATAATCATTCAAGGTTAATATGAGTTCCACAAACAAGTCACATACTTGCCAATCAATATAAATGATATTATTCAAGGAACATTTAATAAATCATGGATACAATGAAATATGATCATCCCTATGATTGTTACTAAAGCATATTTCTAACATGTGATGTGATGGTGCAGTAGCTAGCTAATAGCTGCCACAAATCGATCTGAATTAATTGCTGCATACGTACGTACGTAGTAATCTACGAACTTCAAACAAAAGTAGTTACCGCTACTAATTCAGTAAGTAGCACCAATGCCATACGTACGTTCGTGCGTTTGATTGTTTAAATACCATGTATTGTGCAGGCTCGATGGATCGATACATGCACGTTACAAGTACGGTCTCCGTACATTTGATTTCCTGCATATATGGTTACTACGATCGATCGATCCCATGTAGGAGTATCAGGTCAGTTGTTTCTGCTACGTATTGTCCTGATCGATCGCCAGAGTTAATTGATGAAGAGATCTGACATGCCAATACCTGATGCACGATTTTGCCACGTGTCAACTACGTGGTGCGTCGCGGGGACAATCTCGCTGTTGGTTCTGGACCGGGACTATTTTCGGCATTGTCACTCGTTCGGGGCCCAATTTTGCCTTTTTTTCCCAGAGCAGCAGTAGCGTGGAACTGTGCACAGGCGTATGACATACTTTTTTAGATAATGACAGGCATAAATCACAAGTGTGAAAATCCCAAGGTATGCATCAGTCACCAGACTGTCCGAGGAGACTCCCAGCCCACGCTTAATGCATACTAGATGCTTTTTGCTACTTCGTTCTATCTGGTATTAGCACTCTTGTCCAATTCGCACTGAAAAAGGGAATGTAAATTATGTCTGCAGTGTATGTGGACCTTGGGATCTTGCGTTGTAATTCAGTTTAAAGCACTCTAAACAAAAAAATCGGCATGTAATTCTCAAGCACTGAAACTGGACTTGTGAATGTTATCTTGTGTTAGCACTGAAACTGCGCATTTTGTTGTTGGTATAAGTTGTAATCCAGCTGTGTGCTTGTTCACTGTTAGTGGTGTTAATGTTGTGACGATGGTTACTTCAGTTCTCTGAACTCTCAAGCACGTACATGGTTACGTTTTCAGCTGGATGCCTGGATAAGTGTCATCGGTGTTCCGTTCAATCCCTTGCATTCTTCCAATAATCGCCTGCTCCCCTTGCTTGATGCCCTGGGCTGGTCACACCTAGTGATCTACGCCTGTCATTATCTAAAAAGAGTGTCCTACGCCTGTGAACCTCTCAGAGCTACTGCTGGCCTGTGTAGGTCTTTGATTTAGACAGGACATGATCCATACACTCCACTGCGTATGTCAGTGAGATTTTCAAGTGGCAGTTGCGGTATACTTAACAAGAAGACTTGCTGGAGACCTGCCGTCGCAGGCTCGGGCGCGATAGCCGGCCTGTGGCGGGACCGGCTCCTAGAGCCGTTCACGGGTGCGATACTGTCGCGGCGTCAGATTTAGCATCACGCGGTTCGCAGGGCCAGATCCGTGATTAGGCCAGCCAGGGGGGCTAAGGGTGCATTTGGTTGAGCGACTCAGGGTGGATGAGATATGGCGATCCAGTTTTTGATGGTGGGGTGATCTAGTTTTTTGTTTGGTTAGAAGGGTGAAAGTGGACGAGGTGATCCACATTTTTGTTTGGTTGATGACTAGAAATCTGGGATGGGGAGGCAGAGAAGGCTGGTCGGGCCAGCGTCGGCGTCGGAGCCGCCGGCGGCGTCAGCGTCGGAGAGGAGCTCGAACTCGGCGGCGGCAACGAGGCGCGGCCGGGGCGGTGTTGTAGCTCGGCCGAGGCAAGGCTGAGGCGGACGGCGAGCTCGACGGGAGGCGGGAACCGAGGCGGCAGCGTCGGGTTGGGGTGGCGCGGTGACAGCCAGGGCGGTTGGAGCGGAGCGGCCGAGGTGAGCTTGGCCGGGGCTTCGGAGGGGCGGCGGCGCTGGCGGCGGAGATCCAGAAACGGCGTCGGCCTCGAGGCGGCGTCGGCGGCGGCGAGGAGACCGTGGAGCTCCGGCGAGGAGCTAGAACTCGGCGGCGGCGGAGATCCAGAGAAGGGTGGCGGGGCGGCGTCGGCGGAGATCCAGAGAAGGGTGGCGGGGATGGTGTCGGCCTCGGCGGCGGCGGCGAGGAGCTGCGACCCAGCGCCGGCGGGGGGAGGGGGGACGCCGAGTAGGCTGCGGTGCTCGGGGGGGGGGAGGGCTCGGCCTCGGGATCGTCCGCGGGGGAGTGGGCGAGGCGACCGCGTGGCCGCGCGAGTCGGCCGATTTTCCCGACTCGCGCCGTCCCGTGTATCGGGCGAATATTCGCCTCGAGGGCGGCCCGGGTCGGTGCGAGTCGCTCAACCAAACACGATTTCTCGGGTGAAAAACGGGACGGCCGCAGTCCATCCAGGCGGAGTCCCGCAACCAAACAGACCCTAAATGTACCATGTGTGTCTATTTTTAGTCACCTCAATAAATACGCGGGCGCTCGGCACGGAAAAATTGCTATTTTAGCCCTCAACGCCAAATCTGACACCGCGATTGACTAGGCACACGCCGTGTGGCACATGTCACGTTGGCTGAAAGCGATGCCCTCCTGTCGCGGCTGCACAAAGCGACAACACCGTGCCGACAGCCGAGAACGCTCCTGTCGCCGTGGCTGGCCACGATAGCGTCTTGTCGCCGTGGCTGGCCGCGACAGGAGAGGTGTCGCCGTGGCTGGCCGCAACAGGAGAGTGTTGGCTCGGTGCTTTTGCTTTGGCCACGCGCGCGGGAATCCGGCAGCTTTTTCATTTTCTTTTTGCATGCGTGCCTCCCCTGCTCATCTCCATCATCTGCATAAAATCAGAACCTCTCCTCCCTCCTGACCGCCTCTCACTTCTCACTCTCTCCCATTTCATTTTCTGTTCTACGCTGCTCCGCTATGTTCATCTCTATTTCGTGGTGCTAGAGCTAGAATAGACAGAAGAAGAAGGTAGCAAGAAGAGAAGAAAAAATCTAGTAAGTAAAGTTAAAATCAATGTTTCATTTAGTACAATATATTGTAGATCAAGTGAGAAGCTTGTAGTGTACATAATTTTTTTTATTATAATAATGATTAGTTCTAATGTTAGTACAAAATTAGCAAAATGAGTAGTTAAAACTTGACATGCTGCTATGGACAAGTGTAGTTAATAGTAGCTTAGTTATTAATTAGTAAAATATTAGTGGAATTGCTATGTTAATTTATTGATATTGAAATGATGAATATTAGTAGAAGAAGATAGAGAGAAGAGAAGAAGAAATGTCTTAATTATAATCGAAATAAAGGGTTCTCGTGGTAGAGGAAATCGTAGAAGAAGTGAAAGCTTCAACTTTAGATTTTTATTTTGCATAATAATAATGATTAGTTGTTATGTTAGTCTAAAATTAGTTAAATGAAAATATTAGACATGATAGTTAAACTATACTATGCTTATCTGGATAACCATATATGTTTGTGTGTGCCTATAACAATAGTAGACATGCTAGTAAAACTATAGTGTGCTGTTATTTTCATATTTGTTGATATTAAAATGATTAATATTCGGTGAAGAAGATGTAGAAAATCTTCACACGTACCTCTTTCCAAGGCCCTGCCAGCCAGGGAAAGAAAAAAAAAGGATTGTAGCCCCCTACCAAATGAGATTTGGCTCCTGGTTGAATTCAATGCCAAAAACATCATCGTGGTGACGCGAAAAGCCGACGTAGAACCTGTAACGGATGGGAAGCGCGACGTCAACATATCATGTGTCACACCTACGATTGCCCGTTCCCGTGACACCCGGGCTCGTCGTCGCGCGTGCCGCCTGCGACCAGATGGCGTGCGTGGTGCGTCCTGCACTAATGCCGATCACTTGGTTAATGATATTATCCCTGTCTTACTATACGTTCATATGTATCCAGGTACTAGTGTACTATATATTCACTTCTAATCCTATCTCTGAAATGAAATATAGCACTATTATGACATGTACAATAATAGAGTCTGTTATTAAATCTTTCATCTTTTCACGAGTCGACTACTAAATAACTTATACAATGGTATTGACTCTTAAACCGACTCTACACAAAAAATCAGCACTAAATATAACAGCGTACAAAGGTAATTTGGTTGACTCTTCACGAAGAGTCAGGTTGGTTCTCTCTTTTTCACATAAACAATTATCCTACGTGGTATGATGAAGAGTCACCTAATGTCACACCATTGTACATGTCCTTAGTAGCTTGCAGTACATGTCATTTATTAAGGATAAAAATCAATGTAATTAACTAGTGTTAGATCTATGGAAGCCGCTTAGTTCCAGGCATGGGTGATGCAAACTACAACTTCAAGTAAACGCTATATGCTGCTACCTACAACGTACATGCAAGTGCAATCGATCCAAACTGTTGCTATTTGCATTTCTTGAAGTTGCATGGATCAAAGAACTAGCCGCTAGCACCTACCCGCGTTAACAAGCCGTGATTCTTGTTTCACTGCGTCCTTGCACTGTGATAACTGTAGGCAAGATCCGCGCAACTGTTCCATTGTGGACCTTGCCACTACAGTTCCGCCTAGCTATTACCACCGTGCACGTAAGCAGGAGTCAAATCGACAAGTTGTCTTTTCGGCGAGAACGATATATCGAACTAAACGACGACGTCGACGAGGACAAGATGATCGGGATGGATCATGGATGATGGACGATGGACACGGGCGGGGGCCCTATCGCGGCTGGCAGACGGGACTGCAGGCGTGCGCGGCCCGGGGCGCGAGGCCACGGTCGCGGGCCCCGGGCGCGAGGCCGTGTGACACCCGTCGCCGCCAACTGTTAAACAGATGTTCGCTATTCAGTTTAAAGCTGATCCTTGTATCGTAACTATGTTGGTTAGTTGTTATACTTATTTATCTCTAGTTAGCATATAGGCTAAGCTAATATCTCATCTAATTCAGTTGTATATCTGTACGATATCTCACTCTATAAAAGGCACCATGCCGACCCTGTTGGAGCTGTGCGATTCCAATCTCAATCTCCTTTTTCTTATACCAACGCGCGTGAAACATTGCCTGTCGCGGCTGTTTCGTGGGCTCCGCCACGAATCGCGGTCGGGCGGCACGATTCCTCTATGTCCTGCGTCGTCTCTTCCAGTCATCGTGTTACTATTTTTGGCGCTGAACTCTGGCGGGGGCTATATCTGGCACTCCGTAGAAGGCCAACTTTTTTTTTGACAACTCGTAGGAGGCCAACTTTGTTTTCTTCGGCCCAGCCAAGCTCTCTCCCGTCAAGTCAAGCGCAATCAAATCAGATGGCCCTCGATCGATCTTGTGCTTGCCTCCCCGCATATATTACAATGAGTTGCATAATTTATAGATTTAAAAATATGTAAAAAAATTTATAACTTTAAATTCGATAGATGTGTAGACGACTTAAGAATAGTAAGCCTGTTTATATTACTCCCTTTATTCCGAAATATAAGACATATTTTAATATAAGACATATTTTAATTGGTTAAAACAAGAGTTTGATCAATAATTACTCCATACTATGTAATTTATGTGATATAAATTGATAATATTAGATTCATATTTAAAAGTACTTTCTTATGATTATAATTTTATATCATATAAATCATATATTAGTAGAATAATTGTTGGTCAAAGTTTTATCTTAACTATTTAAAAGTAACACAATGCCTCGTGTAATTGCGCGGAAAATATTTTAATTATCTTTATTTTTTACCTATATGCGTAATATTAGATCAATACAGAAAATATAATTTTAAATCGTGAGCTGATCTGCTAGTCATTGTATTGAGCCATCTATTTAGGTATCGTTATGATGATCTATCAGATGTGATCTTTTTAATTATCTATATTCTTTTACCTATACATATGATATTAGATCAATACTAATTGTACGGGAAATATTTTTAATTATCTTTTTTTATCTGTACGCGTGATATTATATCAGTACTAATACTAATTGGGTCGGAAACTTTTTAATTTTTTTTACTGTACGCGTGATATTAGATCAATACATGAAATAAAAGTTAAAATCGCGAGCTGTTCTGATATTAGATCAGTACATGAAATAAAAGTTCAAAATCGCGAGCCAACCTACTAGTTGTTGTACTGAGCCATCCAGGGCCTGTTTGGTTGGGCTGTAGCTGTTGTTGACTGACTGTCTGAAAAAAAACTGTTGTGATTGTAGGAAAGTGAACATATGGTTTTTGGTTTATCTAAACCATCTATAGTATTTTAAAAAATAAGTACTGAAATTTCAGCACATTGCAAAAAGCCAGCATAATGCAGTTTTTCCAAACAGTTGAATTTGCACTACAAAACCCACAACAACTGTTGGCAAAAGCTGCTGAAAAGCTAGCCGTTTGGTTGGGCTGTAGCTTTTTCCAGTGACAAGCTGCTGAAAAGCACAATCAAACACCCCCAATTTAGGTACAATATTCATCTATTATATACTAAAAGCAGAATACAATAGAAAAAATAGAGAAATGCTAAAAATTCTCACAAAAAAGCAAAACATCCGATCATTAATTTGGTGAACCCATTTATTATCAGTAAACCACAACAGATAGATCTTCATAACTGTACCTAAATAGATCACAGTCGATAAATCTTTATAACTGCACCTAAATAGATCACAGCCGATAGATCTTCATAACTGCATCTAAACAGATCACAGCCGATAGATCTTCATAACTGCACCTAAATAGATCACATCTGATAGATCATCATAACTGTACCTAAATAGATGGCTCGATATAACGACTAGCAGACCGGTTCATAAATGTATCTAAATAGACGGCTCGGTACAGGTCGACTCGTGATTTGAACTTTTAAACAAATCACAGCCGATAGATCTTCATAATTGTACCTAAGCAGATCACATCTGATAGATCATCATAACTGTACCTAAATAGACAGCTCGATATAACGACTAGCAGGGCGACTCATAAATGTACCTAAATAGATGGCTCAGTACAGGTCGACTCATGATTTGAACTTTTATTTCTATACTGATCTAATATCATGCATATGTGTAAAAAATAAAGATAATTAAAAATATTTGCTTGCAATTAGTACTGATCTAATATCACACACGCAGATAAAAAAATATAAAGATAACCAAAACGTTTCCCACGCAATCAATACTGATCTAATATCACGTATACAAGTAAAACAATAAAGATAATTAAACAAATCACATCCAATAGATCATTATAACTGTATCTAAATAGACGACTCAGTACAATACCTAACAAGCCGGCTCGCGATTTGAATTTTTATTTACCGTATTGATATAATATCACACGTACAAGTAAAAAACATAAAGATAATTAAAAAAATTCTCATGCAATTACGTGGGATACTGTACTAGTTTTTATAAAGCCAAAACCATATATTCCTTTTCCTACAATCATAACAGTTTTTTCGGACAGCCAGCCCAGCACTTTATTGAACAGGCCCTTAGTCAGGCCGAGAGCGACGCAATCAGCGGGTGTCTATATGCCCAACACTGCATTCTCGTAAAACCCAGCATTCCGTAACGTGTAACACATATCTTTTTTCTGCAACCTGTACTCGTGCATCGCGCGCACTGCATGAGCCGGCGCAGGCGCGCTAGCTGCGCGCGCGCGGTGCTCGCCGACGCTGGCATCGCCGCATGGACCTCCATGGCCCAGCAAGGGCAAGTCGCAGTCAAGTCAGGGTCGCCGTGCCGCGGCCCCGTCATCATTGCGAATTGCGAACGCACACCTACCAAATCTTTTTCGTCTCGGCACACGTGTGCACAAGTCAAGCACGCCTTCTCCCATCAGCTCCGTCAAATCAGATGGCCGCTCAGTCCAGCTCTCACACAGTCGCACACTCGCACTGTATACCAAGCTAGGGCGCCACTAAGTACACGAGCGCCCCGCGCAAGCGACACCCCTGAGCCCCGAAATGGCCACCACCACCGCGCTGAGCATGAAGCTCCTCGTGGACACCAAGGCGGAGCGCGTGCTGTTCGCGGAGGCGAGCAAGGACGTCATCGACTTCCTCTTCTCCCTCCTCACCCTGCCCGTCGGTACGGCCGTCAAGCTCCTCGGGAAGAAGTCCATGGTCGGCTCCGTCGGCAACCTCTACACCAGCGTCGAGAAGCTCGACCGCACCTACATCCAGCCCGGCGCCTCCAAGGACGCTTTCCTCCGCCCCACCGTGCTCTCGCCGGCGGTCAGCGCCAACAGCTCCCTCTTACGCTTGCCGGAGCCGTCTTCTGGGCAGTCCAAGACCTTCTTCAAGTGCAGCTACGTCTACAGCAACTGCTACACCTACATAACGGACGCGAGCAATGTGAAGTGTCCATCCTGTCACAACCAGATGACGGGGACCGTGAAGTATGTGTCCCCCGCATCAGGCGGCTCTGGCCAGCAGGCGTCGAGCGCCCCGACCGGAGGATCCAAAGGGTTCGTGCAGGGCATCGTGACGTACACGGTGACGGACAACCTCACCGTGACGCCCATGTCGTCCATCTCCAGCATCACGCTGCTCAACAACTTCGCCGTGAAGGACCTGGGCGCGCTCAAGGAGAAGACCGTGCAGCTCGGCTACAAGGAGGTGATGACCATCACTTGCTCTATAATACATATATATTTGTAGTAGTATTAATTTTTGGTTCGTCGTCTCTTAAGCACTATCAATTGTCACGCACGTTGCAATTTGGCAGGGGTTGGAGATCCTCAAGGCCTCGCTGCAATCCAAGACTGTCCTCACTGACGTTTTCCTTGGCAAGAAGCCCTCTAACCGCGCTTGAAAGTCCGGTGTGTGGCTGACGTACGTGTATGGACATGGAAATGTAGCTCCATCAATCTAAGATTAGTTAGGTCGGTCTTTTGCTCTGAGCACGGAAAAGTAGTTCGATCCATCTAGCCTAGCTAGCTTAATTAGGTTGGTCTTTTGTGATGCCTGTACGTAGTTAGTTGCAAGGTCTGTGTGTATGTACGCAGGTGTAGCTACCGTACCATCTTTTGGGCTTTTGGCTATGCTAGCTTGATGAAATGTTGGATGCTCGAACAATCCTTGTACTTGTATCAGCTGTCTCAGAGAGGTTATGTAATGTAGCTTGCTTATATATCCAGCATATATAATTATGCACTCAGTGCGCGCGCTTCTCTGCACGGTGCTGTTATCTTCTTCTGTTCGGTCGAGCCGTAGTGTTATTGGGCGAAACAGCTGGGTTGTATAATTAGTTTATCCTGGAGCGGACTAGTGTGGTTGACAGGACAACTCTTACGGGCACGAAGACCATGCACACCGGAACAGGATGGATCGGCAGAACAGGCTTTTCCTGCTGCCGTGTAATCGCCGCCTCCTATGCATAGCGTCTCATTGCTAACGCCGGAGCAAATCTTACCATAGGAAAGCTAAGTATTGTATAACAGAGTTCAGTATACAATAGTAGTAGCTGGCGTTGCCAGCTTGCCATGACAAGCACAGCGAAACCAGGCACCCAAAGGTATCAAGATAGAGCATCAACTAGGCCCCAAACAGCAATAAACTAGCCCCAAGAGCGCAGATCGTTCCTAGCGACAAACTAGCCTGACGAGCGCAAATCCTACGGACATCCCCTTCCCCGCAAAAAAAAATAAAGAATATAAAATATCTTCCGAGGAAAAAAGGCAGAAGTAGCCCCCCGCCGAGTGGCAATGGCGGATCTAGCCCCCGGCGGGGGGCAAATCCATTTTTGGCACAGCGAAGCTCAAATTCGCGGATCGGGCCCGCAACGGGCCGAAATCGCACCCTCAGCCCGCGACGGCCTCTCCCAACCCGCAACAGAGTGGGCCGCGGCCCCCATCCGCGACGGAGTACCAAACGCCACGGACACTGGCGTTTGCACGGGTGATCCAAACGCCAGGGGCTCTGGCGTTCTGTCGCGGGCCGCGGCCCCCATCCGCGACGGAGTACCAAACGCCACGGAGACTGGCGTTTGCACGGGTGACCGAAACGCCACGGGCTCTGGCGTTCGCGTCGGTGTGCCACTTCGCGGGGACAGAAGCCAATCTCGAAGTCTTCAGTGGCCTAACGCCAGAGTCCGTGGCGTTTGGAAAACCTGGCAAACGCCAGTCATCGTGGCGTTCGGTACTGGGGGCCGAACGCCATTGCCCGTGGCGTTAGCTCACCCAGTCACACGCCACGGTGGGTGGCGTTAGCCTGCCTCGCCCTCCAGGACCACGACGAGCGGGCCGTCGCGGCTTAGGGGCGCGGCCCACCCCCGTCGCGGGCTAAGGGCGCGATCGTGGGCCTGATCCGCGAATTTGAACGTCGCAGGGCCAAAAATGGATTTGCCCCCCGCCGGGGGCTAGATCCGCCATTGCCACTCGGCGGGGGGCTACTTCTGCCTTTTTCCCGACTCTTTTCTTTACTAGCTCAATATCTGTACGTTCTTACGGAACAAAAAACATGCATTACATCAGTAAATTAAAAGTTTATGTCACCAGCCTATAATTTTATGCTAAATAACATTTATCTTAAAAATTATGCTAATCGGTCTAATTATGATCAAAAGATGATAATACTTATATCTAGCACGCACAAATGATGTCATACCGTAGAATTTTGTTCTGTCATCAATTTTTTTTTGTTATCAATCGATTCAGAAATCACTACCCACAACCACAACTGAACGGAGTATTGCAAAGGAGCTGTACAATGTATTATGTTGTTTCAGATTTTACTGCCATCCAGCAGATGCCTCGTGATCCCGGAAGCCAATTAGCAAATGTTAATTCGGCACTTGAGCTGGGCTCGTTTCCGGGTGTTCTCCGGCGAAGGAAAACATCGGTGAGTACGGTCTTGCAGTGCAGTAACGCCTTCAGGATCTCTTTACTCTGCAGTTACAAACCAGAGTACGTAGGCAGCAGTTGCATCAAAGATCAAACGCGTGCCACTGCTAATCTAATTTATTTATTTTAGAAAAAGGAGGTGGTACTGCTAGTTTAACTTGTTGGAACTAATCATGTTGTCTCTGGTGGTTTATTTGTTTAAGTGAATTAGTCCTGTCACGTCCATGCGTTAGATGTGGAGGAGTTGGTCCAAGCTAGTCCATGCATGCGCGTCTGTGGCTTGCAGCATGTAAAGCCGCGACCCGGGCCGGGTAATTTCGGGTTTACCCGAGGCCCGGTAGGCACGGCCCGACACGCCTGTCAAACGGGCCGGGCCGGCACGACACGATCCCCCGGGCCGGGCCGGGCCGTGCCTGGGAGCCGCGCCCGATGGGTTGCACGGCCCGGCACGACGCAACGGGTCGTGCTCGGGCCGGCACGACCCGGCAGGCCGAAGCGGGCCACGGGGGCACGGCGGCCCGGGCGCGCGCGCGGAGTGAGGCACTGAGGCTGTGAGGGGAGGGCGGGGCCGCGAGGGCGCGTGGCGGCGGGGAAGTGGTGGGGGGTGGACGGGTGGAGGGGCCGGGGCGGGGGAGGCGCGCCGCGCGCGTGGCGGCCGGGAGGCGAGGGGCCGGGGCGGGAGCCACGGGATTGAAGCCACGTGGCGGTCGGGACGCGGCGCCGCGTGGCGGCCGAGAGGCGGGAGGGGCGGGGTTGCCGGGACGCGGGTGCCGCGTGGCGGCCCGGGACCGGGGGGGGGGCGAGGGGGGGCCGGGGCGGGATTGGGCCACGTGGCGCTGGGACGCCGGGGGAGGGGGGCAGGGGTTACCGGGAGCGGGTGCCGCGTGGCGGCCCGGGACGGGGGGAGCGTCGGGAGGGAAATTTAAAAAAAAACGGGGGCGGGTGGGGGCTGTCGGGAGGGAATTTTTTTTTAAAAAAGAGAGAATCTCTGGTAAAGTGATTTGTTGGATCGGTGGCTTCCGACAGAGGGGGAGGGGTGAATGTCGAACAAAAATTTCTTCTCAAGATTAGAACACAAAACTATTGATTAGCTATTGTGTTCAAGTCAAGGAATGCAGCGGAAAGGCAATTGACAAATGAGTTGAGAAAAGTTAAGCAAAACACAGTCAGATCGGAGGTTCCGGTGTAACAATATCGGAAGTTCCGACCTTACCGGAAGTTTCGAAGTCACCCCAATTTTGAATGCTCTGGAAAAATCGGAACTTCCGACCCCTGGATCGGAACTTCCGGAGTAAGAAAATCGGAACTTCCGGTTTTGAAAAAAATAGTAGACTGTCGCTCGGTAAAACGTTCGCAGATTTTGATCCACCCAACGGAATTGAATGAAATTTTGCACAGAGGTAGACAAAAGACTTACGGAGCTGTTCCAATTGGAATCACCTCAAAAGCTCATCTGTGCTGAGAGAAAACCCCAATTTACTAACAGCTGTTCCAAGAGCAAATGAGAGGAAAGACTTGCATGAAATCAAATCAATTGATTCTTAGGACTTGTGAGGGATTTTGATATTCAATCAATATAGAAACATCTCACATGTCCTAACAATCTATTCCACCAAACAAACCTCAAGAAACAAACCTCCGATCGTATCAAATGCAAAACCCCAATTTCTTTCTTCTCCCTCAAGCAACCTCAAGAACTAAAAAATGTGAAGAACAAGATTGATTCTTGGGTAAGCTTAGATAGACTCACTTTGGGAGTAATCTATCCTTCTTTAACTTGACAAAACAAGAATCAATTCATGAGGGAAGAAGGAGAACGAAAATCCAAAGAGCGAAAAGAGAAAAACCTCACAATCACAAAAGGAGACACATGGCTTTTCTTGGAAATCTTTTTGTATTGATTTTCATGGATTTTCTAGTGGTTTTACATGCCTCTCATCTTAGGCAAAGCACTCTCTTAGTGCAGCTCACAAAGTCTAATGCAAGTGCTCAAGGGTTAACAAAACCCTCATCACCTATTTATAGTGGAGAGGACAACCCCCTCTTCCACTTGGGCCTTAGTACCCTAATGGGCCTAACCTAACTAGCACGCATCTCATAGCACCTAGCTAGGTTTAGCCACCATCCGATTTTCCTTCCACCCTAAGCAATCCCTAAACCGCATCCTCGGGCGCCTCCGCTGCGGTTTCTTGAGAAGCTTCTTGGTGGATTTGGCGAATTCCGAAAACGCCCTCGGAACCTAACTTGACCGCTACGACTTGGCTCCAACCGCTTCCTTGTCTCCCGCGTACATGCTTTCAAGCCGCACGATGTCGTCGCCACCACCTTGACCGCATCTTAGCCCTCCAAGCCTCATGCCGGTCCCACGTGGCCGAACCATCGCCGCGCCCAACTCGCACCTGCACACATTTAGACAAGCAAAGCGCTGCGAGCCCAAGATTTCTACTTGACCCAAGTTAGCCGAGCAAAACCTGCAACCACTCAATTTTTCTTGAGACAAATTGATAAACTCATCCAATTAACCACAGACTCAAAACCGAATTCATGCAACCTCAAATTCAACGCAACACAAAGTGGCAAGATATTCATCACACAGATGTACACGTCATCACATGACTCACATGATTTGATTGAGAGTTTGAGACACTGAGACGTGAGGGGGCTCGAGGGGAGAGCAGGATTTTGAAAATTTGAAAAATTGTGGAGGGGGACGACAGAACATGCCTATATAACTTCGGTGCTCTCAAGTCTCGATATAATACGCACACGAACACCAATCCTTTAGCATATATTGTCACATATGTTTTCTCGTAGGAAAGGGAAGGCGGCGGAGGTGGCAGGTCGACGTCATCCTCCTGCTCATCCTACGGCGTCACAACGGGATCGATCCTCGTATAGCAGGCCAGCGCCAGCACACCATAATGCTCTTTCGATGGGAGACAATGAGATGGATCATCTCTCTGTCAACATGGAAGACGACCAAATCGATCCTCGTCTACTCTCCCCCGACATGGGAGACTATGGTATGGATGATAGGCATATGGATGGTACTGCTGGTTTTGAGGATGCTGATAATTTTGCAGGGGAACCGGAGTCAACGGATATCGGTGTTGGATCATCGGTGCAAGTAACCAAGGGTGGAAGTAGCCGAAGGGCATGGTGCTGGGAGCATATGGAGCATACCGTAGAAATGGAAAACGGACATCAGGTATCATATGCCACTTGTAAATATTGCAAAGCTAAATTAAAGGCATCGTCAAAAAAAGGAACAGGTAGTCTAAAGCGGCACGCCCAATCATGCTTGGAAAAGATAGCCGGGGGACGGAGACAAGGAGAAGGTGTCCAAACCCAGCTAAACCTTGGCCCTGATGGTTCGGTAAGCACATGGATGTATAACCCTCAGCTGGCAAGAGAGGAGATAGCTAAATACATAGTTAGCGAGAATCTTCCGATTAGTACGGGGGAAAGCGCGAGGTTTGAGCGTTTGATCCAACGTGCTTTTTGCCCACAGTACAATCACGTCACTAGGAAAACCACTACAAGAGACATAGTATCACTTTACAATCGTAAAATGGCCGAACTAAAAGACCAGTACACAAAAGTGAGTTTTTCTTTCTCCTTAACATCTGACATATGGACTTCCTCCCATCAAAGGTCTGCTTATCTTAGTGTTGTTGCACACTATTTGGATGACGAATATAATTTAAACAAACGAGTCATAGGCTTTAAGTCAATAGATGAGGCACACACTGGAGAGGCCATCGCGGAACGTATTCTTGAGGTTATTACAGATTTTAAAATAGAAAATAGAATTTTTTTCCATTATTCTTGACAATGCCTCAGCTAACACTTCGGCTATGGAGATTATGACACCTTCTTTACAAGCGTACACTGGAGGTTACGTCATCCACCAGAGGTGCATATGCCACATCATTAATCTCATTGTGCAAGCAGGTTTGAAGGTAATGAAGCCTAATTTGGATAGTATACGTACTGCTATTATGTTCATTACGTCATAACCGACAAGGTACAAAGCGTACCGCGACTACTGTAAAGCCAACAATAAGGTTCCAAGGAAATTTAGTGTTGACATGAAGGTGAGGTGGAACTCCACGTACACCATGCTAGAGCGGTGCGAAGGGTATGAGCATATTATATCTCTCTATGTGAACTGTAATGCAGGTATACAGGTAATTACCGATCGCGACTGGGAAGTTGCAAGTCGTTTTCGTAAATTTTTAAAAATATTTTACAATGCAACCACAGTTCTTTCTGGTATTTATTATCCTACTTCTTGTTTAGTCATCGAGTGGCCGAAGCTATAAAAGAAAATAGGGATGATCGTCTCCTAAAACCAATTATTGAACTAATGAAGAAAAAGTTTTTAAAATATTTTGCAGCTATTCCACATCTTTATTGTTATGGTATTATTTTTGATCCCCGTAGAAAGTTAGAAAGGCTAAAAGGGGCTTATGAGGCGATTGGTGAAGCTTTAGGTTTAGATTACTCGGATGCTTATACTCACATTCATGATGAGCTTTTTGATGTTTATGATTTGTATTACAAAAAATATGGTAGTACAGGTCAACCAAGGACAAATGCATCGGTAACACCACAAGGAAATATCACTTCGAGCGCCGCCACTATGTGGAAGAAGCTAAAAGGCAGAGCTTCTAGTGAATCATCTTCCCAAACATCTGGCAGGACGCAATGGAATCCCAGAGTAGAGATCAACCACTACCTTGACACACCTTATGCTGAAACTGAGTTCGACCTTGCCGAAGATCAAGATGTCAATCTACTCACGTGGTGGAAGAACCATCACAGGATATATTTCGTGCTATCACATTTTGCACGAGACATACTCATGGTTCCAGTATCATCTGTCTCATCGGAATCCACTTTCAGCATGGTTGGAAGGATAATTGAGCCAAGAAGGTCATCCCTCGCACCTGACATGGTTGAGGCACTTACTTGCCTCAATGACTGGGACAAAGTAGAGACCCGGCAACAACATCAGCTCGAGGATCAGGAGATCACGAAGGCTTTGGCCGACCTTGAGAATCTCGATATTGATTAGTATCCATGTATGCATACAAATTATTGTACTCTTTTCCTTACGAGAGGAACTCCACACAGAGGTGTATGGTTTTTAATGAGGCAATAATTGCATATTAATAAAATTTCATTAGTCCTCCAATTAATATTTATTTATATATTTAATTCTTTATCTCTTTACTTCTCTTTTATTTCACATCTATTCTTTATTCCCTCTTTTATTTTTATTTTCCCTCCTTTTCTTCTTTTTATTTTTTTTCCTCCATCCTGCTCAAACGCCAAAGCTCCTGGCGTGCGGATATGCCTGCGAACGCCATTGACTCTGGCGTCCAACATTTCGCCACGTCAGCTCAGCGGGACCGGGTGCGAACGCCACTGTCTGTGGCGTTAGCCCTCGCGGTCACACGCCACTGTGCGTGGCGTTCGTGCTGAAGTTCGCAAAAAAGGTCAAAACCCGCGCCCCCGCCCTCCTCTTCTCTTTATCTCTATTCTCTTCCGGTCTTCCCGAAGACCCCGGCGGCCTCCTCTTCTTTCTTCCCCAAACAACTCCCCCGCCGGCCGCCCTCCACTCTCCTTCCTCGGCCCTCCACTCCCCAAGCAACTCCCCCGCCGGCCGCCGTGAGCCCGTGAGCCACCGGCCGGTCCGCCGCCATTGGAAGCCCCGCGCGCTGTGCCTCCGCCGCTCCGCGGCGTGCCCGTGCCTCCGCCGCGCTCCCTCCTCGCGCCGTCCCCCTCGCACGCGCCTCTGCCGCTGCGTGTTCGTTGCCGGCAGCCGTGGCGTGCCCGTGCCGGCACGACCCGGTGGCGGCACGGCGGGCCACCGTGCCGTGTTTGGGCCGCCGGCGCGGCTTGGCGTGCCAGCACGGCACGGCACGGTGGGGGCGGCGGGCCGTGCCGGCACGGTCAATCGGAGGCCCGAGGCACGCCGGGCTCGTGCCGTGCCGGCACGGCCCGGCCCGAGTCGCGGCACTGGCAGCATGTTAGTTAGCTAGTTAATAGGGAGTATTAGTCGCTGGTTGTTGCCGCATGCAGGGAGACGTGGTGTGTGCATGTTGAGCTGCGTTTGAGTCGGTCATGATCTATTCGTGGGATGGCACGATTACTGGATCATGGTGTGATTGTCGTCTGGATTAGCAGGGTTTCTTTACTTGTAAGGTGAGTCCGTTCCGTTTTAAATAAGAAGAGAACAGAAAAGGAGCTGCGGTAAAATTGCAGCACAAAAACTTCGATGTGTCTCAGAATTTTTCCAACTGATCGCGTGCGTTGTGTTCCTTGATGCGTGTGTGTGCCACTTCAGGGCCTGAATCGACATAACTTGCAGCTTCGTTAAAATGGAAATGGACTAGTTAACGATAGTTTTGGGCACCTCCTTGCGCCCAAGCTGCACGTCCTTCTCCACGAGCGCGCCCCAGACACCGAGGGCTCTAAACAGCGCGACGCCGGCGAGGGCATGACGCTGAGGTCGTCCATCACGGCGTACCTCGTTGTCGCGCCGCCCCGCACGAACCCCGGCGCGCCCGCCTCGCCGCCGACGTCCTGGGACTGGGGGTGGGCGGCACGTACCGCGCGACGGCCGTCATCTCGTCGCCGCAGGGCGGGCACCTGGTGCCCCTCCCGTCTGTCACGTTCCCGTCGCAGTCGAAGCTGTAGACGCCGGTGGGGCACGTGTACAGCTCCCTCCGCGGGTGGAAGCTGTGCTCGGTGCGCGCCGGCGGGGAGAGCACGGTGGGGTGGAGGAGCGACTCCCTGGCCGCGTCGGGCTGGACTAGGCGGGGTCCAGCCTCTGGACGCTGGGTAGAGGCTGCCGACGGAGCCGACGGAGCAGAGCAGCCTGTCCACCCTGCCGAGCGGCCGCGCGAGGAGGGAGAAGAGGAAGTCGACCACGTCCTTTCTGGCCTCCGCGAAGACCACGCGCTGCGCGGCGACGTCGACGACGAGCTTCATGCCTATCGCCGGCGGGTCGCGCGACGTCGTGGTGGTCGTCGCCGTCGGCGCGGAGCTCGCCATTCTTGATGTCGAGTGACTCGAGCCTCCCATGCTGCTGCAGGCGTCCTCCCCGCCGAGACGGAGTTTATGCATGGGAAGGGCCATTGGTGCAGCGCGGTTGCACGGTAACACGTGCGCTGCACACGTGGAGGCTTGTAGTTACAGTTGGCGAGTGAACTGAGAAGGGGAGTGAAGCGCTGTTACTTTCCGGCGTGCGTTTCACGCGAAAGATTTGTGAAGAGAGTAAATGTGCAACTGCAAGATTGACGACCGGGATTTTCACAGCATTCGTGGCTTCGATCTGCCTCCTCCCACCGTCTAGTGCATCGAGCTAAAGAGTAACTCAGCCCGAACCCCAGGTCTTTTGTTCGTCAACGGTGATCAGTTTTCCAAGATCCAACAACCCAGACGGCTGAAACACTTCCGTTGACTTGAATGTAGCATGCTTTGCAAACATTAAGGTTCAAACACACAACACACAAGAGATTGCTTTCTCCCGAATAAAATCTTTGTTAATGCTTCAAAAGAAGAAGCAAGATTGCTTTGCAATTACATAACCTAGAAGCAACACAAGATGTAGAAAGATTATACATTAAAGGAGAAATATAATTTCACTCATAGTTGGATATTCATGTATGATCTACACCATACAAGCTGCTTAAATATTCATGCTAATTTTTCATAAAATGCATCTGATTTTATTTATTCTTCTTTATGCAGCTCTATTCATTTTGTAAAAAAAAACTCCAATCAATCCCCCTCTCATTCGCAAGTCCACCACTCTCTCCATCTATTCATCTACCATCTTCTCTCTTATGAGCATGCGAGCATCCAGCTAATCATAAACAATAAAATTATTATAATACATAGTAACATTCTATGGGGATTTAGTTCATTTGATAGTGTTCATGTTCAAACAAAAAAATTATGTTAATGATTTTTTTCATGCTCATGAATAAATAATCAAGAATAAAATGTTTCTTTATTACGTTCATGAACCAAAGTTTTCCACTTTATGAAAAAATATTGTGTTTATCATTTCTTTTGTTCAGCACAAAAATCATATACAATGATGCACAAAAGTCCACTATCTCTTCTCTTTCTAAAATAATAAAGAATAAATTATTAAAATCATGAAAATAAAAAGACAAATGGAAAATAACTATTAAAAACTTATATATAGATCTTAGAGCACTCCAAACAAGATAGATATTGTATAGACGCTCTATTATCAATAGAAAAACTTGGCGCTACATTGAAACCTAGATGTACGTGCGTGGTAAAGCTTGCCGATTCACCGTCATGGTTACGTAGCTTAGGCTTAGAGTCGTTGCTCCCCGGCACGGCGTTGTTGGTTCTTCGCCGGATCAGTGCCGCGGAAGGGACGGCGTCATGCCGCAGACGATGCGCTGCATGGCCGCCGGCGCCGCAATAGAGGCGAGGAGACGAGGACCAAGTGCGGCGCGATTAGCTCTAAACGTACTAGAGGATTAAGCGTCTGCCGGGCCCATCCCGCAACGTCGTGTTTATCGTTTAGTACGTCGGCCAGTAAGTATACACCCACGGATGGGCCTCAAAAATTAAAAAGTTAGTGAGTGTGGAAGATACTTTCTTTTCCTTTTCTTTTTTTGCGGCGAAGGGAATGTCCGTAGGATTGCGCTCGTCAGGCTAGTTTGTTGCTAGAAAGGATCTGCGCTCTTGAGGCTAGTCTATTGCTGTTTGGGGCCTAGTTGATGCTCTATCTCGATGTTTCAGGCTAGGTTGGCAAGCTGGTATACTGAACTCTGTTAGCTTTCCTATTGTAAGATTTGCTCCGGCGTAAGCAATGAGACGGTTTGCATGAGAGATGACCATTACACGGCAGCAGGAAAGCCTGCGTTCTGCCGATCCATCCTGTCCCGGTGTGCATGCATGGTATACATGCCCGTACGAGTTGTCCTCTCAACCCCACTTATCCCCGCGTGCTTGACTCTCTTGGGTTTTGCTCGACGGCGAGGACGCTCCAGCTAGCATAAACTAAATATACAACCCAGCTGTTTCGCCCAATGAACACTACGGCTCGACCGAACAGAAGAAGATAACAGCACCGTGCAGAGAAGCGCGCGCACTGAGTGCATAATTATATATGCTGGATATATAAGCAAGCTACATTACATAACCTCTCTGAGACAGCTGATACAAGTACAAGGATTGTTCGAGCATCCAACATTTCATCAAGCTAGCATATATAGCCAAAAGCCCAAAAGATGGTACGGTAGCTACACATGCGTACATACACACAGACCTTGCAACTAACTACGTACAGGCATCACAAAAGACCAACCTAATTAAGCTAGCTAGGCTAGATGGATCGAACTACTTTTCCGTGCTCAGAGCAAAAGACCGACCTAACTAATCTTAGATTGATGGAGCTACATTTCCATGTCCATACACGTACGTCAGCCACACACCGGACTTTCAAGCGCGTTTAGAGGGCTTCTTGCCAAGGAAAACGTCAGTGAGGACAGTCTTGGATTGCAGCGAGGCCTTGAGGATCTCCAACCCCTGCAAAATTGCAACGTGCGTGACAATTAATAGTGCTTAAGAGATGACGAAGCAAAAATTAATACTACTACAAATATATATGTATTAGAGCAAGTGATGGTCATCACCTCCTTGTAGCCGAGCTGCACGGTCTTCTCCTTGAGCGCGCCCAGGTCCTTCACGGCGAAGTTGTTGAGCAGCGTGATGCTGGAGATGGACGACATGGGCGTCACGGTGAGGTTGTCCGTCACCGTGTACGTCACGATGCCCTGCACGAACCCTTTGGATCCTCCGGTCGGGGCGCTCGACGCCTGCTGGCCAGAGCCGCCTGATGCGGGGGACACATACTTCACGGTCCCCGTCATCTGGTAGTGACAGGATGGACACTTCACATTGCTCGCGTCCGTTATGTAGTTGTAGCAGTTGTTGCATCTGAACAAGGTCTCGGACTGCCCAGAAGACGGCCCCGGCAAGCGCAAGAGGGAGCTGTTGGCGCTGACCGCCGGCGAGAGCACGGTGGGGCGGAGGAGCGCGTCCTTGGAGGCGCCGGGCCGGACGTAGGTGCTGTCGAGCTTCTCGATGCTGGTGTAGAGGTTGCCGACGCAGCCGACTATGGACTCCTTCCCGACGAGCTCGACGGCCGTGCCGACGGGCAGGGCGAGGAGGGAGAAGAGGAAGTCGGCTACGTCCTTGCTCGCCTCCGCGAACAGCACGCGCTCCGCCTTGGTGTCGATGAGGAGCTTCATGCTCAGCGTGGCCGTGATAGTGGCCATTTCGGAGCTCAGAAGTACGCGTGTCTGTCAAAGCTTGCCGAGCTTAGTGGCGAAGAGAAATTGGTTTCACTAGGTTTCCCGTGCTGCAGGCGGCCTCGCCGAGAAGGAGTTTATGTACTCTAATAGAGCGTCCTTACACGCTACACGTGTGCTGCACACGAGGAGCCTTCTAGTTCCAGGTGGCGAGTAACCTGAGAACAAGACTACAAGAGTAAGTGGCCTTGCTTACTTTCCGGCGTTGGTTTTACGCAGAGATCTGTGGAGATAATGATTTATATACTAGTGATGTATTCATACATTGCAACGACACCAAAAAGATATATTTAAAAATATTAATAAAAAGTTGTTCTATTTTGTGAACAATAAAAGTGATGCGTATGTGCTTTTTCACAATAACTCTTCCTCTCTCTTTGTCATCCCCCTAATTTTGGTCCTGATTTTGTTGTTTCTTCGTTATGCCGTCATCCTGATTCAACATCTGTTGTTCTACCGTTTATGCGTGTCTTCTCGAACTTCGATAGATCTCTACCACGTTTCACATCGTCTCTAGCTATAATACTCTGGAATTAATTAGAGAAATGTAAGAGTTATTAAAAGTTGAGTCGACCGAAAATCCAAATGAAGAGATTAATTTGACTGTGGTTGTGTTCGTCTCCTCGAATCGATCAGGATAGGCTATAAGTTTGTTTAAATCGAGTCTGAACAAATTTTGGCGAGTCCGATCAATATAGGCCGTCAGATTTCACTTATCTCCTAATCCAACTCAATTTTAGAAAAATAAAACAATAAAACTCACTTAACCTATGCTCTCTCTCGTCTCATTTCATACTCCCTCCAAGCCTCCACCGCCTTTTCCGTGCCATCACCACCATGCGCCATCGCTGGTAGAGCTATAACTATAACTGCGCCTCTCAACAAAATTCTAAATCGAGCTTCTCGACAAAATTTGGGTCACTTACCTTTTCTGATCTCTCGTTGTTATTTTCATACTTTTACTTTCATATATCCAAATCAGGTACACTGTAGATATATACAGAAAATTTCCAATAATTTTAATATTGAGCCCAGATTAAATAATTTTACCATTAAGACCACTTAATCAAACCCGACAAATTTAAGTGTTAGAAAAACAACATAACAGTAACAAAGTTTTGGCTGTAACTTTTAAACCACAACTTCGACGTGACATAAATTTGATATCATTAGATTTATTCAGAAGTACTTAGTTATAATTATGATTTTAGACCACATAAACCGTATATTAATAGAGTAATTATTGATCAAAAACTTATCTTAACCAATCAAAATACGCTAGAAAAACAACAAAACAGTAACAAAATTTTGGCTGTAACTTTTGAACCACAACTTCGACGTGACATAAAATTGATATTATTAGATTTATATTCAAAAATACTTATGATTATGATTTTATACCACATAAGCCGTACATTAATAGAGTAATTATTGATCAAGACTTATCTGAACCAATCAAAATACGCCTTACATTTCTAGACGATGGGAGTATTTTGTAATTCTATCTTCAACTAAATTTTAGCACCACCTTTGCAACCCATGTATCCATGACACTCCCTACCCCACCCCCCTCTCCATCGTCGCCTGTCCCACCTTCCTCTCTCCTTCCTCCGCTCTCACGTGTGTCACCGACGTAGTGGCCTATCCGTACTGGCCATTGCGAGCTTGTCATCCACCGACGTCTCCCTCTCAAGCCTTCCTGTCAATTGGTGCCTCCGTCCCTGGTCTCCAATTGGATGGCATGGGATGCGTTGCTGCGCGAGACATCTTCAAACTAGATTTTCTATTTTGCTAGCACATTATTTCTTCTTCTGGGATATTCCATCTTTGAAGTAGGAACTATTTGGGATATATTCTCTTATCTTAGTTAGTCCATCTTTGTCTCAAGATCTTTGAAGATTTTCCTGCCATCCTACTTTAAGGAACCATCTCATCCTAACGGTTTCCGTAAATCATCTAGGACGAGACAACTAATTTAGACGTTCTCTAGAAGTGTCTCGGTGTAGCCGACAGGTGGAGTGCACGATCTTGTCCTTGCTGAACCAGTGAACATCCACTGTCAAAGTTCTGTCACGCAGTTGCCTTGGAACTGGAGAAAGATACTTGCACAAGGAGATCGCGCCATGGAAAATGGGAGTTGCCACCCTGCTGGAGTCGGGAAAAATGCCGCTTTTAACCCCCCATCCAACGTCAATCATAATTTTAGCCTCCTCAAATAACTAAAGCCAAAAATGTTATCGCGACAGTCCGGATAGCCGTCACGTATCGCCCGTCGCGTCCGGGACCTGTGAAACCCACCTGTCTCGCCCGAGACCCGTGAAACCAACCTATAACACCCGGGACCCGCGAAAACACACCTGTTGCGCCCGAGACCCATGGCAGTGGCTGCCGCTGCCTGCGGTCCCCCGTCCGTGATGGGAAAGCCCTAAAAAATAACTAGTATATTGTTTGGTATTTTGGAGAGAAAATTGGCTAGCCTAGTTGGTTTGGAAAGCAAAAGTTTGAGTATGAGATGCTAGGTTCAATTCCCAGCTTTAGCAAATTTTTATTCTCCGTGTGATGAATATTGAGCCGATCGGGCCGCAAGCAGCATTGTCGCGGGCCCAGGCGTGATCGCTGGGCCGTCGCGGGTGGCAGGCACGATTGCTGGACTTCGCGGGCTAGCACCGTGACAGGCCACACGTGTCGCTTGTTGGTCTATCGTGGGGTTAGATTTAGCTTTGCACGACCTGCGAGGCTAGATTTATAATTGGGCTGGCCAGAAAGGCCACATATGCCATTTTTCCTCTGTGTCGCACCGGCGGCAGAGGTTTGCTGAGATTCGTACGTACCTATAGACACCTTAAATACACACACTTCGGTTCAGGTTCTAATTCAAACAAGTCAACAATTTGGACTCGATTATATCTCCATTGACTCGAAAAAAAATTCATATATAAAAATCCGGGGTCTTATCCTTTTCTTTCTCGACAACGTCGTTCCTGTCGCTGGATGTAGGCGCCCTTTTCTTGTTCGACAGGAAGACGTCAGTCAGGACAGTCTTGGAGTGCAACGAAGCCTTGATAATATCCAAACCCTGCAGCCATACATGCGTGCAAGTTTATAGAAGATCTATTAAAAAGGATTCAGGCATGCATGCATGATGCATCGAGCTTCACCTCTTGACAGCCGATCTTGACCGACTTCTCTCGAGCACGAGGCCTTTCTCCCCCTCGTTGAGCTTGCTGAGCAGCGCCATGCCGGAGATGTTCGACATGGGGGTGATAGTGAGGTCGTCCATGATGGTGTACGTCACCAGGCCCTGCACGAACCCTCCCGCGCCGGCCGCACCCTGACCGCCGGCGTACGTGTTCAGCAGCGCGTCCCGCACGGCCTTGGTCTGCATGTACGTGGGGTCCATCTTCTCGACGCTGGCGTATATGTTGGCCACGGCGCCGAGCGCGGCGCCGTCGCTGTCGCTCGCGTGCACCTTGGCGACGGCGCCGAGGGGCATGGCGAGGAGGCCGAAGAGGAAGTCGACGATGTCCTTGCGGGCCTCGGCGAAGAGGACGCGCTAGGCCTTCTTGTCGATGAGGAGTTTGATGGTCGGTGCCGGTGCCGGCGAGGCCGCCGCGGCGACGGCGGGGAGGCTCATGCTTATTCAATCTCTCGATCGGCGGATCGATATTTCTAATTACTACTCCGTAATTTGTGATCTCTCGTGCGGGTAGCAACCGAACAAGAACTAACCTTTCCCTTATTTATAATATTAAACCCACCTGAGTTTGAATCCTGGTTAGGTTATATCTTCCAATCAGTTTTTATTAAGGAAATTTGATTTGCATGCAGTTCGAACATGATTTTTTTTCCCATTACTATTTGATTCTTTTCATTACTATTTCCGTCGCTTCTTTCCGCCGTGGCTGCCGTTTGCAGCTATGGTCGTCTTCTTATTCCAGGCCATGAAAACATCTGTCAGAAACTGTCCTCGACTGGAGGGAGGCCTACGTAAATTATTCAATCAGTCATTGAATAGTAGGTTGTTAACCCATTAACAGATTATGTGCGCATGCATATTGCTTATAGTATGTGATCTCTGCTTCGAATTTCAAACGCATGCATAACAATCTAGTAATAAATTATTTCTTCATTCAAACCAAGAGGATTCCAAGTAAGATTAACCGGCGGTCAATACAAACTTGTCGAGGGACCACCACAAACATCGTCACGCAACCCATACCAATCACTCCCATAAAAGAGAAAAACACTACAACAATGCACAAAAGGTACTAATACGAGAACCATCTTTTGATAGGGCTGTGTATGTGTCACTTTTGTAATCGAAAAAAAGTGCAGCAACACGTAAGGACGCTCTGTTTAACCGGATGACAACCGGCAAAGGCAAACTGGTCACAGAATCGTTAGACGTTGGACTTTTGGGGCCGGCCTGCAGTCTGTTCAGCACGGAACGAACGGCGACGACGGGCCGTGCTGACACGGCACGAGCCACCAGCCGGGCATATCCCGGACCTCAGGCACCACGTCTCCATGAAGAATAATAGAAGTGGCCCAGCACGGAAGCCAATGCAGGTTGCCATTGAACAGAACAGGCAAGGCTTCTCCAAGCACGTCGCCTCCGACCCTCTCCATAGCCACTTTCTCACGGAAGCCGAGGATGTTTCGGGCCAAACTTCCCTCTCCTTCTCTGAGCCCACAGTATCGATGTAGAAACTTGGTGTCCGATCAATGTTTCGGTAGTACAAGACGCGGTACTCATCAGAAGGACCGTGAGCAGTATCGGTGAACCGGACGACGGACCGGAGCCGGTGGCCGTGGAGGTCGAGGCCTTCGACGCAGTAGTCCACGAGGCCAAGGTCGTAGTTACGGGCCACGTT
Organism: Stipa capillata; assembly: GCA_019208055.1. NCBI lineage: Eukaryota > Viridiplantae > Streptophyta > Magnoliopsida > Poales > Poaceae > Stipa > Stipa capillata. Next base: position 53,080 of record JAGXJF010005609.1, read on the forward strand.
ACTGACGGAGGAGCCGCTGAGGCGGCTGGCGTCATGGTGGCAGAGGAGGAAGGGTCGACTGGAGGTGATGCGGCGCCAGGCCTTGCAGACGGCGCGACACCGGAGGATGGATTTCGGCGGCAGGCGGAGCACGAGCTCTTCAGGGAGGTCGTCCAGGGGGCTTCGCCGTCGCTCCGGCGGTGGTATTATGGTCGCCGCCATGATCTCCTAGTGAGAGGACCGATGATTCGCATCACCACCTCATGCACTTGCCCTCGAATGCCTCTCACTCGTCTCGCCATTCTTCTTCCCTTCCATGGATTCAAACTAGACTCCTATATGGTATCAGATGTACTAAGATCTTCGTCTTTATCGCTATCAGCTTCTCCACCGCGCCGCCTCCAGAAGATCGATCTTCATGATCTCTTCCACGGTTGTGCATCCGTAGTTTTTTTCGATCGTGGTTTGCACGTTTTTCCGATGTTGTTAACTCTGTTTTCTCTCTCCTCTGTGGATCGGTCTGATCTGCATTAGGATTTTGTGTTTTTCTTCCTTGCACCACACAAACTGCACACGTTAGTTGATTGATTTCCTTCCCAGCCAACTTTTTTTGTACAGTTACTATTTCTAAGTCGTCTGAGAAATTATACTCTATATTTCTTAGTCGATCGAGTTGCACAAAAATAAATATACATCTAGATATAAAAATATGTAATTGTCTCACCTAATTAACCGTTAGATAAATAATCGTCCAAGATCATCGATATATAAAAAATTATTTCTCAGTCGACTTAGAAATAGACACTCCTTAAAAAATTCTCTCCATCGAGTTCCATGCCGCTGGCCTTCTTGCTTTCTTTTCCCTCTCTTTCATCGTTGTTTAGTTCTCTTCATCTGCTCGTTTTCCCCGTGCACTTAGTCGCGGCCACCACAGATTCAACATCAGTGTCATCTTCTGGTTTTATTTGCAGCACACTTGTGGTCTTTCTTTCTCGCCCTAATTATCATCTATGCACCACAAATGCATCGCATCGGCTCGCTCTCTCTCTCCCGCTTCTCCGTGAATTAACATATACCGGGGTGTGTAGTGTAATTAAAGTGTGGCACGTTTAAGATTGGCACGGCCCAGATCCTAAGGCTCCGCCGACCTATGTTATCCTCTCATCCTCTGCTTTGCCTACAAGCAGAGTGCTGCGAATCGCCGGTCCTTCAACGGAGCCAATGCACAAAACAAAACCCTATATTTTCCTGAAATTGGCTCACCAATTTTCTAGTTTTGGGGAAATGGTTTGTTCAGTAGAAATGCGAGTGAATTATGTCACGTTTTAATTAGTCGTGCTCGCTTTGGGTGATTTCTCGTAGTGGAATTGTGACAAATTACCACCCTTTCCTGATTACTAACTGATTTTTGTGTACGGGAAGCAAATTGATATATCATCGTCTTGACTTGGTTACCATTTTGTGCGTTGCTGCATCTAAGGGTGCAATAGGAGTGGAGCGTCCTTACATCGTCATGGCAGATGTAAGTATCGTCGTTCTTAGTGAGAGAGGCAGGCAATTTAGGGTTAGGAATCCTATTCGATAGATTTCAGATGTTTCCCCATATCCCTATGATTCGGGTTGCCTTGCCCGATCCACGTAAACATTTCGTTCCTTGCAATATACTCCCTCTGACTGAAAATACATTGACTACTAGTACGTGTAAAAGTATTTAGATTAATCAGCAGTGCATCTGTTCCATATGCGAGTACACAATCAAGATAATCACAACAATGTTAATGTGTGTCAGTAGTGCATCAGACCATGGTGTGCAGACTAGCATGAGTCTAGCTAACAGCCTCTTTGGTTGCTTGTCATGTTGAGCCAAATTTTACGACAATTGTCTTGCAAGCCACAAATTGGTTGCTTGTCATGTGCAGCCAAAATTTTATGACGAGTGTCTTGCAAAACACAAATTAATTTTATGGTGAACAAATTGTCCAATTTGGCAAGAAATTCTCTATGTAACATATGGGGTGTGTAGTGTACTTAAACTGTGGCATGCTTAAGATTAGCATGTTTTTTAACTAGCTCAACAGACTAACAGAGTGACATAAAATGTACGGATGGCATCGACGACCAGGACACGGCCCAAATCCTAAGGCTCTGCCGATCTATTCTCCTCTCATCCTCTGCTTTGCCTACAGGCGGGTGCTGCGAATCACTGGTCCTTCAACGGAGCCAATGCACAAAACAAACCCTATATGTTCCTGAAATTGGCTCGCCAAATTTTCTAGTTCTGGCCGGGGGAGATGGTTTGTTCAATAGAAATGCAAGTGAATTCTATCACATTTTTAATCAGTCCTGCTCCGTTTGGGTGATTTCTCGAAGTGGAATGGTGATAAATTACCACTCTTTCCTGATTAGTAACTGATTTTTGTGTGTACGGCAAGCAAATTGGTATATTCATCGTCTTGACTTGGTTACCATTTTGTGCGTTGCTGCATCTTTGGGGTGCAATTGGAGTGAATATAGTCAGATATCTCTTAAACTATATTTGTATCCACAGTTTTTCTCAAATACGGCATCAAAGCGGATAGTGCTAGATACGAATGTGGAGATGAATAATTACAAATACGATACGAATACCTATTTCAAATTAGGTATGGTGACAAATATTTTATCAATTATCACATTAAAATAGAACTTTAACAAGACATTCAACTGACAGTCAAAATAGCACAATTTCAACAATAAGGAAACCGATGACACTGATGACAGACCAAAAATAGTTGTTTGCACTGACTCTTAAATAGACACTTTCTGATGTGGCATTTTTTTTTCTTCAAACGTCGTCTAAACGTCTCTTATATTGGAGATGGCCTAATGACACTGACGGACATCAAAAGACACCGCAAACACCAACAAGGAGCCGGCCAGGCCAAGAACGCTCCGGTGGCCACACGACAAGCAACGGCGAACTCATGCTGGCGACTTCCTCAGTCCGATCCGTTCTTCGCAAGGAAGACGTCTGTGAGAACCGTCTTTGACTGCAACGACGCCTTCAGTATCTGCAAACCCTACACACCCACATTACTAAGACATGAGACTTGCAATTTAGATAAAAATCAACTGATTTGTTTAGTAATTTCGTCTTCACCTCGGCGTAGCCAAGTTGCACGGTCTTCTCCTTAAGCGAGCCAATGTCCGTGACGCCAAAGGTGTTGAGGAGGGTGATCCCGGAGATGTTAGACATGGGCGAGACGGTGAGGTCGTCCATCACCGTGTACGTCACGATCCCCTGCACGAACCCACCAACGTGTGCAGCAGAAGACAACGCGCCGCCGACGGATTCAGCCACTGGCTCCACAAGCTGCATCCGGGTTGTCATCGTCCCACACTTGCAAGACGGACAGGGCGTACCACTTACCTTGGTAACATTGTTGTAGCAGGCTGAGTTGCGGTACGAGCTACAGCGGAAAAAATTACTGGACTCTGGTACCACTGCCTCGTGTAGCTGGAGCAGCTTGGCGCTCTCAGAAACATTGGCAGGACCGAGTAGAGCGTCCTTACCGCCGTCACTGCAGATGTAAGTGTCGTCGAGCTTCTCGACGCTGCCGTACAGGTTGCCAACGCTGCCGACCATGGAGTCCGTGGTGAGGAGCTTGACAACGGTGCTGACCGGCAATGTGAGGAGGGAAAAGAGGAAGTCGACGACGTTCTTGCTGGCCTCAGCGTACAGCACGCGCTGGGCCTTGGTGTTCAGCAAGAGCTTCATCCATAGCTTGGTGTCGGTACTTCCGGAGGCCATGTTACTATTGATCGAGTGGTATAATGGGATACGGAGTGAGCAGATGCATGAGCGGCTCAGGCTGACCCTGTATATATACATACGCACATGAGACTTGAAGACCGTATATTTGCATTCTGTCCCAACAAAGATTAGTGGGGCGAGATTCCCTAGCTACATGCATTAATGAATGCATGCAAATTCTGTTTGGAAGATAAAACAAAGCTGTAATTAATAATCTATTGGGAAGATCATAGGACGCGTACATTAACTAGCTAGCATGCAATCTTGCATGCACGGAGCAGATGTATGTGTATGCATGAATAGAAGGCCAAGAGCGCATGCACGTGCAACTGACGCGGGCGACAAGGCGCCCGACCCGTCATCCCAGTCCATGCATGCGTGCATTCGTGATCGGTTTCCAATGCTAAACTCGCCGGACGTGGGGAGCCAGCGCGAACGAATTAATTAACCAGCCACTTGACGCCGGCCGCCAGTTCATATGAATGCACGCGACCGTGTCGCTTCGCCTCCGCGCACGACGACGCACGAGCCGTTTAAAGCGCCCAGCGTTTTCCCCGCGGATCACACGTCTTCCCGTGCGCGCGGCATAACTCCGGCCCCCACCACCAGCGTGCGCGTACGTGTGCTTTACTGCACGTCGCGGTGGTGCAACTAAAGCTGAAGCTGCAATCAGCTCGGACAGTATCCGGTAATAGCATTTTGGATGGAAATTTGTCGAATACAGATAGTATTTTCTGGATATGGATACGAATATGTTACGAGTAGTATCTAACTGTATTCGATATTGTTTAAATAGTTCTCAGTTAGTATCCGGAGAGTTATTTGGATATTATCTTTTCATAGCTATTTTTACAACAGTTATTTTCAAGGAGGTAAAAGCTTTGGTTAATTAATAAATAAGGATAAGATGAAAATATTTACGATATATTATAAAATAAGTACAACACAACATGGTTGAGCTAAACTGAGCCTCGCAATGACACGCGTTCACGTGCATATACCCCTGCATAATCATCAACCAAAAGTCTAGAACACAACTGAGCCACGCACTTCCGCTCCGTGATTTGAACAAAATAACCTCTCAGATTTAAAAGATACGTCTCGTCTTTCATAAAGCGAATAAAGGTAAAGATGGCCGGGCTTTTAATGGACCAAAATTTGTCTACAAGTGCCATATATAGCCCAACCGTGTCGCCCATCCCCCTGCAGCATCAAAAGCCTCGTCGTCCTGGTCGCTTTCCTCCTCGCCGGCAGGCGGCAGCAGCGGGGTAACACTGCGAGCGACTTGCTCTCCATCCACCGTGCTCTGCATGCTGCACCTCCTTCTCCTTGCCATTTGCTTTTTCGATATACTTTTTTCCATTGTGCTCGCGATGATTATTTTTCGATATTTTTTTCCATTGTGCTCGCGATGATAAAAAACCTGCCCTACGGTACCGATTCTGCTGTGTGATCGTTGCTGTTGTTGATGTATCTCCGCAATGTTCAGGCGGTTCTTCCCGTGTTACTACTGGTCTAATCGTCATCAGCTAGGATCGTGAGGTTTTGGGGTTTTGGGAGGTAATTGGGTGTTGGGTTTGGGTATGGGGCTAGGGCCACGGGGATGTTAGATGCATGGTTTGATCATAATTAATATTCGACTGATCGACTCATGCTTTGTAAGATAGGAACATAACGAAGTTGATTTTGCACAAAAAATTTCGCATAAAATTTTGCAATCCTGATTTTTAAGTTCTAATTTGCCAACTTAAATCGTGCAAATTCTGCCATGGGTGCCCTATTGGAAAGATTGGCAGATACAATTAAAGCAAAAAACTGATGGCCGGTATAGTTAGTATACATGATTATCTTCTTAACTATGTAAATTTTGTTACAATAGAGTTCCAAACTTGTGTGGATGAATCTGTACCTAATTTGCGTCACAAAAAGAATTGTAAAGTAGATCCGGTCTCAACCATTTTTTTAATTGATACACATTAGGAAAAAAAATCATTTACAATTAATATTTGGAATCTAAAATTGCGAACAAATCTCGTACAGAACCTTGTACAATAATATTCAGTTCGATTGTTTACTTGACCGTCTATATCAACAAAGTGGCCTCGCTTTATGATCATTAGCTTTTGCAAATCTAAAATTTCGAACAATTCTTTACGGAACCCTGTACACATAGCTTGCTTGACTGTATATATCAACAATGTGGCCTCACTTTTACGATTATTACCTTTTTCATATCCAGTGCAATATGAGATAGGTTTACACATCTCCTCGTTTTTCTTTTCTTTTTGATTTAAAGCTAAAGCTGAAGTGGTTTGCATGATTGTACCTATCTTTTGGTTTACACTTGATATTATCCACTAAATTGAAGTTGTCTGCCCATATGGAGATCTCATTGGTTACAATGTACTACATAATTGTTGTGGCTCTATCTGCTTCAAACATGTCTTGGAAAATCAATTGATTTCTTGCGATACTGAATGCATATTTTCCTCAATTGTTGCCTGCTTTGAATGAAGATTTGAACTACAAGAGTAGTTAATTTTGGAAGTCTTGTTGACTTTATTTTCTGGTGGCAGGAGCACTAACCAATCAATACCAAGGAAATTTAAAAGAATTTTCATAAGGGAACATCATGGCTACTCGTGAGTTATCGATCAAGCTCTTGATTGACACGAAGGCTCGGAAAGTCTGCTTCGCAGAGGCTAGCAATGACGTCATCGAGTTCCTCTCCAGCCTCCTATGCCTCCCGGTGAGCACCATCATCAACCTGCTCACCAATGAGCGTATGGTTGGCAGCATTGGGAATGTTTCTCGACAGCTTGGAGAAGCTGGATGCCAAGTATGTGTTGCCAAACCAGAGCAAGGAGCCCTACCTCACCCCGGCAATTCCCCCGCCATGCTATGTCCTTTGCAACAGCTGTTGGATTCACAGCTAAATGCCAACACCAGCATCTTCACGTGTCAAGGGACAAGGATGGACTACAATTACTATAGCTGTGGATATTTTTCAGCTATCAAAGGCAGCATATGCCCTGTTTGCTCCACTCAGATGAACAAGGCCATGCCGCATGTCAAAACCGATGGGTTTATGGTTGGGACAGCCACGTACACTGTGAAGGATGATCTCTCGTTCACTCCGGTATCCACCGTGTCAAGCGTCGCTCTGCTTGCGCAGTGTGGTGTCGAGGACCTGAGCACGCTGCAGGAAAAGACCGTGAAGATTGGCAAGGAAGAGGTGGTGTAATTTTTTTGCTTTTATCACTTGGCGTGTAGGAGAGAAAATCAGTGTGGTACTTTGCCTCATTGGTGAAATTGATGTTTTTTCGTGTTCGATTGTAGGCGCTGGAGATACTCCTTGCTTCCTTCAAGTCCAAGGCCGTCCTGACTGATGTCTTTCTACAGAAGAAAAAATGTTCGTTGCAAGAGGGAAACCACTACTTAGTAATGTGTGATCAAAGACAACTTAGCAAAACAGAATTGGATTGGTATGTATGCCGAGGCATTATTTTAACCAAAGACAACTTAGCAAAACGGAATTGGATTGGTAGTAAGCTTTGCGCCTTTGTGAGCATGAGAAAACTATTCAACATTTATTCTTTGATTATCATTTTGCCCGTTTTGCTTGGCACGCGATTCTCATAACGTTCAACATATCCTCTCCACTTAGTTTCTCTCACATTTTTGAGACTTGATTGCAGGGTATTGATTTAGCATTACATTCATAAATTTTAGTGGGTGTTGCTGCGTTGTGTTGGTTGATTTGGCTATGACGGAATGATATTGTATTTGAGACGAAAAATTTTCTCACCCTTTGCAGGTGTTGTTCTTGTGTATCAACTGGTTGCAGTCGTGGTCTATACTGCAACAGCGATCTTGGGAGCAGGAGCATATGGTTACTGGGACTAGATGGTTGGAGTCGGTTACCAGGAGGTTTATGTTCCAGTTTAGTTGGCGGCCTACTCATAGGCTTTGTAATGGTTGAAGTCTTTTTGTCTTGTTTTTTTCTAGTTTGCTATTTCTTGAATTGTATAAAGACTCTGTTCTTGGCCATGTGCATCTCTAGATGTAGAGACCGGGAGAGCTTGTTGCTCTTCCATTATTTAAAAAAAAGTTATGCGTGACCGGTATTATCAGCCATCGATCAGTGATCATGTAGAAATTACCACTGCTGGTTATTCATTTTTTTTTACAAACCCTTCTTAGCCGGCCCCGGGTAGCTTCCTAGTTTAACAGTAGGGACCTGGGAATATTCATAGTTAATCTTTGTCCGGAGGAGGCCATGAGAGGGCTATTGCTAGGATTGAGTACAGATTTGAACTAAATCCCAACCACTACACATCCAAACAGATAGGAACATTGGAAGTATTTCTACTCTCAATCCAATCACTATATCAGAATGTAACATACATTTTTGAGACCTCTATCAGAATGTTTCATTCTTCTTTTTTGTTGAGCAAAAAGGATAAGGAATGTCCTTCATAAGCCAAACTTCGTTTTGGTAGGTCTTCTTTGGAGCAATGTGAATGCATAAATAGATGGATTAACAAGTAAAATCCAAACAAGCATCAGCTCAGTTGCTCGTGGCACCTTGGTACACGAACCGCTTCAGGACGCGCATCAACTCGTTAGCCGCCTCGCCGAACGGCCGGAGCACAGAGAAGCCATGCTGCTCGCCCATGAACTCAGCGAGCTCGACGGCCTTCCCCATCTCCCTCAGCCTCGCCGCGTACCCGAGCACGCGGTCGCGGAGCACGTCGCTCCCGGGCGCCACGACGAGCGCCGGCGGGAGCTCCACCGGCGCGAGGCTGGGGCTCTCCGGGCCGAACGGGTTGGCCACCGGATGGTCCCTGCTCGCCCCCACCGGCAGAGACATGCGCCAGAACATGTCGGACGACTCCATCGTCAGGGACACGTCCGCCGGTGGGTCGGCCTCCGTCGCCGTGCGCTCGTCCCCGCCGAAGAAGGCGGAGAGGAGGACGTACCCGGCGACGCGCACCGGGTCGAGCACGAGCCGCCCCGAGGCGGCCTGGACCGTGACGTGGTGGGCCAGGTTGGCGCCCGCCGAGGCGCCGGAGATGAACGTCCGGGTGAAGTCGGCCGATCCCGCGAGCCATGGGTCGGCGCCGGCGCCCGCGCAGAGCACGGCCTGGCCGCGCAGCCAGGATAAGAAAGCCGCGCCGTCGTCGATGGCCGCGGGGAGGCGGTGCTCGGGGGCGAGCCGGTACTGGGCGGACAGCACGACGGCGGGGAGCTCGGCGGCGACGCGGAGGCAGTACAAGTGGAAGCTGGGCTGCCGGAAGGAGCCGAGGCAGTAGCCGCCGCCGTGGAAGTACACGACCACCGGGAGCTTGCCACCTCCGCCGGCGGCCACCGACGACGACGACGGCCTGTACACGCGGACCCCGAGGCCGTGCGCCGCGTGGTACACGGCGTCCTTCCACTCGACGCCGGGCACGTCCGGGTACGGCTCCTTCTGGAAGAGCACGGACTCGTCGCCGCGGACCACGGAGCCGTCGCTGAGGAGCTGCACGACGCCGTGGAAGTCCTCCACGACGTGAGGTGCGGTGGTGTCGCCGGACATGGTGCAGTCTGTCACGATCACGGTGTTGGTTCTAAACAACTACTCCGTATTTAATGTCCGTCTCGTGAACTGATGGACGAAGCCAAACTTATAGCAGGCGATCCGTGGAAAATTGAGAGGGGGGAATGATGCGTGAAGGTTCTTGCTGTCTTTTTTATTGTGTCACGTGCAGTGTTGAAATGTCACACTCGCATCTGTGCCGGTTCCGTCACTCCCAAGTCAAGTGTGGCACACGATCCGAAGGCTGTTGCTATGTGCTTGTTTACACGTCACCCTCACATGTGCCAGGTAGAGAAGAGCAGCCAAGATGGGCCTAGGTGCTCAGATCAAACCCTTTTTGGTATCGTGCAAGCGCGACGGCCCAAATATTGCGGTAGAACTTACGCTGAGTCATTGGGCCGATGTATGGGCTAGTGGGCCGTAACAGAGAGGAGGCTAACAAATTAGAGTTTCCCTTGAAAAAGAGAGAGGGGAAAAAAACAAAATGCATTCAAATCAATGAGACCAACTGAAAAATTGTAGCCAATTGATGGAGGAGTACCCGTCAGCTGGTCGATCGCATGCGCGTCGACCGCTGCTAGGATTGGAATTGATCGGACTGTGCGTAGTGTCGTTTGGCCCCGAGAGAAGTAGGTGCAGATGGAGAGCTTGTGGAGATGAGAGGGAGCAAGAGAAGGAGAGAGCTCGTGGCCCATCACCTCCTGCACGCCCGGCGAGATGAGAGGGAGGAAGAGATAGAAGGGAGGTCGAGTGCGTTGCCTTCTGGGGCCTGGAGAAATGAGAGGGAGCAGGAGATGGATGCACGCAAGGCTCATGCTTCTTTGCCGGTGTTCTTGTTCTGGATTACCCCGCCAGTGGAGCTTGGACCGGCCGAAATTGGCATCGACAGATGCCGGGGCCGGCTGGGACCGATGCGGAGGGCTTTAGTGGAGGTGCCTCGTCGGAGCAGGCGGGTATGCTACAGGAAGGAGAAGGGGAGCCTTGTGAGGTGAACATGTTTGATGAAAATGGGATATTTTTTATGTTGCATATGGGCATTCTTGATGTTTCAATAGTTATTGTGTTTTGTTTCATGCGTTGCTGATTTTTGTTACACAAGATTTTTGTTACATAAGAAGAAAATTTTGTTGCATAGATATTGTTTTATGGTTGCATTGGTTTTACATTTTATTGCAGAAGTGTTAATTTTGTTGCATAATTTCTTAATTTGTGCGGAAGCAGAAAAAGAATGTTTCGCACATCTTTATTCTTTGTTGCATAAGTAGTTCAGATGTATTGCATATGTTCCTTCCAGAATCCTATTGTTGCATCGTCTAGTACTTCTGGTGAGATCGTTTTACAAATTTGCGGCACAGCTTGATTTGATTTGTTGCATACATGTTTCGTTCTTTTATTTATTTCTAATCAATATCTTTGATTTTCAACACCAAATCGCACGTTGCCCTCCTGATTCGGGTGTCATACCCTCCCTCAACCCCCTTCCCCGCTGTCGATTTTGCTGCAAAGAACTGCTGCAGCCAGGATCCGTGCGGAGGCAGGTAGCCATCAGGAGCAGCGGGTGGAAGGAGTCGACAAAGCGCTGGGGCATTGCGTGGAAGCAAGAGGGAGGATGCAGTAGCGGGTGGAAGGAGAAGGACAACGCGGGATGGCGAGCATTCGAAGCGTTGCGATGCGTTTTATCATACGGGAGGTGACGTTTAGTCGTCACTATTGATGAAACATGGCGGCAGATTGCAAATGTAGTCCAACCAAATATAAGGGTTATTTCATTTCACGAGTGCGGCTTTTTGGCTCACGGGAGCATTTGCACCTATTAGTTTGGCAAATTTTAATTTCACATACAAGTTTTAAAAAAATCTAAAAAAATTCATACCGGTATATGATAGAATGAAGTATACACAGTTAAATTTTTGAAAAATAATATGATCATGTGTGACCTGTGCAAAAAAAACAAAAATACACCTTGGATAGCATGAACAGTACAAAGGGGCTATATGCACATATTTGTTTTTTTTTGCACAGATCACAAATGGTCATATTATTTTTCAAAAATTTAACTATGTATACTTCATTCCATCATATACAGGTATGAATTTTTTCAGATTTTTTCGAAACTTGTATGTGAAATGAAAATTCACCAAAACTAATAGATGCACATGCCTCCGTGTACACCCAGTGACTTTCCTTATTTCACGACTTATTCAGTGAGACTGATTATTACATCTTTTTTGACAACAAGCCAGATGAAAATCCTGTCATTTCCGTACTGTACAGAATCAACAGTAACCACGCCAAGACAAAGCAAAAACACCAAAGAGAACAGAGATTCAGACCAAGCACCGACCACTTATAACCAATTCATTTTAGTTGAACTCGGCACCGTTGACTCCGTGGACAACCCGCTTCATTCTTCGGATCAACGCGTCGGCTCCCTCACCCCATGGTTGGAGGGCAAAGAATGCATGCTGCTCGCCCTCGAAGGTGGCGAGCTGCACCGGCTTCCCCATCTCCTTCAGCCTCGCCGCGTAGCCCAACACGCGGTCACAGAGAACGTCGCGCCCGGCTACCACGACGAGCACCGGCGGGAAACCCACCGCCTGCAGGCTGGGGCTGTCCGGGCCAAACGGGTTCACCACCGGGTGGTCCCTGGTCGCCCCCACCGGCAGCGATAGGCGCCACAGCTTGTCGAACATCTCGAGAGTGTAGAACGCGCCGGCCGGTGGCTGCGCCTCCGACGCGGCGCGCTTGGCTCCGCCGAAGAACGGCGTGAGCATCACGTACCCGGCGATGCGCAACGGGTCAAGGGCGAGGTGGCCCGAGCCGTGCCGCACGGCGACGTGGTGGGCCATATTTGCACCGGCCGACTCCCCGGCGACGAAGACCCTGGCGAAATCGGCCGTTCCGGCGAGCCAGGGATCCGCACCCGAACCGAGCACTGCCTGGCAGCGCAGCCAGGACAAGGCTGCCGCGGCGTCGTCGATGGCCGCGGGGAGGCGGTGCTCGGGGCCGAGGCGGTAGTCCGCGGAGAGCACGACAGCCTGGAGCTCCGACGCGAGGCGGAGGCCGCAGGAGTGGAGGTTGGGCTGCTCGAACGAGCCGAGGCAGAAGCCGCCGCTGTGGAAGTACACCAGCAAGGGCAGCTTGCTGGCGTCGTCGCCGGTGGTGGCCGTGGCAACCGCGGAAATGGCCGGACTGTACATGCGTAGCTTGAGCCCGCGTGTGGCGTCGTACACGACGTCCTTCCACTGGACGCCCGGGACATCCGGGAAGCGCTCGGGCGCGCGGAGGACGGCAGCGTCGGCGCGGAGGACGGTGCCGTCGCTGAGGAGCTGGATGACGCCGCGGTAGTCCTCGACGACGTGCGGTGCCGTGTCCCCGGACATGGTGCTCGACTGCCACGAGAGGGTCAGTGACCAATGTTTAGTGCTAATTAACAGCTGATCTATTTATGCATGGTTAATGCTAGCTGCAGACACGAAGCTTCGTGCTGCTAGTCGTCGTCTTGTTCGCCAAGTCGGGAGAGAGCTATGATAGCCTTGGGCCGTCAACGCTGGTGACTTAGTAACAAGATTAAACTTTTTAATTTGGTGCGGGTAGGAACTTTGATTGAAAGAAATTGAACACTGCGACATGGTACTAGTGGTCAAAATCTAGCTTATCCTGTCTTGTATAAAATCTAGCTAATTTTGTGTCGTGTGTGTGGTACATAGATCCCCTTCTTTTCATGTAGTTGGATCCGATTTCTTGATGTTAATCCTGTGCAAATTCGGTCCACAATTTTGGGGAAGTTCTGTTCATGTGTATTGTGCAAATTTGTCCTAATACATTTCGTTAATTGTCTGTTAAATGTGTTCTTATTATTGCATGAGTCCTCTTAATTTTGATTGTGAAGCAAGATTTTTCTCCTAATTCATGTGTTTGAATAGTTAATTGTGCATATGTTCTCTTGTGCTCATAATTATGCTCTCAACTGCATATTTATGCTCAACAAATGTTAAATGTGCTCTTAGTTATGCTTTAGCCTTCAAGATGCTGACCGTAGTCATGATTATGTATTTTGAACCTTGAGCCCGCTCTCTGTCATCTATTAGGAAAATCTGAGCATAAAGCCCCGGACGCAAAAGCAGAGGCTCCCCGTTTACCGTCAACGTTCACGTCTCCGGTGAGATCGACGGCACAAGGAACTAGTTGTATCATTTTATCATCTATAGGGTCTTTTGTGTAACAGAAATAAGTCTTTATGTAATTTTCTATCCTTTCGGATCTTATTTGTAAAAAGCATTGTACCTAACTTATTTAATGGAATCCATCAGCTTCTAGGGTCTAGGGACTTTTGCCCTAAAAAGATACACACAACTTATCATGATACTTAGCTACAATAATTGTAGGTAACCATCAAAAATGGCCAAATTGCACTGAAATTTACTGCATCTGCATCATACCCTATAAACATAAGGAAAACTCTATCCCCTTTCTATAATAGCCCAGCACAAAAAAAAAGAAACCCTAATCTAAATGGGCCAGGGGACACTTCGGGCCACCCTAGCCCCGCACTTCACGCCGCCCCTCCCCTCCCTCTCGGCTCAACCGCCGCCACCTCCCTCCCCTTCGGCAGGCGCCGCCGCCGGCGAGCAGGCTGCAGCCGCTCCGCCTCGGCTCCTCCCCTGCTCGGCCCCCCCTCGCCCGCGCGCCGCCTTCTCCGCCCCTTTAGCTGCGTGTGCCGCCCGCCCGCACCGGCCGCCGACCACCGCCCTCCCACCGGCCGACACCCTCCTCGCCCGCGCCCCCCTTCTTTTTTTCCCGCCGCCGCCGCCTTTGTCTTCGGGCGAGGCCAGTGCCTTCGCCTCCCTCGGCTCCGCCACCTGAGCCCGCCGCCGCCGGTGAGCTCGCCCCGGTCGGCCGCGCCCTCCCCTCGGCTACCCTTCGCCTCCGGCGCCGCCGGTGTGCCGCCTTCGCCCGGCCTCCCCTCACCGCCGCTGCCGCCCTCGGTTGAAGCCGCCGCCGGCCAGCCAACACCGGCGCCTCCGCTCCCATGATTGGCCGCGCCTCCCTTCGCCTCCGGGCCACCCCCCTGCGCCGCCTGCCTCGTCGCCGCTCCAGGCAGTGGCCGACGAGCCACTGCCGGCCACCCCGGCGCCTCCGACCACCCCTGTCCTCCGAGCCGCCGCGCCAACCGACCACTTCTCCTCCCTGCCGTTGTCCAAGTGCGCAGAAGAGGAGGCGTAAAAGACGAAGATGACGAGGAGATGGAGGAACGTGAGGAGATGAGAAGCAAAACTAGCGTCGCTGCCTCCGAATGAAGATGGTAAGACGAAGAAGGGGGAAGATCGTGAAGATAGCGCCGTGCACGAAGCCGAACCGCAACGCTGGCTCCATTGTCGCTATTTTCCTTGCGATCCTCACGTCGAGGGTAACGTCTTAGAACCTATATGTATTTATATATGTGTATATGTCGCGTATAACGGGAATACTTAGAATGCGTTCAGTGCCTTACGAGTCATCGTCGCTTATATATACATTAGGGCTAAGAGCTTCAGAGCCCAGTTTAATGGTCTTCCGGTGGCTACCTTAAGATGAGCCCAAAACTAAAATTGAAGATATCGTCGCTAGCTTCGTTTGAAGTGATCATTTACTCAATTCAGATAATCTATTCGTATGTTACACCCTTTTTTCCACCGCTGTCCAGATTTTGTTTAATACAAGATGTGCATGCTTAAGTAATACTAAAGGTCACATGAATGCCAAAAATTGAAACATTAACATTACATGAGAAGTGTTACATACCGGTGAAGCTTAACATTTCATACTTAATGCATGCTGATATCACTCTGGCCGGAAATTTAATATGATGTACTAGCTATTTGGGTTATTGTCTTTAAACCTGGAATTTTTCATCAAGTAGAAAGTCGTGCACACACCCACATTTTAGTTCCATCCAGTATTGAAACTGAATCCCAATTAAAACTAAATCAAGAGGTAGAATGAACTCTAACATGACTATGCTAGCCCTTTTGCTCATGCTAGTCCACCTTAGTTGCATTCTTGCACCCCCTACAAACTCTTTTTCTAGTTGTTCACCCACGTTAACGGTATAACACCACTTATACTAAAACTAAGAGGTGGAGCTACTAATAGTATGCTTAGGTTATTTCCGCATTTCACTATAATCCACCTTAGTTGCATTTCATGCATCTCACCATGATAAGCATAGCATCATAGAGTCATTTTTCTTCTGCTAGATACAATTCGCCTCTTCAAGGTGTCTCGGCTTCTTTGCGTATCTTCGCCAAGCTCCCAGGCAAGCTCTACTGCTTGTTGAAAATTCCAGTTACTTATTTACCTGATTGGGTGTTGAATGCCTGCCTGTTGTCTGCTTGATGTTTGATTTTGGATGCCTAAAATTTTAAATCGATGCTTTAATCCACCAGAATCCCTAAGTGAGATGAGAGACGTGGGAGCATGGTCATGTAGGACGGGTTGTACAAGGTTGGGGTTGCGCCCTACGTCGAGTTTACTAGAGGTACAACAGTAACCCTCACTTGATGCTCCCTGATAAGCCGCGAGGCAGTCGGGTATGCAGGGGACCACAGACAGATCTGTTTGGTGTCGACCAAAGAATGTCTGTGGGGTCACCGAGCAACCGGGGCCTCATTGATTGGAATTGGATTGTTTGATGTTGATCTACTCCCGTTGGTTGTGAGGGAACCACAGATGTCTTGTGGTTGGTTCCCGCTCTCTGAGGACTAGCTACCCTCATATGATGGACCTTGACAGGCTCCGTGGGGATATCCCATGAGAGGGTTCATCGGGCTATCGAACAACCAATGTCTCCTTGTTTGAAACTTAAATGATGTTGCTCTGTCGAATCTAATTATATGTTGACTGATGTTAACCTCGTTATGTTATGTTATGTTATGAGCTATATTACTCGATGTTGTTCCTATATACTAGCATGGCTAGGGTAATTTACCGTATTTCTGGTTGCCCTGCTCTTTATTTCTCGTCAAAGCCATGTTATGTTCAATTGGAAGTATATGGTGTGAGGTTGTCCAACATCCCATGCCGGGTGTAAGTGATTGGAATGAGTAGCAACTTGCGAGTACGAAAGTACTCACAGGGAATTCCATTGCCGCAGGTGAGCTTCGTGGTGATGAGTATCGCATTCCCCTGCTCGATTTGTTTGCCTCTCCAGCTAAAAGGTCTTGCGGGTATCTGTTGGGTTATTGATGGTCTTCCGGACCATCGGGTTTACTTTTATTATGGCTTCCGCTGTTTATCTTTTGATACTTGTGACCTACGGGTCTTTTTGTCTGCAGTTTAAGTATTTGCCCATGTTTAAGGGATGTGCTTATTTACCTGTTAAATCCTTCTGTAGAGCTTGTGTTATGTTTATCAAGTTGTTTACCACGTCGCTTCATACACAGTGCGTGTATGGATGAAGTGTATGAATCGGCGGTAGAGAGTTAATATTCGTTCTCTGTGTGAGTCTGGTGATCGTGAAATTGAGTGACCCGCTAGTTGAGATGCGAATGCCGGCTGTGCAGGGTGTGGACGTTGATGTCGGCCCTTCGGGTGACCCACCAGTCGTGCTTCGGCCGATTGGGTTAGGGTGTGGACATAGACGTCGGGCTCCTCTTTGCGATTGCGATCCTCATTGCAGTAGAATGGTGTTAACTCCCTACAGGGTGCTTGGAATGATATTTGACTTATCGAATGATATTTGTTTCTGGCCGGCTGGACCAGCAGTGAGACATATGACCAGGTGGTCAGGTGGAGTTCGTATGCGGTGCTGGTTCGGTGTCGGACCCGTAACGGCGGATACACGCAAGGTAACGTGTGTCCACGTTATGTGATTTCTCGTTCTTTGACGGAATGTCGTTTCCTAAGTCAAGTGCAATTCCGGGCCCCGACACTTTCAGTCTGATGGGAGACTTTCCACCATTCCAACATCCAACCGTCGACCCTTGCTCCCTTAATCCGATAGCATGGTCTTAGCGTATAGAGTCTCCCCAATTGATCTCATACCCACGACGCTAGCTAGGGTTTTCAGGGCATCGTTTCTCGCCAACAGCGGCGATGTCCCAAAGCCATAGCTCGTAAGTCTGCCCACGTAGTCGTTGGTGTCCCTCCACCTGTGCTGCAGCCCCCTCGCTAGTCCTCACGCTGCCATTACCACTGGGCTTGGGGCTCCTGTCTGCCTGAGCTCCTCTCGCCTTTGGCCGCTGCTCCATCCTCTACAGGAACTGTTGCGGCCAACAAGGTCCATCGCCAGTTGGTCCTCGTTGACCCAACGTCTGCCATAGGAGCCGTACCACCCATGACGCGTCTTCTGCTGATGCCACACACGCCTCTGCATGTGCTACAAGCACTTCACTCATCCTCACACCACCGCTCCCACTGGGCTGAGGGCTCTCGCCTGCTAGACCTCCTCTCGCATTTGACCATCATTCCATCCCCTAGGAAGTCCACTGCCGCCTGCAGGTCCTTGCCGGCAGCCCATGACACTCACCATAGGATCTGTCGCCGCCTACGTTGCATCTTCTGCTGCCACCGCCCACACCGGACCGTCGCTTGCAAACCGTCACTGGCCCCCCACCAATCTATGTGGTGCTGCACCATGAGATTCAAATTTGTTTGTAATTCATCGTTGTTGTTGTAATATTATTCAACTTTTCTTGTGTTAAGTGTTCTGATTTGTTGCATGGAACAAAAATTTATATCAGATGAGGAAATATTGAAAACAACTGCATAACAGGAGCGGGGAGCTCCGATGAGTCGTGATTGAGGCAAAAAGATTATTTCCATCGCACAAATAAATGTTTCCATCACATAAAAATAATATTTCCGTCGGACTAAAAAATGTCTCCATGGCATTAAAAAAAATGTTTTCATCGCAGTTTCCATTCCATGAAATATAAATGTTTCCAGTGCACCTATGATATTGTAATCACACTAAAAATTCGTTCAATAGTACAATCATTTTGTTGCAATACCTTTCTGAACTTGTTGCATGTGCTTCGACCTAATTTGTTTCCACGACATCATCTTGATCGAATTTGTTTATAGTTTGTTGCAACTCGTCGCTGCAACAACTACAGCATGAGTTTGCTTTCTGAATATTTAGGATTTATTTTCTTAAAAATTAAATATAGGTCATGTGTTACATGCATTAAGTTGTTGTATTGATTTTACAATTTTGCTAACTATATTTTAACGAAACGTTTCTGTCTCACGGCAGCGATTTTTTCATGGACATCGATCCCTGGTCCTCGCCTATAACAAATCTTACTTCCGAGTTGACTTAGCCCACGCCAGCCCCCAGAACAATAAAGCGGCATCATGGCATAAATTAGAGCACGTCGCCACTGCAATGATACATGCAAAATACAAATATCGTCGTGTTGACTTAGCATAAACAAAACTAAACCCTGAGCTATCAAATCAGCTCAATAATGCGAGCAAACAAACATATCAACCACATCTGTTTGTATATACGCACTCGAGTTCACAATGGAGAACCACATCCAAGACCCCGTGTACCTCACCGATCATCAATCAGGTCCCTAGACACTAGTGGCTGATCTATTGAACCAGCAACTCATCCTTTCTAACATGGAAGAAACTTGAGTTCAGGGCCTTATCTGCAACGCTGCCGGTGCTTAGCTCACATAACTAGCCCACATACATACTCCAACTCCCAAGGTTTTAAATTTGCAGGCCAGTCATTCTACCATAAACTATGCAATCATGCAATCCTTTTCGTGATGCAATACCAATTAATCAAAGCACTAAATTGAGCAGTATATGATCCAGGAACAGGAAGCTCAAACATGCTTCAAGGGAGAAGAGGGAGCTAGGAGAGCATGGCGTGGAAGGGCAGCAGGGTGCCACGAGGGTACATACCGATCCTGATCGGGCAGGGGGAGGAGAGGGAGAAGATACTCGTGCGCACGGAGCAGCTCACGCGGCCTTGCTTCCTCGGGCTCCTTGATCTGGCGGTGCAGGAGTTCGGGTACGAGCAGCAGGGGATCCTACGTATCCCCTGCACCGCCGAGTTCTTCCGGTCGGTCGTTGGTTCCTGCCGTGAGCCCAAGTCGTGACAAAGTATTGACTCCGTTTTCTCTATCCCCGGTTCATCTGTTCTTTGCAAAATGGTGTTAGTTTAGCTACACGGGGAACAACTGAACAAGCTAGATTGTACCGGCAGATCGTGTAAGGTTTCCGCAAATGGAAATCATGGTTGTTGTTAGGCTGGTAGCCGCTGTTGTCTATCTTGTAAAGTATTGTAAATCTGTCACGTGACAGAGTGACCCGTTTGATCAGTGGTGTGCAGGAGAAAAAAAGCCCTGCCCTAGCTATTTCCCCCTTCCGTACTTTGATTATGTGTTTTTCTTAGGTCCTGTTTGTTTGGGCTTTTTCTGGCTTCTGGACTTTGGCTTCGAAGCCAGAAAAGCACCTATAAACCTGCTTTTGGCTTTTGGCTTCGAAAAGCCTGAAACAACTTTTAAAGTTGTTTCAAACTTTTAAAGTTGTTTCAGGCTTTTCGAAGCCAAAAGCCAAAAGCACCTAAATAGGTGCTTTTCTGGCTTCGAAGCCAAAACGCAGAAGCCAGAAAAAGCCCAAACAAACAGGGCCTTAGGCTTCCTGTGTTTCTTATATGAGGTTTTTTTTTAGAGTGAGAGGTTATATAAGCTCATTTTATTGTTTTAGAGGAATAAGCTCTTTTTATCTTAGGAAACTCTTCTTCCAGTAGTCCGATCCTAGAAAATGCTAGGACTCATCACTAGCCGTTCATCACAAGCGATTCATCCAATGGAGTCATCTATCCTATATAATCTTTTCATCCACCTCTCCGTTGATCACCAAACCCTAACCCCTCCCAACCGTGGCGGCTGAAACACCAGGAATCTGGGCATGCAGCAACCACAGTGAGCGGACACGCAACGGCAACCGGCATAGGAGCACACGACGGCAGGCGGCGACTTGTCCCCACTGTCGGTGCCACCTCCTCCATCCACCCCAACGGCAAGCCCACCCTGGAGGCAACTAGGTGGCTCCTCCACCCTCGACAATCCGTGGCTGCGGTAGAGGACGATGACGGGCGACTGCGTCCTCGATTACGAGGCCACCACGACCAAATCCATCATTACCTAAGCCCGCCACTGCTGGATTTGGTGACAGTGGCGACCGTAGAGGCAAGATCCAGACGGGAGGACCTCAAAATGGTGCATCTCCGGCTGACAAGAGCTCGCGGCGGATTAGAAATACCCGTCCAAAATGGCACCATCACATCACAACATCATCCACTGCCATGACATGGACATTTTTTCATGTTGTCATCGTATATTTTTTTGTTGCGGATAGTGGTGGTTGAAGTTTGTTAGCATAAGTGATTTTGTTGTCTAAGATCTTGTTGCAATAGTGTTTCTTTTTTGTTATGATTTGAGTTGGGTAATGTTGTAATCATGTTGCAAAAGAGCAACTATGATTTTGTAATCATGATAAAAATATGTTTCAATAGTATAATGATTTTGTTGCAATACCTTAAGGATCTTGTTACGTGTCTTGGCCTAATTTGTTTCCACAAAATCATCTAGACTGAATTTGCTTCCAGTGTACAATTCTTTGTTGCAACAGCTTGTCGATGCAATAACAGGGTCATGAGTCTGTTTCCCCCAAAATCCGGGATTTATTTCCTTAAACATCGGATCTGCATGCGTGTCGTTATTGTATTGGTTCGACAAATTTATTAAAATACTTCTATTACACTGTAAAGTATTTCCGTGATTGTTTACTTGGAAACAATCAGGCTAACTTACGTAGAAACCAAATCTGCCCTGATTTACAGCTACGTGCTAATAGATCGTTATGCTATAGCTCATCCAACGATTTAATCTACTCCATCTAAACATGGCAAAACTAGTCTAATCTCTTACTTAGTCCGATGGCTAGTCGTTGCCTTTTATCTTTGTACACACAAAATGCACGCTCCACCTGCGCCGTACACACACGCGCTAGTAGACGACCGTGCGCGGTTCAAGTCGGCCAGCCCTCGAGCCTGTGCAGGTGGGCCGTGGGCTATGTGCATTTCCCCTGCTATTCTTGGTCCTCACGCCGGGCGCGGAGAGAGTTCGAGCAGGCAGCCCAAAAGCACAGCTCAGGCACCTCGCTTCCGTTCGAGAGGCGGCCCAGTAAGCTGCCGCGTATAAAGACGGCGCAAACAAAACCGAGAATGGAGAGTTAAGGCCGCGCGGGCCTATCTTCAGTTGTGTTGGGCTCGGATGTATGTACGTAACGTACCTGCACCGCACCACACACTGCACGTTACTAGTAGGCAAAGAATTCCACAGCCCTTATCTGAAACGCCGAGTCGTCAAAGCAACGGCAACAGAGTCACTTGGAGATAGCGCAGGACCGGACATGGCCACGCATTGAATTCCACAGGCGGAATTCAAAGCAACGCAGTGACATCTGACATCAGATGACATAAAAATCTCCGATTAATTCCACGGTGCTGACTGCTCTCTCGCCGCCTACGCCAACCGTCCCGTGCCAGTGCCGGTAAATATCAAAATCACCGTACGTGTCGCCTGCCGCTGTCGAGAAGTGTGCTTGTTTTCTCGGCGCTTTCCTTTCTGGCACGATCAGTTCCGGTCCAACTCCACTGCACCTGCGCGCGCGCGCGCGGCGCGCCACCGCTTTAGCTACCTCCATGTAAACATATGTGTTCTCGTCTGCGCCTTTCGTTCGTGCATGATTCGCCATGACGGCGGCGCGTATCCTCGCCACCCTCGTCGGGTTCCTGATCGTGTCCGGCGCTCCGGCGTGTAGCGGCGCTTCCACCACGGACACCGTCTGGGCCGGCCGACCGCTCGCCGGCGGCAGGCTCGTGTCCAACAACAGCAAGTTCGCCCTCGGCTTCTTCCAGGCCCCCGACGGCACCGACGGTGAGTCCAGCTCCAGCTCCGTCCAGAACAAGTGGTACCTCGGGATATGGTTCGACACGGTCCCCAACCTGACCACGGTATGGGTAGCCAACGGCGGCAACCCAATCATGGACGCCGACGCCGGCGCCTCGAAGGAGCTCGCCATCTCCGACGACGGCGACCTGGCCGTCTTCAACCGCGCCACCGAGTCCATCACCTGGTCTACCAAATCAGCCAATGGCACGACAAAGAACTCTAACACCAGAAACAGCACCTCCGCCGTGCTCCTGAACAGTGGCAACCTCGTCCTGCAGGACGCCTCGAACCTGTCCGAACCTCGCGTGCTGTGGCAGAGCTTCGACCATCCGACCGACACCCTCCTCCCCGGCGCGAAGCTCGGCCGCGACAAGGTCACCGGCCTGAACCGCCGCCTCGTCTCCAGGAAGCGCCCGGCCGGCGGCGGCCCGTCCCCGGGCGCCTACTGCTTCGAGGTGGACCCTGCCGCTCCCCAGCTCGTCCTCAAGCTCTGCAACTCCTCGACGACCTACTGGTCCAGCGGCGCGTGGAACGGCCAGTACTTCAGCGCCATCCCGGAGCTGTCAGGCAGGGTGCCGTCGTTCCAGCTCGCCTTCGTCGACGACGGCCGCGAGGAGTACCTCCAGTTCAACGTGACAGACGGCGCCGTCGTCACGCGCAACATCGTCGATGTCACCGGCCAGAACAAGCACCAGGTATGGCTCGATGCCTCGCGGGACTGGCTGACGCTCTACGCCACCCCGAAGGCGCAGTGCGATGTGTATGGAATCTGTGGATCGTTCGCGGTGTGCAGCTACAGTCTGCTCCCGCTCTGCAGCTGCATGAAGGGCTTCTCTGTCAGGTATCCGAAGGATTGGGAGCAGGGTGATCGGACAGGTGGATGTGTGAGGGACAGTCCACTGGATTGCAGTACCAGTAGCAGCAACACGAGTGCAGCAACCACAGCAGCATATTCAGGTGATAAGTTCTACTCCATGACAGGTGTTAGTTTGCCTGACAAAGGTCTGAGCATGGAAGCTGCTAGGAGTTTAGCTGAATGCTCAGAGGCTTGTCTGAAGAACTGCTCTTGCACTGCTTACTCCTATGGCAGTCAGGGATGCCTTGTCTGGCGAGACGCATTGCTCGACACAAAATTGCCGCAAAGCAAAGGTAGTACTAGTACTAGTACTGCTATCTCTAATGGAGAAATTCTTTATCTTCGTCTTGCTGCTAGAGAGATCCCAAGTATTAGGAAAAGCAACAAAAAAAGAGTAATCGTTGGTGTCGCCACTGGTGCATGCATTGCTGTTGTGCTCGTCATAGCATTCATGATGTGGAGATGCAAAACCAAGAACAGCGTTCAAGGTGATGGTGTTGCTGGTGGGCTGGTGGCCTTCAGATACAAAGATCTGCGTTCCGCAACCAAGAACTTCTCCGAAAAATTAGGAGAAGGCGGCTTCGGTTCCGTCTTCAAGGGGCAGCTGCGCGGCACGACCGACATCGCCGTGAAGAGACTCAACGGCAACTTCCAGGGAGAGAAGCAGTTCAGGGCCGAGGTGAGCTCGATCGGGATCATCCAGCACATCAACCTGGTCAAGCTGATCGGCTTCTGCTGCGACGGCGACGGCGGCAGGTTCCTCGTCTACGAGCACATGCCCAACCGCTCCCTCGACATCCACCTGTTCCAGAGCAGCGGCAGCAACGGTGGCGGCACTGGCACCGGTACGTCGTTCTTGGACTGGAGCACCCGGTACCAGATCGCCGTGGGTGTCGCCAGGGGCCTGTCCTACCTGCACGAGGGCTGCCGGGACCGCATCATCCACTGCGACATCAAGCCGCAGAACATCCTCCTCGATGCGTCGCTCCGGCGACCCAAGATCGCGGACTTCGGCATGGCCAAGTTTGTGGGGAGGGATTTCAGCCGGGTCCTGACCACCATGCGGGGAACCAAGGGGTACCTCGCGCCCGAGTGGATCAGCGGGACACCAATTACACCCAAAGTGGACGTGTACAGCTACGGAATGGTGCTGCTGGAGCTGGTCTCTGGGAGGAGGAACACGGGCGAAAGGTCATGCTCGGCTACCGACAGCGGCGGCGGCGGTGGGCATTTCGTCTACTTCCCGGTGCAGGCTTCGAGAAAGCTTTTGGAGGGAGACGCGGGGAGCTTGCTGGATGTGAAGCTGCAAGGCGACGCGGATTTGAAGGAGGTGGAGAGAGCTTGCAAGGTTGCTTGCTGGTGCATCCAGGACGACGAGGCTGACCGGCCGGCGATGGGGCAGGTGGTGCAGATTCTGGAGGGTATGCTGGAGCTCGACATGCCTCCGTTGCCTAGGTTGCTTGAGAACATCTTTGGGAGGCCGCACTCGGTGAACACGTCAATTTTCTGATGGCAACACGGTGTCTTATCGTAGCCGACGAGAAGGTATTTGGTATTGTAGCCGTTCTTTTTAGGAATAAAATGTTTTCCGTAAGTTAGCACGTATGAAATTTTGTTCCACCACGTACCATAAAGTAGTTTCGCACTGTGATTTTATCATCAGAGTGGTGTGCTCGTAAATTACGAAATAAAAGCAAGTTAATCTGGAAAGCATTTGGGCCCTGAATATGCAAGTGCGAGTGCGACTTATGCTTTTATCGAAAGGGGAGAATGGAACTAGCCCGCGTGTTTCGGCCCATGTCATACGCATGTCGGCTGTGAGGCCGATGCGTGACGCCGCGCGCGCGCAGGGGAGCAAACTGTGCCGTGCCGCGCCGCGCCGCGCACCAGGGCGATCGAGGTGGAGCAGTTTGCGACTCGTGCCGTTTCCCCCCTACGAACACAGCATGAAATTGCAAACGCAAGCGCAACTAAACCATTCGTTCCCCTGCAATCACGTGAACAACTCCACGAGACCTCTGTGTTAACCACTCTGCAAACCAGCGTATCGTTCCCTATATACACTCTTACAACTCCTGAAACCATCAATTCACAAGTCGCAGCCGCTAGCTCAGAGACACAGTATCATTAGCCCAGTACTCCAGTGCCAGTCCAGACACGAAGACGAAGCCTGCTCAAATGGCACTCAAGAAACCAGCCATGGGCTTCTCTCCCTTGCTACTCTTGCTCCTGCTCGCGTCCGGCGGCGCCGCGACACGGCCGACGCGCCTGCTCACGTTCGACGACGGCACCACCTTTGCTGCGCCCGCCGCCGCACCGGCTTCGGCGGCGTCCGGGGCTGCTGACGCGCCGCTCGCTGCCAACGCCATCCCGGCTGGGCCGGCATTGAGCCCGGCGCTGACCGGTGGCGATGCCGGTGCGCCAATCGCCGCCAGCACCATCCCGGTGTGGCCGGGGGCGGCGGGGACGAACCTCGCCGGGGGCGACCACCCGCTGAACTTCTTCATGCACGACGTCCTCGGCGGGACGAACCCGTCGGCGCGCATCGTAGCGGGCATCGTCGACAACGCCGCGGTCACCGGCCAGCTCCCCTTCGCGCGCCCCAACGGCGCTGTGCTCCCGCTCAACAGCGGCGTCAACGTCAACTCCGGCGCAGCGGGCGCCGTCGACAACAACAACATCCCCTTCCTCACCGGCCTCGGCGGGGCCACCAACGCCGTGATGTCCAGCAACAACAACGGCGTCCCCGTCTTCGCCGGCGGCAGCCTCCCGCAGGGGACCACGCTCCAGAAGCTCCTCTTCGGGACCATGACGGTGATCGACGACGAGCTCACGGAGGCGCCGGAGCTGGGGTCGCCGGCGGTGGGCAGGGCGCAGGGGTTCTACATCGCCAGCTCCGAGGAAGGCGTGAGCCAGACGGTGGCGGTCACGGCCATGTTCAAGGAAGGGGGGTTCGCCGATACCATCAGCTTCTTCGGCGTGCACCGCACGGCGGACTCGGAGTCGCACCTCGCTATCGTCGGCGGCACGGGGAAGTACGTCGGGGCGAAGGGATTCGCGAAGGTGGCGGTCGTGAGGCCCGGAGGCGTGGCGACCTCCGGCGCGGCGCACGAGACTGACGGCGTCGAGACCGTTCTGCAATTCACCGTGTTCCTCATGTACTAGCTCGTAGCTAGTGTGGTCGAGACAGTTCGATGAGTTGCATCATGTTGAGACTTGAGAGAGCTGCATGCAAATTGCACTACGTGTAAGTTGTGTTTGCAAGTTGGGTTAATCCCATATAAACTGCGTTGAGAATACGGAGAGCATACCTGGAAATATTTACAAATGTCGGTAAATTGCAATATCGAGATTTTTCTTGGAAGGGTCTAAAGCAAATAGTAAATTAGAAGGATTTTATGGCAGCCACAAAGGATCTATCCAAGGAAGGAAATCCTATACGACCCGGGCCCGCCTGCAGCGACCGCCCTCCTCTCACCCCGGGCCGCGAAGCGCGCGCGCCTGGCAGCGACGGAGTACGGCCAGGTCGCACGTACGACCCGGGTCGTATAGGATTATTTTGCTCTATCCAGTACTTATTTTGGAGAGACTTACAGAAAACAGATATTTCTTGTGAAGAAAATCTCATACATGATTAGTATCAACACCTGTTTTGTCAAGCGCATTAGGCGCAAATGGAACATAATCCTTTCCTCAAATGGAACGACTGTCATTTAAGTTTAACTTCTTTTCAACGCATATAATTTATTTTCACTCTCGAAGTTCAAACATAAACCTGTTACCTGTAGCAGTCGATTGTACATACAGAGAAATGTCAAGTCGGTTTCACTGTTTCTGTAAACATGTCCATGACAAGAACAAACAAATAACAAATGACTTGTCAAGGGTATAGTGTTATTTGCATCTCCCATACAGTAAGAATAGAACAATGGACACAATAAAACAACATTATGTACATTCGGGTATTCGGCGATGTGCAGTTCCCAGCAAAGCCATCACACGGAAGTGGGGAACAGACATCTCACCGATGTAGGATGCATGTGGTTATTTCGTATTGCTTGATTTGGAGATGTCAGCTCTCAGCTCCTCTTCAAGCTCGTCGAACTCCCACCCGCTTATATCTTCAGGGGAGTATCTGTTAGCTCTCCCAAATTCTAACTCCAACTCTGCAAGCTCTGCATCAGGATCCGGCGTCTGCTCAGGTTTAACTGGAGAATTTGGAGAGTCCACAACCGCAGCTGTAGTGTAGAGGGTGCCTGAACAGGCGAAGAGCTCGATTCAGATCGCTCCTTCGTTGGCACCTTTGCTCTGCGGACTTCGATGTCTAGCGTTGGCCTTTCTATAGCCTCAAATGCCTCTCTCAATTTCTCTATCTCAGAAAATAAGCTCCTGACCTCTGGATCATCTCTCCTGAAAAGAAGGGGAAATTAAAGAAAATGAGACATGTCCAGTTGCAGGGATCACAACTTCACAAGAACAAGAAAGAAAATAGGTATGCAAAATCTGGCAGTACCTAGAACTAGCCCCTTGTTCAGAATAAAACAGCTTCTTCATGTGATCCGTGATGCTGAAGGCAATTACGATCTGAAAATATTCCCACATCATCAGCCACACAACATATATATTTTCTTAGCAAAGCTGAACAGGCTCAAAAACCATATCCGTTCATGATGTCATTTCTACTGCACAACTAACTTTCAATGTTGGCCAAAAACATACAGGCAACGAGGCAAGTAGTTATTTAAAGGGGTTGGTGTTCTTAAGAACAATTAATTAGCAGTTAAACTGTAAAACCTTCTTTTCAGTTTCCAGATATTCCTCCTCGAGGGATTTCTGTGGACTTGTCTTTTCTGATACCTCTTCATCTTCATGTTCTGTTGACTCCTCCCTGCAATATTTAGTCCAAATCACATAATTGCAAAGTTATTAGGGCCTTTTTTATTTTGCTGCAATGAGTATATGGAAGACATTAGAAAGAACAACTGAACAACCTTGAATTTAATACTGCCAAGTTATCCACGTATGTGTGGATCCGCTCAATTGATGGGCTCAGAACTTCCTGCACAATACAAAGATGCATACAAAACACTGAACCATAGATATATTCTAAAAGTATAGTGTGTTTCCAAGGAATGCAATAAGGGATTTGAAATTTTGAACAGTTTATATCCACAACCAAGTACCTTGAATGTAGAAAGGTGACTTTTGGTCAACTTCAGAAAATTGCATGTGCATCTCTCTAGCTCATCACTATGGTCATAAGCAAAAAATAAAGGCGAATTGATTAAACATTAAAAGATGTAGTACCATTTTTAATTATAGCTTTAAAAGGGAAAAAATAGGACACAGTGGTTGCAATCAAGGCTTTTATGGCCATAATCAGTACGTACTTGGTTTTCTTCTCTTTCTGTTCATCGTATGACGACTGAAGCTGCCATGTATCCTCAAGGAAATTGATCCAAGTCTTGACTACATCAGCCTCCACATTACATGAGGCAATAGTTTTTGAAAGTTCATTCTCCTAATTTAATGTCAAAGAAGAAAATAAAATATCAAGCTGATCAATACTTTGACAACAAACAGCAACAATCAATCTCGTGAAATATAACTGGAAGAAAACTGAAAAGTATCAGGACCTTTGCTTTTAAACTAAAGATCATCTGATTGTTTGCTTCATCAAATTGGTCCCTCTCTTCCCTCATTAGCTTGAGCCGTCCAACAGCAGCATTCAATGAAATGTTGACCTGTTGATGGACAATTATCGAAAGAACCTCAAGATCAAACTAAAGTCTACCTTTAGCAAAATAACAAGAACATGACTTCGTCAGAGAGACACTTGGCAGGAATGCGAGTCCCCAGTCCAGTTTACTCTACATAGATGTAATGACTAGATTGATAAGGGCCAGTGGGGATTTAATGGTGAAGACAAATTTCCCATTGTGTCAGGGTGTTTCTTGCATGTTTTTGGAAAAATCTTCACTGATGTATACTCTCCATAAACTCTTTGATCCATAAGAGATCTTTAGGCATTCAGATGGGAAAAAATAGGGTAAGGCTAAGAAGTTGATGGAGATACTTTTAATTTTAGCACAAAAAATAAATATCTTCAGTAACTTAACAACTCTATCGCATTTTGGACTATTATGACACTATCCGGCCTCATGCCTTGCTACTATGGCTTAAGGTCACTAATGAAGAACTCATCAGTCTGCTGGACGGCACATCTGCATGTCCACATGTCAAAATCTAGGGCTAGAACAAGCCAACAAAAAAAATCTTACAGGAAGATCTTAATAAGAAAAAGGTACCTTCTTCAACTGAGCCTCAAGTTCATCCCTTTGCTTCTCCAATTCAGAAATATCAGAAGTCAACTCCTATATAAGAGACACATTAAAAAAGGGGGAATATGTTGCATCAGCAGAATAAACAACAAGCAACACTTCTCAAATTTTATAATGTATGTGTGCCATATGCCTGTATTTGAATAAGCATGTGCAAGTACTTATGCTCCACAAATACAGGTAAACATCCCAAGAGCACTGTGCACAAGCAGTTGCGATGAAATAAGAGAAGCTTCCAAAGATGAATTGTTAAAACTAGGTAGGAGATGAAAACCACAATTAGAGCCATAGGTTCTTGTTCCTATAAAAGAAGTCCTATGTTCTAAAATGTGAGGTTTTATAGTATAAGAGACTACATGCATATCCTACTACCACCATATGAGCTAGGATTCTTAGGGGGTGTTTGATTGGGCTTTTCAGCATTTTTTTTTACTCGAAAAAGCTGCAGCCTAACCAAATGGGCAGCTTTTTAGCAGCTTTTGCCAATGGTAGCTGTGGGCTTTGCAGTGCAAATTCAGCTGTTTGGAAAAGCTGTCTTCTGCCAGTTTTTTGTAATGTGCTGAAGTTTTTAATGTTCATTTTCTAAAATGTTGTAAATGGTTTGAATCAACCAAAAGCCATATGTTCACTTTCCCACAGCCACAGCAGCTTTTCCAGACAGCCAGCCAACAGCAGCTTTATTAACAACCACAGCCCAACCAAACAGGCCCTTAGTGATAGTTCTTACAGTATAAAGAGTACATGCATATTCTACTACCACTATATGAGCTAGGATTCTTACTTTTTCAACTGCGCTCACTTCATTCTCCTTTTTGGCACGAAAGTTAAGAGCTTCCTCTTTCTGGCGTCTGATAGTATGCACAAAAAAATTGGAAAGATCACCTCAATGTTTTTGTACCATGAATGAATTAGTTAAAAAAAAACAGCAAACAAAACCAAGAAAATCACACAACCACAATAGAGAGCAACATGACAGAGACTTCATGGTGCACCCAACCGTACACAGATTTCATACAGACAAGGACTTATGTTATTGACAACTGCTAATCTAATGACAGAGAGCAAAGTATTTTTTTATAAAGGAGGCACAACAATTCTGAAGATTATTCTGTGAGTCCAATGAAACTTAAATGAGCTAGACAAATCTGAAGTACAGAGCTGCAGATTTTTCAACTCTTTCAGAACCTTTTTTATACAAGTATTACTTTTTCAATGGATGGAATCTCAAAAAATGAACCAAATATATATAACAATATCATACGTGTTAGTAGAATAAGAATTCATCCAGAAAAAAGACATAAACTTCAAGGAACCATAAATAAAGGAACATGAACTTACAAATTTGTAGAAGATGCTATCTAGTATTCACAAATGGCATGAAAAGATTAATATACAAAAATGTTATGGAAGCTACACCTGTGATCCAAAATACGCTTCTCTGCCTTGGAGGATGAATTCGCAAGAGAAGTTGCTAAGACCTTTAATTTGTCAACCTGAAAAGTTTATCGCATGGTATTGGTATTATAATCCATGTCTTTGCACCAAGTGTGCATATATAAGCAGAGTTAATGCTAAGTGCCTAGCAGGTCACCATCAGAAGTCTAAACCAAGCAAAAGTTAACACAAAAGCTGACACAATCACCACTGGTGGGATTGGTGATTGGTCACCGGGAGCCACACAAAGCATGCTGATGCAAAACTATAGCAGAAGAAAATCAACCTCTACAGTCAGCAGTCAACACATCCAAGCGTCCAGCAACTATGGTTAATAGTGCATAGGACACCACTATTCAATAGAAATTAAATCAAAGAAGAAACATATGAAAGCACAGAGTCCCATGACTCATCAGTTCGTTTCTTTGAAGGATAAAGTCTATGCATAAAAAATTGCAACGATGAGCACTGACAGATAATCCTATTGAAGTATTACAGAATTTAAGAATAAAACCCACTTCAGAAATTTGCATGGGTGTGTGTTCGTTCATGTTTCCAATGAACTCTGATGACTGGTCATTTTCCGAGACTGAATAATTAGTTTAAAAAATATGAAGATGTCTAGCTCAAAAATGATACATAAAGATGGCAAGAATACATGCCTTTTGGGAATGAATTTCTAGGGAATCCCCAGCATTAATTGATTTTTTCTTCAGTAGAAGGTCTTCCATTCTAGAGCAGAATCGGACTTCAGTGAGTGCTTCTTTGAAACACTGGCCAAAGTGGGGAATTCTGTTAGCTCCTTAAAAGAACTGTGAAACAAAAAACATTACTAATACAAGATGCAACAGATCACATACAAACCGGAACATGTGATAATGAATTATTGCCTGTTGATGCAGTAAACAGATTTAATATAATCAGTGAAACTATGGTTGGCATAGCTATATGCAGTATGTGCATAACTTTTCAGGAAGAATCTATCTGCTAAATGTGCTTCATTGAGCAGCATTCGCTTAATAAGTATGGGATCAATAAGAAATTTTGATGAAATAACTGAAGTTCTAGCACGTGCATCACACTGTAGTCAGATGACTACAGTATCCAGAAAGACTCTATGAATATGTAACTACCAATTGACAAATTACATAATAAAAATAAACAAACCAATGTAATCACTTTATTATAATATATTTGACAGAGGCAACACCTCAACGATCTCAACAGCAGTATTTTCTTTAACTTTTTCAGGACTTTGAGTTGATTGAACTCGAGATGCCTCCTTCTCATCTAGTTTCTTCCACAACTCTATCGCTTCAGCATCTATCCTGGAGTGAAATGTACACATTAGAGTAATAACAAAAGAAGCTCTACTAATTGCCTAAAAAAATAGAGTCAAAAGCGTCATGGTATCTCTTTTGGGCTCTCCTGATGTTGCAGGTGAAGAAAAATGGAAAAGGAGGGTTCAAATATAAGTTTCAAATCTTATGGTCAACATTTATGTGTCACAAATTGCTACAAAAATACATGGGATAAATATAACATATAATCTCATTGTTGCACACAAAATGTAGATCGTATAGACAATCGGTAAGAAAATCATAATTTTACAGCTAGTTAGTACATTAATGCTCACCTCACAATGACAGCATTCCTCTTTAGTCCTGAAATTGCACTTTGGGTAAACTGGAGCAGCTCTTCACGTTTCACCTACATGTGTATAGATGCAGGATATTGTTTGACAAGGTCAGTTTCCCCAAAGTTACCAACTTGTGCATCACATTCAATTTTTCTCCTAACAGAAGGACATTAAAAATGGGAAATACTGAACGATACTCTGTTTAAAGAAGATAGCGCAAGTCCAGGGACCGTGGAGCAGCAATGCATCATCACATTCAGCTCTCTAGTCCATCAGTCAATGAAGCAGCACAGTACAAGAGTATGAATGTATGGTCTAAGATATGGAATGTGTGGTATCGCCATCTATGGTTATTGGTCCGTTCTCTTCTCATAAGTTTTTTGTTAACACCTAAAAATATTCTCAAATACCATATTTTTCCCTTTTGGTAGGATTCTTATAATATTATGACAACAAAAAATTAATTAAAACATAATGTGCAGTGTAAAACTCAGATACACCCCAAAGTTGGATTATGTAAATTAAAACAGGGTAAGCTGGTGCTTGTGAAGAATAGGAAGCTAGGATAAATGTTCAGCAAAGCAGAAATTTGAGATAAAATAGACAAAGAAACTCAAGTCACTGAGAAAGGACTACAAGTTACATAACACCCATTGATAATCAGGATTACATGTACCAAGTATGACATGATAATTTTAGCCCTTTGCTGATTAGTGATTTGAATATCATAAGAGTATAAGACAGCCAACAAACATACCAGGACTTCATCATGGTAATTTGAGAAAGATTTTGCCAAATCTTGTATACTGCTCATAATCGCATTATTGATTTCTTTCCCCCCTGTAAGACATATGCTGGAGGAAATGACAATTAGTTAAAATGGAAGGTAATTGATCCAAAAAGATCCGTGATT
This sequence comes from Stipa capillata, assembly GCA_019208055.1. Classification (NCBI taxonomy): domain Eukaryota; kingdom Viridiplantae; phylum Streptophyta; class Magnoliopsida; order Poales; family Poaceae; genus Stipa; species Stipa capillata. The sequence continues at coordinate 86,578 of JAGXJF010005609.1, forward strand.
CAAGGAATAGTAAACATAATCATGCAAGGCCTTCATAACTGATGCGGTTATTCAGAATACATGGCAACTGTAACTAACTTAAACTGTTCCATAACTTCATTAGATCAATTATCGACCGGCTATATTTTTTCAGGGATGCAAACAACACATGGGAACCATAAGAGTCTGGGCATAAAATGTTATCTTAACTACAAATGTTCAGGGATAATATACATTATCAAAAGAAAAGGCAAAAAATATATAAGAATTGTACATCCACATATTGAAGAACAACAAATACTATTTTGTACAAACCCATAAAATCAAATGTTAACACTAAATGATAAGAACAATACTCAAAATTTCAAAGTAATAAGTTCCTCGAGTGTTTCATCAGGACATGTGCTATGTTATTCATCCAGACAAGGAAACTACTAACATAATCTATAACTCTATGCAATGCCGATGCTCCTTTTCCTATACTGCAATATTTAAGCAAGTAACTATATATTCTATTTTATGCCAATTGTTTCAAATATTGTTAAAGCCCAAATTACGTCAAATACTCAGGCTTAAAATCATTTTTGCGCATACTTAGAAAATCACTTGATATAACTGTAACTGAGGACTCTAATAAAAATTACATGGATCTCTACCAGAAAGTTAGCAGCATTAACTACAAAAGTCATAAAGGTAGATCATGCACACAATAAGCTCACCCAAAAATTTCCAAAGCAGGGAAACTTCTTCTTCTTTAGGAGCTTCAAGAATCTGAGCATGGAAAAGATTAGCTGTGCTTAGCTTCTATTAGCGGTAAAAACTAAGAGCAGACAATAGCATTATATAACAGGACGTGCAAGTTGGTTGGTTAAAAAATGAATTAGTCAGATTAAATAGATGGTAGCTTGATAGTCAGGATAGCATGGCTGAACCAACTCACCATGGACAATGTAATTCCCTCGAGTGCTTGGCTATAGAGGAATACATCTCGGAAGTTCATAGGAGCTCCTCCAATATCAACGTCATAAAACAAAACCTGTGCACATGAGTCGACATGAAAAACAAATGAAACCAAGGAAGTATAGGAGATATAGAGCATCCCTATAAACAGATGCAGAAAGCTAACGTGTTCACTAACTAATTAGACAAAACTCCAAGAAAAAATCAGATGAGCGGATGCATACTCTTGCCAATGGCGCTTTTGAGGTGTCCGGTTGACTTGAAGGGACATTCTGTCTGGCAGCCCCATCCAAACCTCCGAGTTCAGCCTCGATCTCTTGAAGCGCCCTGAGCCAGCGCCTTAGCACCTGAACTCTCTCGTCCCCTCGTGATGTAACCGCTGCCTCTTCCAAGCGCTTCACTGTTTTCTTGACGCTTTTGTAGTTTTGAGTGCCCTGCAAATCACATAAAACACATGGATAACTTAGGAAACATTTCAACCAGAGTCAAACCATTATCAGGATTCAGAAACAGAGCATTTCATATCTTGAGGACATACACACGGCACCAAACAATCAAACCGAAAATTTCAAATCCCCAATCGTGTTAGCCTTTCTCCCCCTTTGTGGCAACCCTTCCCCGTCTTGGAACACATGACACTTGCCATAATATGTGGGCATGAAATCACCCAAATGTTGAGAGATCTCCTCAACTCATACATATTGAACTAGTACCAGGACAACGTGAATGGTGTTTAACCTAGCCAGTCTGCATAAAAATCGCACGTTTGACTCATCTCCCAAATTCGCACCTCCCCAGCAGCAAAAATTGCGACCAAATCGAGGGGGTTTGGGAGCGGGAGGGGCAGGGGCAGGTAGCGGAGGCCGTGCTCACCATGCGGTCGTTGAGGATCTTCGTGCCCTCGGCGACGGCCTGGCCGGCGTGGTGGGCGACGGCGTCGGCGTAGCCCAGAACGGTGCGGGCGACGCCGCTGCGGCCGCTCGCCCCGACGGCCTTGCTCACCGCGCTCCGCAGCCACGACGACATGGTCGGGATCACGAAGGCTATGACGAGTCGGTGGGGGGAGTAGGTTGGTGAGGGGGGGTTGGAGTCTCGCGGCGCTCTCCGCTCTGCTCTTCTTCGGGTAGAGGGGTTTCAGTTCAGAGTTCGACTGTAGGAGAAGGGCTTCGTACTTACGTGTGCTTTTCGCTTTCTGTTTTTCTTTTATTTCCTGATAGTAGTAGTACATTTATTTTCTATGGTTTTTTTTTGAACTTCTATGGATGTCTCTTGTTACTGAGGAGGTATTTGGTTGATTTTTTCAGCAACTTTTCACTGAAAAAAGCTGCAGTTTAATCAAACGGCCAGCTTTTTAGCAGTTTTTGCTAACAGTAACTGTGAGCTTTGCAGTGTAAATTTAACTGTTTGGAAAAACTGCCTTCTGCTAGCTTTTTGTAACGTCTTGACGTTTCGGTGCTCATTTTCCAAAATGCTGTAAATGGTTTGAATCAACCAAAAGTCATATATTCATTTTCCTACAGCCGCAACAGCTTTTTCAACAACCACAGCCCAACTAAACAGGCCCTTAGCAACATATGCATGCAATCATCCTTTGTGATGCACTCACGCACTCGATCTAGTTTTGTCACCAGATTAACAAGAAAAAAATCTTAGCTTTTACACATTTACTTCTCTAGAATTTCAAATTTAAATTCATCTTGTACTACTCCCTCTGATTCATAATATAAGGCCTGTTTGGAAAAGCGGCTGTTGGCTGGCTGTATGGAATAGCGGCTGTGGCTGTTGGCACGGAGTCTGTAAACGCGGGTGTTTGGTTGGGCTGTGGCTGTTGGCTGTTGTAGGATGAAATGTCCAAAATGCCCCTAAGATCAACCGTAGGCCAAAATTTTAAAATCAAAAATAAAAAATACAGAAAATACAAAATACAAATATAAATAAAAAATAAAATATTAAAAATACAAAATACAGAAAATACAAAATACAAATATAAATAAAATATAAAATATAAAATATAAAAAATACAGAAAATACAAAATACAAATATAAATAAAAAATATAAAAAATATAAAATGGCCTCGGGGGCATCGGCCACCAGCCCACCGGCCGCAACCACCCCCTCCCCCCAGCCTCCTCCAGATCCGCTTCTCCCCGCCGCCGCCAGTCCCTCCCCGCCGCCGCTGGTCCCTCCTCCAGATCCGCTTCTCCACCCGCCGGCCGCAACACGAGCTCCCTCCACCCGCCGGCGGCAACCCCCCGAGCTCCCTCCCCCGCCGGCCGCTTCCCCCTCCCCCCCGGCCGCTTCTCCCTCCGCCCCGGCCGCTTCTCCCCTCCTCGGCGCCGCCGGTCCCTCCTCCAGATCCGCTTCTCACCCGCCGGCGGCAACCCCCCCTCCCCCGAGCTCCCTCCCCCGCCGGCGGGTGGCCCCCTCGGCCGCTTCTCCCTCGGCCCGAGCTCCCTCCCCCCGCCGGTGGCAACCCCCTCCCCCCCGGCCGCTTCTCCCACACGGCCGCCTTCTCCCTCCCCCCGAGCAGCAGCCCTCTGCCCACCGCCGCCGCTGGGCCAGCACCGGCCACGCGACCCCCCTCCTCCGGCGTCGCGGCAGCTCCACCCCTCGGCAACCCCACGCCCTGGCCACCGGCGCCACGCCCCCAGCTCCCCCTCGGTCCCGGCGGAGAGGTGAAGGTGCTGTACCATGCGTTCGGGATTGGGAAAGGACATTTGTGTGTAATATTTGGTCAACTCAGAGGGCAGTAGCTGGTGCGTTAAGTGCACAGTAGAAGGGGATTGCGGGAAGCTGGTCCAGAGGAGCTTTTCCACCCAGCTCGTTTAACACACAACCACAGCAGGTGCAACAGCCAATAGCCGGAGCAAAAGCCGCCCCTTTGGTTGGGCTTCGGCTTTTTCCAATGGGAAGCCGGCCAGAAGGCCAACCAAACAGGGGCTAAGTAGTTTTAGACTTGAGCACAAGAATTAAGGAGGGGTTATTTAATGTACCAAATGACATTATTATTCTTGTCTCTCATGCAATAAATAATCTAGGATATGCAAATATGAGAAAAGAGCTCATTAATCATAACAATTAAAGAAGGGTAGACTAGGAAAAAGCTGACATAAATGTACATTGGAGTCCTAAAACTACTTATATTTTGATAAATCTCTTGAACTCTAAAACTACTTATATTATGAATCAGATGAAGTAATAATTAAGGGAAAATAAATGGAAATGCAGAGGCTACTCTTTCCAGAAAACTTATCTTATTCTTTTTTTTCTTTTAATACATGCCATAAAAATCGTGATTTGTCATGCTAATTTTCCGTCCAAACGAAAAGGTGTTGATTCTATGAGTAACCCGGAAATACTCACATAGTGATTGCATAAGCATCTATTACCTGCTATTAAACAGAAGCTATGCAACCCTGTTGTCCGTTTCAGATGGAAATGGAAACAGCTAAAGTCGGTTGCTAAGCTAAACAGTTACTACGATAACTTCTTCCTTTTGGACAGAAGACAACTTCTTTCCATTAAGAGGAACCGAAGGAGCTAAATAAGTACACACATTGGTTTGTATCTTTTCTCCTAGTCATGGACCCACCATATGAAATTATGAATCATATGGTTTCATTCGAAACCGCTCTCAGTCTCGGTGCTTTTCTTGGAACTTCTGTAGGAAATCAGGCTAGATATGCTGGTCACTCGTCACTTCATGGTTTTCCAGTTTCACCTTCCTCAGACGGCAGAACAAGAGATCTCCTAGTAGTACTACTCACCGTTCAGAGGTAAAGAACAAGATATTTGTCACTATCATTATGTTTTCATCATCGCAATTTGGAGCATAGCCTCATTTATGGAATATATTACACCTGTTACCTGTGGGAAATACATTGCGCCCACTGTGAATTGAGAAGAAAAGCACCCACACAGCAAGAGGGAAAACTGGATGGAAAACATTTATCCTATATTTTGGTAGCAGGGTACAGGAAAAGGCAAGATCTGCTTTTAGGATAGATCTGCAGAAAACACGATTAAATGAAGTACGGGCTCCTGCAGTACTGGAATCCCGCATTAGCAACCAAACTGACAATCATTCCGCGATAAGCAGTTAAGCACACAAGATTATTTATGGAATACAAGCATGTAAAATGATTCCATGTGCACTTAGTACAACAAAAACATAGTATGGTCTACCGGAAGTATCAATACCAAAATAGAGTACACATACAAAATCAAAGTCATACATTTAAGTCTTTCTTCAACATGTTTGGAAAGCTTCGTGAACATAGGAAGAGTTTGATCCATCCCCTAGTTCATTCAGGGGGATGCACTTCCTCTGGGCGAAGCCTGGTGGTTCCCATTCTCTTCGTCGTCCCTCGGACTCGGGCTACGACCATTGGCAGCTGGACTGATGTCACGGCGCTCGCGGTCAGCTGGGCTAGGACTATCAGCTCTCATTGGGCTCCTGCTGTTCTCCCTTGGTGCAGGGCTCCTGCTGCCATTAGGGGTGGGGCTGCGGTCTCTCCCCTTCACGGGCGAAGGGCTCCTCCTAGGGCTGCGACTGTCACGGGGGCTCTTCATAGGGCTGCGACTGTCACGAGGGCTCTTCCTAGGGCTGAGACTGTCACGGGGGCTCCTCCTAGGGCTGAGACTGTCACAGGGGCTCCTCCTAGGGCTGAGACTGTCACGGGGGCTCCTTGATCGCCTTTCATCCCTCCTTGGAGATCGCGAGCGGCTACATAAAGCAAATGACATATTGTCAATGTTTGATACGAACTATACAGAACATGATAGAAAAAATAATTGAAGCACAACAATCAATCAAAGTAATCTTATAGTCCACATAAAGTACATTAGTTTTTGGTACAAACCCCTATTATCTAGTTGCAAAATCAACATGAGTCTTTGATTCAAATCAAATTACTACATTCAGCAGGTTAGTAAAATCTACAAAAATTAAAACAATGCCCACAGAATAGCAGCAGATGAAACTAGGCCGCTGGGATATGCATAACAGGAAAAGAATACATGAATAACAGAGATACCATGACGATTGGATTAAAAGGTCTGAAGTTTGGGAAAAATGTATGGATTGCTGTAAGCACTGCGTTCAGACTTGAGACTCCACAGGACCGTCAAAACAAACAAATCATGCGACAATATCAGCAGAACATTGTCATAGTAACAAAAATTTCAAATCAATGGAATGCTCTACACACCTGTAGCTCCTACTGCGGCTCCTGCTGTAACTCCTATCACGGATCCTTCCGCGACGAGGGGATGGGGATCTTGAGTAACTTTTTCCACGCCTGTTTTCACCAAGGTGACTACATTCAGATATGCTCTATATGTGACAAAAAGAAAACTCACAGGAAATACCTGAGGTTCTTAGGGCTGTTCTGACAGTCCCTTTCTATATGGCCACTATCTCCACAACGATAGCACCTGTTTTTCCAGTCACCAGCTTTGCAGTCACGAGCCCAATGCCCATCAATCCCACAGTTAAAGCAGCGGCCAGAACCAGGAGGAGGTCCCCTACCCATATATTCACGGTCACCACCACGGTCACGGTCACGGGACCCTCCTTGGCCACGTGGAACCTACAATTAGAATATCATATTTAGATGGGGCAAAATATGTAGAACAACATAGCATAAATCAACCAAAAAATACATGCATATACACTGAGGACTATTTTGTTAAAATCAATGATAAAAACAAATAGGATTACCCCTTTAGCAAACTCAACAATCATGCGGCTTCCATCAAAGTCCCGACCATCAAGGTTGTACCTTGCATCATCAGCATCCCTGGGATCGCTGAACTCCTGCGATATGATTCAGAAAAGGAAAAAGATTGGCCTCATATGTGAACAGTGCAGATGAACTATCCAGTTGAATAGATGGCTCATGGACTAAAAAGTTATATAAGTAGAACAATAACATTTACTTACAACAAATGCAAACTCATGCTTCATATCCACATATCGCACTCTGCGCAAATGGTTTCCAGAAACAGTAACGCCATCAAGATACAAGTATAGAAATGTATCACCAGTCAGAACGAACTAAACACCAGTCATGATTGTGATTTCCATTAAAACAGGCAATAGAATCTATCAAAACAATCGCCAAAGACTGCTAGAAACTTTGCGAGAACAGCCACCAATTCCACCAAGGGCACCCTCCCACCATGGACACCGAGGTTGGGTAAGCCCCCAAAACCTTCAACAAGATCATCCAAGTTAAAACATGAGGGCTTGTGGATATTTGATGGTAAGAAAAAACAATGGGGGAGAACAATGTTGAGAGAGCAGATGCTGCTGGCCTAGACATCTTCTATGGAATGGCATTGCCTCAAAACAACTGTGTGGATGACAATGTCATGGGGTACAAGAAATTGGAGAGGCACCTCCAAATTTCTGCTGTATGTTTCTAGACAAGAGAAGCAAAGCACAAACCTATTTGACTATAAGCTCAACACAGGTAATTTACATTAACGCTATATTAAACCCTTCAAAACCAATCCAGTACCAGAAGAAACTGCTTGTATATTTGTCCAGGCCCCTTGTCACTCGGAATACAAAAACAGTTCTCACTCAAAGGAATAATTCTGCTTGAAGAAATACAAAATATTTAGGCCCAATTGCTCACCTCCCATATCTGCCGAAAAGGTCTTCAAGGTCCCGCGTCCTGGTACGCGAGGAAAGACGACCCACGTACAGCCTTGTGTTACCACCGTAACGGTCACGCTCATCATAGCGAGGCATTTTGCACTGTAAAAAGATTTCAAAATGTTATAACCACTAACATGATGCAAACAAACAGCAAAGCAGATCAAGCTCCTTCCCATCCAAAAGCAACTGAGCGGCATACAGCCATCTGATGCTATTTCTACATACACATCGCCGACAGCGGTAAATGCTAACATGTCGTGACGCAAGCCAAAACAGAGAAGCCGACCAGTCTAGCATAAGTTGTTCAATAGCCTAGAATTATAGAATTATCAACACCAAAACCGCATCAAATCGAGAAATACACCGCTATTTCTTCAGAACATGTAATAATTCCGATTCAACAGGCTATACATGCGAATCTACTCGCATAAAACAAAACGGATCACGAATCAATCGAGTAAAACACTAGTAGCCATAAGATTTCTACTGTGTCCAAATTCACACGCACAGCAAACGAAATTTCCGCAACAAGTCTAGCAAAAGTATGAACCTAAAGAACATACGAGCTTACATCAACAAATCGAATCAATCTAGCGAGCAAATATGGGATAAATCGAGCGAAACAATTGAAGGAAAACGAGATCTGATCGGGATTCCGGGGGCACCTGCGAGCGAGGCAGAGGAAACCCTAGCCACGGGAGGGGCAAGACTAGACTGATATGGGTGTCGGGATGTGACGGCGGCGACCTTATAGTCACGCCAGTGTAGGTTTCGACGGCTGGGATTGCATCGGCGGAGGCATCAACGGCTGCCAGGAGACGTGGGGCGGAGCGGGCATTGCTGTACTCAAATCGGGTGCTAGTAGTTTTTGACAAGAGGCCTGTGTATAGGAGGTGGCTAACAATGGCCCATCACAACAATTGAGCCCAAATAGAACTAATAATCACTAGAGGCCCATTAAACATTTAGGCCTGAAATTAACTAGTAAAATAGCATAGGTCCATTCAACAATTGGGTCAAAATAGAGCTATTAATTAGTATGAGCCCATGTTATAATTAGGCCTAAATATAACTAGTAACTACTATAGGCCCGTTATAAGATAATATGAGGCCCAAGTGAACACATGTGGTGGGCTTGCTCTGACGCACGGTGAGAAAGGAACAAACGAAGAAGCAAACAAACATTACGCAGGTCGGCAGGTGCAGCGTTGAAGCTAAAAGCACGGATCGAATAAGGTGCAACGCGTGTACGCACGGCCGTTCGACGTCCCAGATGTGGCTGTGACAGTGCACCATTTCAACCGTCAAATATAGCAAAAAAGAATCTGATCTTTCAATTTTGCCAAGAGAACATAAGAATTCCTTCAATATAAAAGAGAGAGAGAACATAAGAATCTAACCGGCCTTATCATCAAGCACTAACTTAATGCAGCACCCGGAAGAAGAATATTGCAGGGGGAGTGAGTGCAGGCGTGCAGATTCGGCGACTCACGGGAGACACGTCGAAAGAGCCCGGAGAAGCGGAAAACGCGCACGGCCGTGCAAGTATAAAATGGGACGCGGGCTCGACGCATTCGGCAGCACCGAGATCAGGCACAAATCACTGGTCCATCATCTTGTTACCATCATCTCTGCGTGTGTAGTACTGCTTCTCGTAAGTGATCACAAGTCCATTCATTTTTGTACGTGTTACAACCTCGCAACTCGTCAATGGATTCAAAGCCATAATCCTTTTTGTGTATGTATATGCGCTTAATTTGTCGATCGACTGCACCTGTAGTTTCGTTGGAATAATATTTTAGACCTGATCGACAAAGTACCAAAGATTGATTGTTAATTTACCTCTCTTTTTTTGTAGTAAGTAATTAATCATGGGAGGGGGGCACGACATGCACGGCCACAACGGCGGCGTGAAGGGGTTCGTCTCCAACCTTGCCCACGGCGGGAAAGGCCAGGGCCACGGCTACGGCCAGGGTCACGGCTACGGCCAGGGTCACGGCTATGAGCACGGATACGGCGGCCACGGACAAGGCTACGAGCACGGATACGGCGGCGGCCATGGACACGGCTACGAGCACGGGTACGGCGGCGGCCACGGACAGCACGGGTACGGCGGCGGCCACGGACAGCACGGGTACGGCGGCGGCCACGGACAGCACGGATACGGCGGCGGCCACGGGCAGCACGGGTACCCTCCTCCTGCCATGGGCGCTTACCCTCCGCACGGCGGCGGCTACCCGGCGCACGGCTACGCGCCGGCGGCTTACCCCGCGCAGCCGGCGCACCACGGTAATATATTAACAAGCACCTGCACGAGCTATCAAGTTTGAGACGAGCTGTGTGATGATGTTTTGTGAACGTGCAGGTCACATGGGATCGTACCACACCGGGCACGGCGGCGGCCACGGGCACCACGGCGGCAAGCACGGCGGCGGCATGTATGGCGGCAAGCACAGCAGGAAGTGGAAGTGAAGTGGATAGCGATCGTACGTTCGCTCTACGTACGTGCACGCCCAGCTACGCTCACGTGTCTACATGCCTTAGTTTATTGACCATGCTCCGTATGGCTACCTAAATAAAGGGCTACGAATGGAGTGGCCGCGCGCGTGTGCGATAGCTTAGCTCGAGCTGGTAACTCTGTACGTGATGCTGTGTGTGTGGTATGTCGTAGTACAAAATAAACTAAAGTGTGATGTGTGTGCCGATACGAAAACACAAGTATGTATTCCGTACTCGGCTTGTGTGTACCAATGTCCATCATGTGTTGTAATCATCAGTCGTATATATAAGCTGAGTGTAGTGACATTTCGGTGACGAGATCATCTCGGTTCGAAACAACACTCCTGCGAAACGCAAGCTCGATCCGCTCCAGATCTCTCCACTCCAGCGACCTAACACGCAAAGCGGCCTCTTTACGTATCCCTGATAGGGAAAGCGACAAAGAATGGCTTTTTATGCATGAACAGAACAGGTGTTGAATCGTGCAGATCGCGCTCTCTAGCCGCGTGCGTAATTCTAGCCACCTAAATAGAGCACGCGCTGTACACGGCTAAATCTAGCCAAGTGTGGCACACGAGTTCCATGTGAGAATCACGCGCAAATTCATTGTTCTTCAGGCACAGGTTTTAGCCAGACATGGAACTCTGCAATTCAACAGCTTGTGTCACATGCTGTCGAATTGCATCTGTAAACATCTGGTTATTTTTCTGTCAAATAATTGATTTTGTACTAGTAATTCAAGTATCAAGAGTTGAAGACTCAAATTGCCATCTATGCATTGTAAATTCATAAAAATTGAGCTTGAGATAGAGTAAGTTCAGGCATGGCTCCTTGCAAAGGAAAAGATTTCAACGAAATCTCTGAAATTTTGGATATGTTGGTGGGTTCTAAAATTGTTCAAAATTCTTGGTATGACTCAAAATTGAACGGTTTGACTCGAATTTGGACCCAACCTAAATAGACCATGTGGCCCACCGTAGCCTTGCCCCTCATTAATTGGCCAGGAACTTCCCTTTCTTGCTGCTATGCTCTGTTGGCTTTGTTCTCGGGCATATTTCGGTGTTTCAATGTTTGTTTCCGAAATTTCGTCGGGGTCTGAAAATTTTTCCAAACTGATTTTTTTTCTTTGCCTCCCTGCCAAAACAGAATCAAAGAACTTCGTATCTGAACATGGTATGCAATCTGCCCATTTCATTGCTTGAAGGCAAATGGTACAAAGAAACACAAAACATACAACGAAAGAAAAGGGTAAAAAATCATCGATCCCCAAAACACAAGAGCTCTAAGGACCGGGACTCCGCGAGTGACAGAAAAGTGCAAACCTCGCGCCTGCCAATTGCTAAACGGAGCTTTCACTGACGATGCGCTCGATGAGCGCCGACTGCGAACTGAAAGGAAGCCTTGAAGATCCTCTGATTTCGCCCCTTCCATAGTTCCCAAAGGACAAGGATGATCCAGGACCGAACACGACTTGTGTCCTCGCGCGGCATGCCCGTAGACGGCGTGGACACCCAGTCACACGGCGAGAGATTCGATTGCCAACTCGCCGGAGATAATCTAGGTTCCCGCGCCTTATCAGCGATTGACGCCCAAATCTTCCGTGCCCACGGGCACTCAATCAAAAGGCGGGAAACCGTCTCGAGGCTGCGCTCGCACAAGAAGCAAAAGTAGTAGTTCGGCCACTGCCTGGCTAGCAGGCGATCCGCGGTAAAAAGTGTTCTGAACGAACAGCCATGCGAAGAAACGGCATCGCGCCGGCGCCCGAGGCTTCCAGATCAAGTCCTCGAAGACAGTCGCAGTGGCGCCAAGGAAATCTCCCCTTTTTTCAGTAGAATATGGGAAGTTGAGCACATGTTACAACTTACAACCAGTAGGCACTTTAGAAGCAATTAAAAAAAATAGTACTAGACAGTCTGAACTCTGAACATATGTTATGACTTATGAGTAGATCTCCTACAAACAATCCTCAGTCCGTATCTAGCTCTTCAAAAGAATCACTAGACTATATGTGCATGTCATATCTCAGGTCGACCATATCTGTTCCAATTTCCAATCAATTCTTCAGTCATATAGGTACACTTGGATACTTTTTCCCCAATCCATGTCAGCTATAGTTTTCAGGTTGCATGTAACTCTACACTATAATTGGCCAAACAAGCCTCGCCTCGGGTCATACCTCGACAGCAACCTCCTCTGTTGAAAAACGTCAGAACAAACACATGGAAGTTAATTAGCATGCACATAGTAATTAACTCGGTAATGTGACTTTTACAGAGAATGCTACTCACGATAGGCTCAAACTGAGGGGTTGATAAGTTGGTCTCCAGATTTTTTAGCACCAGCAAGATCTGCACCATGTACAGTGCTCTCTTAGAATTCGTTTGTTCATGGGAGCAAAGCAGGGGAGAATATTGTGAATGAGCATGGCGTAAAAGGGAAATTGGTACTGAAGCACTTACCGTCTTCACGGTGATATCATCCATGTCCTTCAGTTTCTGCAAATGGGCTTCGATTTGGCATGGCGTGGCTGGGTCGAATATGTCGCCGATGAACCTGTATACTCGCGCAAAATGCAGATCATCTGCAAAAGGCAAAAAAAGAAAAGGAAATAAAGATCAACTTACAGTTGTTTCAATACCAGATAATATGTTCTTGCATCTATCTATTCTGAGCTTTTGTAGCAGCACAGGACTGCTCTAGTAGAGAATAAATTTGATCTTACAAAAAGGAACAAGAAGAATTACCCGACGGCAGTGGCAGCTGAATCGTCTCATCCTGCACATCACCAATCGCTGACGCTTCACCTGTGCTGCCAGTCCAATCCATGCTCATGTTGCTGAAGCTCGGTGTCCCCATGAATGGATCGTCACCTAAATAATTGGAGACTAAAATTATTCTCGTGGTATTTCGATTTCAATGATGTCGCCACAAAGGACAAATCGATGACAGAACCAGTCACCTGGATGTGCTGCAGCATCTGGTTCAGTCTGGCTTCCTGCACCTCCACGGTTCACCCATGCTGAGGTACCTGAAGTGCCAGCCCAGTCCAAGTTCTGCATGTCTGAAAAAACATTCAGAAACGCTCTCACGTTAGATCACTGAATGCAAAAACCCAACCAGAATAGCCCATGATCACAATGTGAAGCTGCACATTGATCAGAGCACTAGCTAGTTGTACAACAGCAGATGGAGAACCGGAGATAGAGTCTCTTGCCATTGGGTGCAGGAAGGACTCCAGGGCAGTTCCAACCGACGGAGCTCTGAACAACACCGGCTGGACCCGTCATGAGGAGCGGCAAGCACTGCTGCGGCTGCCCATGTAGCGCCGTCGTCTCGGCGGCACTGCTTCCGGACGACGAGCTCTGCGGCTGCGGCACGACGATCCTGCGCCCCGGGTACTGCGGCGGCGGCAGCCCGGCGGCGAGGCCGAGCTTCTGGACCTTGAGGAAGTACTTCTGAGCATGGCTGCGTATCTGCACACAACACACAGACAGACAGACAGATTTCATCAGCATTACGATCCTTATATTTCTCGGATCCTCAAAACTCAAGTAAACTACCACGCGTACGTCTTGATAAAGATCGGATTACCTGTACCGTGGTCTTGGTGCGGACATGCTCCTCGATCTTCTTCCAGTCGCGGCCGAACCTGAAAAACCGCACAAACAAACCGGTTGGTTCAGCGCTGCAACTGACAAAATTCAGACATATGCAGAGACAAACACTGAGCAGAGCAGGGGAATCGATCAATGGCCGGGCTCTCACGTACATGAGCAGCGCGTCGAGGAAGCGCCCGTGCTCCTCGGGGCTCCATCGCTCCCTTGGCCTGGTGATGGTGTACGGCTTCCTCGCCTTTTTCCCCGGCGTTGTCTCCTCGCCGCCCCTCTCCATGATCAACCAACTCCGCTTCTCGACTCCTCGTCGTCCTCGATACCCAAGAACACGTGCACACACACACACAGATATATATATATACACAACACAGCTAGTTAAGGATGGACCCATGACGCGTCCATCCATGATCCATCCATCTCTCTCGAGCTGTTACGCGGATCGACAGCGATGCAGTTTCAGGCATGAGCTCGAATTCGAGGTGGCCTAAGAATTAGGCGAGGGTAGCATAGGGTTAGTGAGTGAGAGAGATGATTAGCTGGTACGTATGTACAGTTGGCACTTGCATGGATGCTAGCGCGAGGCGGCCACCGCGTTGGTGCAAGCGGCGGGTCGTGTGGTCGCGCTGCTTCCGTCGGAGCGAGACGTGTGTCGTCATGGGGGGAGAAGGAACATGTGCGGCTGTGTGGGTGGTGCGGGCACGGGAATTAATGCTGTTCTCTCGGGCTCTTTCCGTTTCTGGAAAGTCGGTATGTCTTCGGACGGGTTCTGTTCGGATCAGAGAAGACTGCAACGTGGTCGAGCACAATGTTCACGAGTTTAACTCTCTCCGAATCACTAACAAAATCTGCGAAATAGTGGATGGATCTACAGTCCCTCTAGTCCAGACAGCTGCCCAAACTTTCTGAGGACGCGTCATAAGCCTCCAGCGATCCTCTTGGCAGCCATAATAAACGTTGAAACGTCGAGTTGCTCGAGCTAGACGAAGCATCAACGTAGACTCGTAGTTCTGGGCCATGCACTGCAGCCTTTTCTCCTTCTAAACCGCGTGCTCTCAGCCACTCTCCTAGGCTTGCCCGGGCTTTGAAAAATTGCTAGCATCGTCACTGTGCATAATAAGTACACATGGGACTGAATTACAGTAGGCACTTACGCAATATTATTTATAGATTTACATTTGCTAGTGTCAATATTAGTCGTGTGCTTAGGGGAGCACACGTGTTGGCGCGTGTGCGCACATTTCTTGTGATCGCAAAAGGAAAATTGATCTGTATCAATAGTCTATAGGTGTTGATCAGATATTAGCCCGTAGGGGTGTTCAAAGCCGGTTTACTCGATTTGACAAAACCGATGGATCAACAAATATAGTACCACTTTTCTATACCACTTTTGGGCAATTGCAAAACTGGTAGCCTATTCACGGTTTTGAACGGGTTGGTAAAAACCGGGATGAACACCCCTGTTAGCACGTGTCCAAGAACTAGGTATGACACCAATCGGGGTTTTCTCTGGAAGACGACACCAATCGGGGTTTTCTCTGGAAGACGACACCAATCGGGTTATTCGAATAGACGACTCTAGCATCTTTTTTGATAAGACGAAAGCATCTTTTTGATTAAGACGAATGGTTGCTCGAAGCCCTCCAATAATTATCCAAATCGCGTTTTCATATTCACTCATGTCTGAAATTACCGTGCTTCTAAGTCGTATATGCGTGTGACTGCCCTGTCCCGATACGTTCGAATTGGCAAATAATCCGCGTCATTTTGATCGATGTAGCTTGGCTCTGTCTTTTCCACGCATAAGTACGTGTTTAGGTTCGAGAGGTCGCGTCATTCTTTGGATAAAGCTAGCTATATGCCAAAAAGGAAATTTTCGGCACCACGCCAAAACCGAGGTGACCCGACATACACACATACACTTGTGTCCGTGGCCTCGCGGCACGGCATACATGCCATGTCATGATCAAACAATGATGGAACAGCACGTCTTACGCGTTCTCAAATTCGGTCTGCAAATTAGCACATATGTTCGGCGTGAGGTTCAAGGGAGAAACAGAATTTTGGACACGTTTCTCTTAAAAGAAAGAAACAAACAAATGAATCGAGGACGAAGATCGATCGGATTAATTACGCACATGTTCCTGGTTATATATAGAGTGTGATCCGAAGATAGTTTTTGCTTTGTCTAGGAAACAATAGCTATCTGTGCTTTATTTATGCATACAGATTAGCGATCTAGGAACAGGCGGCTAGCTCACGGTCTGAATTTTAATTTCGTATCATATCATATTATATATAAATAACTTATAAACTTAGTACAAATGACTGACTATTCCACTCACGATTTGAATTTTAGTTCAAAGGCCACTATTCTAGTTTCACGCGTAAATGATCAATCGACTCGGTGATCTAAACTTCGATTCGCTTATTAATCTAATATTGCGCATAAATGATTGGTGGCTCGTGATCTGAATTTCAGTTCCGCGTACTGATCCGATAGTTAGAACAGAGGAATGGTAAATGCATGGAACTAAGTTATCTCGAATTCTAAATGCATGGAATAGAACTAACGCGATAATCCACCGCAAAATAAATACTCCAATGTTAATGCATGAAATCAAATTAACAATACCTCAGCCATAAAAAAGGTTGTTTGGATTTTTTGCTTTACACATTTGAAATGATTCTGATCAAATGATATGTTGAGACCTGAGACAGTTCATCTATGGACAGCATGTGTATAAAGACAGCCCAGTTATGGTAAGCTGGACTCATGCATGCTGCTCAGCCCATTTAGACTCTGAAAGACTACTGTTTATTAATATCGGCCTCTTCGATTGCTAATATCCGTTCAAAAGGGCCCAGCCAGTTGATGCATATGGCATTTCATACACTTACACTAGCATAGTATAAGACTGAAGTCTCATTTTCGATGTTAAAAATCATGGGAATCATCATTTCTAACAGTATGAAAAGATCACATGAGGAAAATTACATATCCTAAATATGCCACTTGCATTGCAAGGTCATTGCATTGGGAGGGTCCAATAAAATACTGCATAAACAGAGGATAAAAAACTTAAAAATTAAGAAGCTGATAACCGTGTTTAGTAACATGACTCTTCACTGTTAATTAAAATGATCAAATCTATGCTGGTAATACGTACTAACAAGTAGAAAAGAGAGTACAGTGAAAACAAGTTGTAATTAACTTGTGAAACATCAGTTCTAAACAACCCACAGCAATCTCAGCAACATCGATGTTGTAACTAACTCATAAGAGATAAGAGTCATACTACTCTGATTCCCCTAGTTTCAACAAACTGCACGCATGCAGATGAACAAAAAACATGTGCACCACACAACCACAAGACTAACCGGATCAGCTCCCAAATTTCTAATCATGGAATAATATTGATTGCAAATCAAGTATCCAACTCAAACAAGCTAGCATTAACGCATGCGGCAGCAGATAATGCCATTCGAGTTAACATATTCTCATAATCCCCACACACCAGCAATCAAATCACAATTCGAGTACGTTTAATGCCCCAGAATCTTCCATGCGCCGAAGAACTCCCTGAGGATGTAGACACACATCTCCCGCGTCTAGACTGTCGCATCCGTAAGCCTATTCTTGACTCTGTGATAGAGTACCTTGGATGCCTCGATCCACGTGGACTTGAGCGGGGACTCAAGGGGTAACGCCCGGGCCATGGCGGCGGCGTCTCTCGTCGTGTTAGTGTACCCTGTGGCGGCACGAAGACACTTCAACGCCTCTTTGGCGTATCCAACGGCCTCAACGTAGTTCTTGTCGAAGCTTTTCCGAAGCGGGCCATCTTGTGCCTCGACATGGTTGCGGTAGAGGGTGAAGACGCAGACCGCCCGGGTGTGGAGCTGCATGTGGTGCTTGATCTCGTGCTGGGCGTCCTGCAGAATGGCGGTGGGGCTGCCAGTGTTGCTCTCGCTCACTGTGATATTGACGTTGAGCCTTTTGAAGACGAGCATGCTCGAGGCGTTGTTGATGACCTCAAGGACTGCCTCCGAGGTGCCGACGAGCATGAGTGCTCTCGGCACTGTTGGCGCCACCTTCCACCACTCCTCCATTGCCGCCACCTCCATTGCCGCAGATCCGTCGAGTTCTCCCTCCCTCTCACGTGCTGTGATTGCGAACGTGTGCTGTGTGCGCGCGCATGTGGATGTGGAAGAAGACAGGGAGGATGCGTGTGTCGCGTTAGTGTACCATGTGGCTGTACGAAGACGCTGCAATGCCTCATTGGCATGTCCGACGGCCTTGGCACGGTACTCCTTGAAGCTTTGCCAGAGCGGGCCATCCCGTGGCCCGATGTGGTCGCGGTAGAGGATGAAGACACGGACCCCCCGGACATGGAGCTTCATGTGGTGCTTGATCTCGCGCTTGGCGTCTTGCAGAATGGCGGTGGGGCACTACGGATTGGGGCTTCGGTAGGGAAGGAGCCGGCTCTCGGAGTTGCTCTCGCTCTCTGTCAATCTGGTGTCGCCAATGCCGGTAATTTTTCTCCGTAGATGGTGAAATTTAAAAATGTTTTACTGATGTAGATTCTAAAAGTATATTTTTGTAAGGGCCTATTGGATTCAAAGGATCTTCATAGGATCTTTGGAGGATTAGACTCTTTAGGTATGTTTTCTACATGGGCTGTTTGATTCATAGTATTGTATTCCATATGAATTTTTCCTAAGGATTATATTGCACTATATTTCATAAGAAATTTTTAATTGGCTCAAATCTCTTGGAAAAATCCTTTGGTTTTCCTATGATGTATTTAATTACAATAGCGGCTTACTAGATAGACCATATTGACCATATTGACACAAGAAGATTCTTTTATTCACAATTACGAACTTTTTGCAAGGGACTCATACTTCTCTTGTCGCTACCTTAACTCTTCCTCACTTCTAACTTGGTGAATCCATACTCTTGGTCCCTCAAGGTAGCTTTTTATGTGTTTTTAGCTCGTTCTTGTACATGGGATTGGGTGTGTGGGGGTACCCCTATTTATACTTATACAAACCGTTAGATTTTTGACAAATGTCAAGATCTATCACTATATTTACAAAATATCTTCTATATAGAACATTACCTATAAATGTATTTTCACTAGAGTTTTCTGCTGTTTGCCATAAATCATGGTAAGTAATTTACTCTAGAACCTTAGCAAATATCTAGCCTCTAGATATTTCTTATTTTGTCATGAATAATTTTTTAGATGTCTTCTATGGCAAATATCAAGATATTAAGAACTCATAAGTCGTCTAAAATGTTTTTTAAGTATACATTGCTTATTAATTTCTAACACTTTTACTTGATAAATCTGCAGCATGCTGTGGATTTGAGCAAAAACAGAACGCTTTTTGTGTGCACGCGCGCGCGCGAAATCCAAGGTCGCAGGTCATTAGGACCTTTTGGTTTTCTCGGAAAAAGGCAGGATTGGCCCCCAGGCGAGTGGCAATGCCGGAAATAGCCCCCGCCCGGGAGCAACGGCGAAAATGGCACCGTGACGCTACGCGCAACCGACACGTGGCAAATTCGTGTCTGGGAACCGCGACGGAGCGAGATCGCTCTTCCACCCCGCGACGTGAGTCTGTCACGGGCCCGGCCCGTCGTCGCACCGCCCGCCCGCGAGCCGCGCCAGGCCGCGCCGTCGGCCCGCGACGAGACACCGGATTGCGCCGTCGGCCCGCGAGATGGAGCTCGCGCGCGTGGGCCGCGAAGACCGGGGATCGCGGCCTCGGCCCGCGACGCGCGGCCTGGAGATCGCGGCCACGGCCCGCGAGGAGCGGCCCAGGTCCCGCGACGAGCTCTTTTTTTCCCAGCGATTTTTGTCTGCTCGCTCTCGGCTCTATTTGTTGCTTTTCTCATGCGAGAGAGACCGGACGCACCTTTATTTGTTGCTTTTCTCACGCGAGAGAGATCGGACGGGACAGCGCTGTCGGCGGAATGGGGCCCAGGGTCCCCCAAACCGCCAGCAAAGGCCAACCAGGTGCCGCGGAGCGAGACACGTGTTAGTCGGGTCGGGCTGGACCCCGCCCCGGTAGCCGCGTGGGTCCAGCGGTCAACCCCAAGTGCTCGGGGGCCCTCCCCGAGCGTCGCGCCCGCGCGCAACAGTCTGAAAGGGCCTTGGGCTCCCGAGAGACCAAGGCTCAGGATTCGAGGGGGGCGCTCGGGGTCTTCCCCCGAGCACCCGGCGTTCCCGACTGCGTGGGTCCCAGGTGAGCGCTCGGGGCAACCCTCGAGCACTCCTCCTGGAGCTCCCCCCGAGAGGGGTCCCGAGCGACCCTCCAACGAGTGCTCCCCGAGCGCTCGAGGTCACTCGGGGGCCGCCTGGGACAGCTAGCGCCCCTTCCGGTTGAAAGAACCGCTCGGGACCGGAGTGCTCGGGGGTCGTCGGGTCCCCCCCTGTGGGGCCCACCTCTGAGCACGTCATCGAGTGGGTAGCTTCTCCCGCAAGCCTCAGCCTTGGCAGAGGCACTTAATGCCTGTCATTCGACAAGGAATTCTAAGCCCTGTGAGGGCATGATGACGGTCAGGCCGGGCCCCACCTGTTCAGGTGATGGGTTCCGTCTGACCGCTTTGTTAACCGACCGGGCGCGCCGCACCGCACGTCCCGATCGCTGTCAACCTTTTTGCCCCCTGGGGTCACGTCACCGCGCGCCCCGGTGCGTGGGTTCGGTCGCTGACGCCCGGGGCCCAGGAACGAGTATCTCACCTACTCTGTCAGAAGAAGCCCGGTAAGTCTTCGTTCGCGGGACCCACTGGGCGTAAAGGTGTCAGCAAGCACCTATTCATCTACAGTACCCTTCGGCGGCCGGTGCAGACCGCCCATGCCTTCGCGTAAGCGGCGCGTCCGCTGCATTAAATGCCCTAAGGTGTAACACCCCTAGTTTAATAATCATGTATTGTGCATCATCTGCATCCCATGGCATGATCATATGAACTATAAAAATGAGCCCGTTTTTGAAATTTTTGAAACCCTCGGCAATCTCCCAAATGCTTCATTAAGGATCGGGGGAATCTTAAATTTTTGGATCCAATCTAGTCTCAAACCGTGTATTCGGAGCTAAGAGTTTTCAAATAAAAGTATTCCGAAAGTATAATTTAAATGCTACCTTTTTGCTTATAAGGTTAGTGGGCAAGAATTTGGTTAAGCAAGGGAGCTTTGGAATTTATTCAAAAGAGTTTCAAATGAAGTTGTGGAATCCTTTTAAAATCATATGCCGAGTATGCAATATAAACCTATGTCCAGATCTGCTTTTGAATTAGTTGAAGGGATGTAGGGAGGTGTTCCTTGAATTTGGGAGTTTGGTTTGAAATTATGTGAGAAGGAGGTGAAGCTCAAAATGGAAAACCAATCAACAAAGGAAAAAAAGAGAAACCCTAAAAATGAAAACCTAATTCTAAAATATCTCCGGTTGCTTCCTTGCTAAGCCTCTTTCCCTGGTTCTACCCGAGCGCTGCCTTATCTTCTACGCGCCGCCGCTTTCTCTCTCTCCCCACCTCCTGCTTCCTCCGGTGCCGCGTGGCAGCAACCGAGCAAGCCGTGGCCACCTCTTGCTTGGCCGGCGCCCAAGCGATTGCTTCTCTGCTAAGCTACCCCGCCGCCCCCTCTGTTCTTCTCTCTCACCACCCGGAGCTCCTCCCTCCCTGGCCGATCCCCTTCACCGCGCCGCCCGAATCCCCCACACCCCGCCTCGTCGCCGGCGCTCATCCCTCGCCGCGCCACCTCCTTGCTCCGTCGCTCGTCACCGCACCTCCACCCGAACAGCTGCCTGCCTCGCCTCGGCTCCAGCACCGCCCCAGCCGAGCCGAAGCTCCCCAGCCCGTCGCCGGCCTCCCCCACCTCCCATCGCCTTGCCCCGCCGGAGCCCTCTCTTCCCCGCCACCCCCGTCCGCCCGGAGCACCGCCACCACACCTCCCCGCCATCCGCCTCGGTTCCGAGCCAAACAACCGCCGCCTCCCACCCATTTCTGAGCCGGCTCCGCCGTCCACCGCGCCGCCTCTCTCCGGTAAGGCCGCCGCCGTTTCCCCTTTGCCGTGCCGTCGCCTCCTCCCCCCCCTTCACCGGACCTCGCCGCCGGCGAGAGCACCAAGCCCGGCGACGTCCCGAGCCCAGTGGCAGTCCCGACCGAGCCTCGGTTGGGGCACTAATGCCCCTTTAAATCCCTGGTTAAGACATATTAATGTCTGAGTATATTTATTAACCCTAATAATTATTAATCCGACCAATTAAATGCTCCAAATGATGATTAACAGTACTAACCGGCTATTAATGGCATGCTCAGTATTTAATCAGTATATTCAATGAACTCCTCTGTTATGTCTCTATGACATGTAGGTCCCATCAAGCTGAAAATTAAAATAAATATAAAAGAAAAGGGAAAAGCTATGACAGTGGGTCCCACCTGTCATTGACCTAAGTCAAAGTTTGACTAGAGTTGACCTATGGGCCCACATGTCAGCCTCTGGTTGTATTTAAATTTAATTTGAATATTATTTTCTGAGAAAAATACAACAAAGGGGGAGAAAAGGTTTAAATCTTGTAAAATTCATAGGAAATTCCTTTTAAATCAGAAAAATGCAAATAATATATCAAAATGTTCAGAAAAATGAAATCTATTCAAAAACGTCATTTCCATCCATGGTTGCATGCTAGGAATAATACAATTTGCTAAAAACTCAAGTTAGGGTTTCCGATTAGCCGGAGGATTTTCGGATCGCGACATTTTATGCGTCCGAACTCCGATTAAATTGATTCCACTTGCATTAGTCTATATTTTGCATCCTCTTCGTCATGGCATGCATTGCATCTCATGCTGATGTTGTGCATTTTGATATTTACGATTATGCCCTTGTTTCCGGTGTTTCCGTTTTTCCTCGATAGAGCCGGAGGATTCACAGGACGATAGTCGCGAACAAGAGCAGGGTTTCGTTGCAGAGCAACCAGGCAAGCAGCCCCTTTGGTCACGTTGCAAATCTCCTATTATTTGCAAAGTATTAGTTGTTTTTAAATCATTATCATATGCGTTCAACTGCTATGTTTCCGCTAAGAAAAACCCTAGTCCGAGGAATAAGACTCACTTTGTCGCTTAAACAGCTCCACCACCAACCCAACCTATCTAGCATAGTATAGTATCCACTGTTCGAATGTTATTATGCTATCTATGCTTAGACATGCTTAGACTTGTAGAAGTCGTAATTCCTGGGATAGCAGATGAATCAACACTGGGAATGGGTTACGTGGTAGGTGGGTGTTCACCGGGATAACTAATGAATTGGCTTAATCATATCTGGGTTTAGACGAGAGGCCATGGCTGGGAGCATGGTGGGTTGTCTCGTCTTCCCACAAGGACCGGTTACCGGTGTCCCTTCGAACCAAGCTTCGCGTACTTCTACACGGGTGGATTATGGGGCCACCCACGACTGAATAATTTGCCTAGACTTAGAGTATGAGCTGCATAGTTTGCCGTTTCTATTTGCCGGGTGCGTGAAAAAGGAATGTGGTGTGGTGCTTCAATATAGGTGTAAGGGTTACACACGGTTCGAGTCCGGGGATGTATCACCTGCTACAACGTATGGGACCGTGTCGTAGTTACGGCCGGACTGATGTACATGGACTAGCCCGTACGGGTGGCTCATACCTAGGTCGAAAGCATTGTAAAGGTCGTGTTCGATCACCCTCCGCCAGCACACCTCGTGAAAGTGTGTCAATCGCGATGGCACTAGGAGACGATCGATACGTGTAGGTAAAGATGTACTCCCCTGCAGGGTTAAAACTGTTGAACAGCCGTGTCCGCGGTTATGGACAACTTGGTAAGATTTTGCATCGAATTAGACAACTACAACAAATCCTAAAACTTGCCAACTCTAAGGACGTGGTTAGCGACAGCTTCCTCCCAGGGTGGTCGAGGATGGGTCGAGGGGTTTTTCAGATGTGGTGATCTGCAGTAAGGAATATCCGAGAAGTGTCGACTCATCCCCTTGAAAAGGTATTCTAGTAGTCGAATTTCAATCTACATATTGTTATTAAAAAGGTAAACTTGGCTTTCCGCAACTAGCCCACAATTACCCCTTGTTGATACCTGGCACAATCACTACTATTTCCGCACTGTAAGTCTTGCGGAGTACAATTTTGTACTCACCCTGCTATTGTTGTTGTTTTGTTGCAGAGGAAACTACCCCTTCAGAGGGTGGTTTCTATTTAGAGATCGATACCGACGACGCCTAGACGTTGGGAATCCCAGGCAGTGATCCTGCCCTGGGGTTGGCAGTTGGTTTGTTTCGCTGCCACTTTTGGCCCTACTGTTTGGCTTCGTAGCCGTTAATACTCTTCCGCTGTATGTTTGGATCTTCGGATCCGTATGTGTGTATATGTTTGTTAAGTTTCAAACTTATAATATTGCAGTTTCTGTTGTAGAGTCACTGCTATGAGATCTGGTTGTTTTCGCCCACTCATGTGCCGTGCGTGTATGTGATGAAGCGCATGTTGTGGGTAGGACTTTAGAGTTTATATCATAGAGTCATTAAGTTTAATCACCCCTGTGAAGCGACTCTACTACTGAGAGATTGGGAACTATATCACCCTACTCCAGCCGTGCATTAATTTGCCGGGACGAGTTCGGGGTTGACGTTCCGGCTCGGTAGGTCAAGAGTGAGGAGACTATATCGCCCTACTACTCTGTGCTCTCGCCGGGGTAAGCTTTGGGGTTGACGTCTCGGGCTATTCGGAGCCATATCACTCCACTCCTCTTGGAATTGACACCCAGGAGTTGAGGTCGGGGTTGACGTTTCGACTTAGCGGGTGGTTTCTCTTAAGCCTCTCTGTTATGAATTCTGGGGTTCGACATAAGGCCACTGTGGTAAACCCCCGGGTATATAAGGGGAGTTCCGCGGCCATGCAAAGGGTTGAAAAAATAGCTGGTCAATTCATTACACTACACTCTCATTTGCTTTCTCCTCCGGCTGGTTCCTTAGCGAAAACGCTAGGGTTAGAGCTCTGAAGAAAGAATTCCTATTGTAAGCGAAGTAGCCTTTGTAATCCGATATCGATCAATACAAACACCAAAGCATGACGTAGGGTCTTACCCCTCCGGGTGGCCTGAACCTGGGTAAATCCTCTGCGTTTTCTGCATCACATCCATCCCCCTCTCGATCCGTCACCGGCTCATAAGAAAAGCTCTACTGCGTCCCTGGCCGAATCCCAAAGGGGGTCCAACCGGACCACCGCTAGAGGCGTCTCTACGCCGACAAGCGCGCTGTCAAATTTTCTTCGCTTTTTCCTTTTCTCGATTCTCTTCTCTTTTGAGCTTTCTCTCTAGACCGGATGACAGCGCTACTTTTATCTTTCATCTAGGCTTTTTTCTGCAAACTCTATGTATAACGCGAAATCAGTAAGAAAATGAAGTACTGCATATGACAAAGTACAATAGTAAAAATAATTGAAGGAACTAAAATAATTGCGATCACGGGCCTCTTCCCCTCTTATGCCTCGGTGGCATGTGACCTGAGGGAAAAGTGAAATGCTCGTTTGGTCTTGGATTTGTTCGGAGACTGTACTGAGGAGTCTCATAAGTTTTCTGATCCTCCTGAGTGTTCTGAGTAGGGTATGGTTGACTAGGAATTTGGCTGTTAACGATCTCCTGATGTCCAAACAAATTTTCGACCCACTCATGACCCTGTTGGTGAGATACGAACCAGGCTCGAAACCTCCTCCTCCAACTAGGGACTGGTATTGAAGTGAAGATCGCATAAATGGATTTTGGTAAACAAAAGCACTATCGTGGGGAGGCGAGTCAACTTCATCTAATGTCTGAAAAATGACCGGAATAAAGGGTATGTCAATTAAGAAACAAGTTTATTGTTTTGAGAACAATAAATTTAATTTGACATACCTGACTAAATGTTCCTCCCGGAGAACCCTGCGGCGGCTCATGTGGTGAATCGATCACGTACTATGTAAAAAATGTACCATTTCTTAGATAAAATTTAAGTCCGTCGTATTGGGTGCAATGAGGCTATGTGATGAGTTAAAAAAAACTTGAAGGTGTCCACCGTGTCGTGTTGAGGAGTCTCGCTGCAGCAACGTGTCCTCCCGGAGCTATGAAAGTAAGTGCGAAGATTAAGTACACAAGATACGCACAATCTGTGCACACGTAATTTAAAAAATACCATACATCGGTAGCTGCACCGGAATGAGAGGTCTGGTCTTCGTCCTGCGTCGAGTCGTACTGCATAAATAAAGTGACAATTGCAAAAGACTAAGCACACTTTCTAAATATTGCAATGCGTTCTTATGAAAAGTAAAGCACACCTTATGTCCTGTACCAGCTCGTCTTGACGATATCCGCATGAGGGATGTGTCTCCACGCACGTCGGACTACAAATAGCATCGTGGCAATTATACTCACCATGTACATTTGTGCACCATGTATGTGTGACTAATTATGCGCACCTGATGTCCTCGACCAGCTAATCAATGAGCTAATCACATAATTTTATGCAACATGGATATACCTTTTCTGGAAGAATACCACAAGATGTACACGTTGTTTAACTTCTGCACGAGTTAATTTTACTCTCTAAAGCTTGAAATTCCACTGCAAATCTCCATCTCGTTCCCATATACATGGAACCATATTTCAGTCCTACATTAAATAAAATAAGAAGCTAAATGTACAAATTCTCGAGGCAACTGACGTGTCTGCATGCATGGAATAACAATAAAGTAGACAAAGATAACTAAAGTCTTAACATTATCATTTATCTAGTTGCAGCCTAACTAAAAAATATAATAATGTCTTGCATGTAAAAGAATTTTACCTTCATGTCTAGGTCTCCACTTGATCTTCAATTTCTTCAACTACTCGGATGGCTAATTTTGCTCTCTTTTAGCTTCAAAATACTTTGCAAAACTCTATCTCGTACTACGTCTAAGTGCAGGGAGACGAGTTTCAGCGTACATTAAATGCGAAGCTATATTTACAAATTCTCGAGAGAACTGCATTTTATGCATGCATGAAATAGGGCATGAAATAATAGTCAACTTAAGTATAACTAAAGTCTTACCATTATCATTTATCTAATTTCAGCCTAACAAAAAAATATGATAACATCTTGCATGTCGAAGAAATTTACCTTCGTAGCTAGATCTCAACTTGATCTTTAATTTTTTCAACTACTCGGATAGCTGATTTTGATCTTTTTTGCTTCAAAATCAGTGGTTCATACTCTCATACTCGTTTAGATTAGAAGGCAGAGAAAAGTCACAGAGATAGAGAGTGAGAGCACAGCTAGACAGAGGAGAAAGTGAGAAGACCACAGCAGCACCAGCTGAATATAAAGACTGAACGGAATCTCTCTCGCGTGATAAAAAGGAAAAAGGAAAAAAAATTGACAACTGAGTGGACAGTGCTGTCCGTCCGGTCTGGGCATCGGCGCATGCGGTGGCGCGTTTCGCGAGGCGAGAATCCAGCTGTGAACGGACTATGCATATACTGCGAGTGAGCGGACATAAAATCGAATCGCCGGCCCCACGCGCGACCTGGGCTGGTCGCGGGCCTCCAACACGAGCCTCGGGCGCCAGCGCCGGTCGTCGCGGGCCGTGGCCGCGGGACTGTGCAGGTCGCGGGCCTGGGCATGAGGATGAGCTCGCGGGCCGGGGGCGCGGTTCGGCCTGCGCCGCGGGGCGGGCGCGCGGCCTGGCCCAGCTCGCGGGTGGAGGGCGCGGCCTGGCCCAAATCGCGGGAGGGGGGCGCGGCATCGGGCCTGGCCCGCGACCGAGTTGCACCGCGGGCCGGAGTGGCGATCTCAGTGCCGTCGCGGTCCCAGGGCGCGACTATGCCACGTGTCGATCGCCGGTTGTGTCGCGGAGACAATTTTGACGTTGCTCCCGGGCGGGGGCTACTCCCGGCATTGCCACTCGCCCGGGGGCCAGTTTTGCCTTTTTCCCGGTTTTCTCCACCTAGTTTATATTCACCAAAAGAAAGAGTGAAGAATATGGGAGTTCACCACTAAGAGGCATCAACAACAACTATGAGTTTCCGTTCATTCATTAAAACAAATCGGAATTACACGTTTTTAGACTCATCCCAACAGGAAATCAGAGACAGGATTGGGGGCAAACAGAACCTCTCAATGTGCATAGATTACAGGCAGATAAGCTACGGCTATACAACTGTATGGCACATGTAAAAAGGAAGACTGGACTTGCAAACGGGGAAAGCACTAAACATTCTGCAATGAAATCTCTCTCTTTACAACTCACTCAAGAATCTTCATGGCACTGTTCTAGAGCTGCAACCATCTGCTCCATGCTTGGCCTGCTCCACGGCATACATGCCATGTCTTGATCAAACAATGATGGAACAGCACGTATTACGCGTTCTCAAATTCGGTCTGCAAATTAGCGCATACTAGCAAGCAGGGTGTCTGTGTGTTGTAACGAAATCTCAAATAGTAGAATAGCATCTCATGTTTTGACTAAAACCATAAATCCATAACAAAATATATTATTTTGCCTTACAACGATTTAATAGTAGAGTACTCATACAACACACATGCACATATATAACATATTTTCTCCATCTCCAAAAATAAACATAATCTCACGTTAGAGATAGGGTCCATGTTCTCTACTCCTCTCTCTTAACTCTATCCGGATCAGTTTCGATTCAATCTACCGAATCTATCGCGATCTCCGGTTTGTGTATGGCACTGTTTTGTGTCTAGAGATTGCAATACAAATACCCGTGCAGCCTGACCAATCACCTATGCGCTGATCCAATCTGTTCCATCGTACGAGTTATCCCACGAGCGGTTCGAGTGAGTCGCCGGTCGCCGCCGTCGTCCCGTGCTGCTCCGGCGCAGTGTAGTCATGGTCGTCGCCACCGCTTCCTACACGCCGCCTCCACTTCAACGGTCGAGATGGTGCAGGGGAGGTGCCCGGTGGCCAGCCTCACCGACGACCTCGCCGTAGAGATCCTGTCGCGCCTCCCGTTCAAGTCGCTCTGCCGCTCCAAGTGCGTCTCTAGGACCTGGCGGGACCTCATCACCCACCCCGACCACCGCAGGAAGCTCGCTCAGACCATGATCGGCTTCTTGCACAACAGCCTCAACTTCCCCGAGATGTCAGCACTGGATTTCGACAATGTCTCGGGGAAAGGCTGCCCATTGATCTGTCCATCTCTCGCCTTCCTCGCGGAGTACCACAAAGGCATCAGACTCCTGGACTGCTGCAACGGCCTTCTCCTCTGCCTCTGCCAGACTGCCACTGCTCCGCCAAAGATGGTCCCCATTATATAGTGTGCAATCCTGCCACGGAGAAGTGGGTGGCATTGCCGACCTCCAGCGCCAGCCGGGGCTTGTGCTTGTCCGGTGCATCGCTAGCTTTCGACCCGGCCGTGTCGTGCCACTTCCATGTGGTCGAGTACATCGACGGTCCTGACGCTACATGACTAGAGGTGTACTCATCTAAAACTGGAGGATGGGTTCACAAGGATAACCGATGGAACGGCCATGTCAACATTGCTCATTTTATTTTTGGTCATCAGCCGGCATCTGCCTTTCTCAACGGCTGTCTACACTTTCACACCTTCGATGTTGTAGCCGCCGTCGACACGGAGGGGGAAAACATGGAGGGAGATACGCCTCCCCGTTGGTCTTCTGCCGGGTGGTATCATTCAGCTGTCACAGGGCCTCTTGCATTACGCCAATTTTGAGGATCACTATCGTCATGGACTTCGACTAGTAGTTTATGTTCTCAAGGACTATTGCAGCGAGAGATGGACAAGGAAGCACAGTGTGGAGACTCAGTTCTTATTCGGTGGTAGAGGTTACAATTACAAAGATGTAATGTACAATATGAGTTGCGATTCATCCGGAACGTAATTTGATCTTCTTCACTGTGGGTAAAACAACATTGATGTCCTATGATATGGACCGTCGGCATGTCGAAGTGGTCCGCGATCTTGGACCAGATTCTCATCCGCCATATCTGCCGTATGTGCCGTTGTACTCAGAATTCGCACAGGCGGCATCAACTAGAGATTAGTGCGTTCCTTTATAAGAATTGGGTCAATTCTTATTGCTATATATGGGGCAGCGGGCTTAAACTTAGATCTTCTATTTGCAGTTGGGATCTTATTGCAAATGACCTTTTATCTGCTAATGATATGGTGTGCGAGATTATTTTCTTTAGTACTTGATATATGTTTTCTGAGAGCACGGAAGACGAGGAACAATGCTTGTTTTCAAAGTAGCTTTCCCAGAGATCCCACTTTCTTCTTTGTCTGGTCTGGACTTCAGAATGAAGGCTTGTGAAGTAGCTTTCGGTACGGGGCCAAGGTATTGGTGTGGGTGGCAGCTGAAATTTGAAGTCTATTTATAATTGGCACATCCTGATAAACTAGTTTTGCATATAAGAATTTTGTTGGAGTTTGCTCTAAATTCCTGTCACCCCTTTGCAGAAGACGTTCTGCGTTGCCGGTGTCAGCCAGCGGTGTCACTCAGCTGTGTCAGCCAGCTGTGTCACAGGTGTTATGTCCACCGGTGACATAGGCAGCTGACACAGATAGGGTTAGCTCACCTGAGTCAGGTGTTAGCATGTTAAGTGTTCTGCCTGTGTCAGTCAGCTGTGTCACAGGCAATAACACGGATACCTCTTCAGCCACCTGTAACTATATATACCCTTTCTTGTAGACGTTATGGGATAAGCCAAGCATTGTAAATCCCTAACGGGTTAGGACTTCATTCATAGTGAAGTTGAAGTCTTCGTGCGTCCGTGGTTTTCACCCTTTCTAGGGTTTCCACGTAAAATTCTCTTGCTTTGGATCGTGTGTGCTGTGCTCTGTTTCCTGCGTGCGTTTTTTTGCTTGATTGTTGCCACGTTTATTTTCGCTACTCTGATTTCTCTCTTCCTCTGGTACGTCCGTCTCTAACAAGTGGTATCAGAGCCTTGGTTGCTCGTTCTTAAGATGGCGTCCATGAAGTTTGATCTTCCGCTTCTTGATCGAGATACTCGATTCTCTCTGTGGCAAGTCAAGATGCGTGCTTTATTGGCTCAGGCCGATTATGAGGATGCTTTGGATTCCTTTGGCGGGAAGACTTTTGCTGCTTGGTCCGATGATGAGAAGAAGAAGGACCGCAAGGCCGTCTCCCAAATTCAACTGCATCTGCACAACAACATCCTGCAGGAGGTTCTCCAGGAGACATATGCTGCTTCACTATGGCTGAAGCTTGAAGCAATCTGCATGACCAAGGATCTGACCAGCAAGATGCACCTCAAGCAAAAGTTATTCCTGCACAAGATGCCGGAAGGAGGTAACTTGCTTGAACACATCTCTAATTTCAAGGAGATTATTGCTGATCTAGCATCATTGGATGTTAGTTATGATGAAGAAGATTTGGGTTTGATTCTCTTGTGTTCGCTGCCTAGTTCATATTCTGGTTTAGGCCTTGCATTCCAAGGAAAAGATGAGACAAATGGTATATGATGATTCAAGTGGCTCACATGCTGAGGGTTTGTCTGTCAGAGGTAGATCTGAGAAGAAAAATCCCAATCATGGTCATGGAAGAAGCTCTGCCTGTGCCACAGGTCAGAGAGGCAGGTCAAAGTCCAGAGGAAAGGGCAAGTTTTGTAGATACTGTAAACGTGATGGACATGACATTTCTGAGTGTTACAAGCTGAAGAACAAGGAGAACAGGAAAGGCACAAAGCTGAAAGACAAGGCTGATGCTGCTGCCAACTGTTCTGCTAACTCAGATGTCGAGTCTCTGGTGGTCATTGCTGGAACCTCTGCCAGCAGCCGTGACATAGCTGACCACCTCAGCTGTGCCAGCTCCAGCTGTGACACAGGTGATCATCCCACCTGTGACACAGATCTTCGTTCCACCTGTGACACAGCTGCTAACACAGGTGTTGGTTTCTTGAATGCTGTAGCCAGTTCTACTGGACAGAGAGCTACCACTGATGAGTGGATTCTTGACACTGCTTGCACATATCATATGTGTACTCACAGATATTGGTTCAGTTCCTTTGAGCCGTTAAGCAATGGTGGATCAGTTCTTGGCTATGATGATTCAGCCTGCAATATAGAGGGCATTGGCTCAGTTCAGATCAAGATGTTTGATGGTATGATTAGAACACTGACAGATGTCAGATACATTCCAAAGATGAAGAGAAATCTCATTTCATTGAGCTACTTTGATGGTAAGGGGTATCATTATTCAGGTGGAGATAGTTGCTTAAAGATCACCAAAGGGTCTCTTGTGGTGATGAAGGCAGACCTGAGAAAGTCCAGTGGACTATACTATCTCCGTGGCAGTACAATCTCAGGCAATGCCGCCCCTGTAATTCCTCAAGATGCTTCTGGTTCTGATGCATCAAATCTTTGGCATATGCGTCTTGGCCATATGAGCAAGTATGGTCTGGAAGAGCTGAGCAAGCATGGATTACTTGAAGGATATAGTGGAAGCCTGAAGTTCTGTGAGCATTGTATCTTCGGCAAGCACAAAAGGGTGAAGTTCATCACCTCAACTCACACAACTGAAGGAATTTTTGATTATGTGCATTCTGATTTGTGGGGGCCATCCAGAAAGCCATCCTTTGGTGGATCTCGTTACATGATGACCATTATTGATGATTATTCAAAAAAGGTTTGGCCCTATTTCCTCAAGCACAAGTCAGAAGCATTTTCTGCCTTCAAAGAGTGGAAGACAATGGTTGAAAACCAAACTGAGAGGAAAGTCAAGAAGCTTCGAACTGATAATGGTATGTAGTTCTGCTCCAAACAGTTCAAGTCATACTGCAAGTCTCATGGCATTGTGAGACACTACACTGTTCCTGGCACTCCTCAACAAAATGGTGTAGCTGAGCGTATGAATAGGACCATTATCTCCAAGGCCCATTGCATGTTGTCCAATGCAGGTCTGAACAGACATTTTTGGGCTGAAGCTGTCTCCACTGCATGTCACCTTATCAATAGGTCACCTTCCACAGCCATTGATAAGAAGATACCCATTGAGGTTTGGTCTGGTACTCCTGCAGACTATTCAAATTTGAGAGTGTTTGGGTGCCCTGCTTATGCCCATGTTGACAATGGGAAGCTTGAACCCAGGGCTGTTAAATGCATATTTGTTAGCTATAAGTCTGGTGTCAAAGGCTTTAAGCTATAAAATCCTGAGACCAAGAAGATGATAGTCAGCCGAAGTGTTATCTTCAATAAGGCTGCTATGTTGCAAAGCAATGATGTTCCAGTTGATCAGCCCAGAGAGTCTGAGGACAGTGGACAAAAGTCTAACTCTGAGGTGGAGCATTCTGTTAAGCTCAGTGATTCTCATGCACCTGTCCCACAGGTGAGTACACCTGTGCCACAGGTGACAGCTGTGCCATAGCCAGATCAGCCAGCTGTGCCACAGGTAGCTTATGACCTGCCAGCTGTGACATAGGCAGGTGACGCAGGTGATCATGTGCCTGCTGCTGTGAACACTCCACAACATTCTATTGCAGTTGATAGGCCCAGAACGGATCCAAAACCTGTCAGGAGGTTAATTGAAGAAGCAAACATGGTTGCTTATGCTTTCAGTGTCGCAGAGGAAATTGAAGGACCTGCCGAACCTTCTTCATACTCAGAAACCATTATCTCTGCTGATGTAAGCAAATGGATGACTTCAATGCATGATGAGATTGAGTCCCTTGACAAGAATGGCACATGGGATTTAGTGAAATTGCCCAGTGACAAGAGACCGATAAGTTGTAAATGAGTCTTCAAGTGCAAGGAGAGTTCTACTCCTAATGATGGGACAAGATACAAGGCAAGGCTAGTTGCCAAAGGCTACAGCCAGATTCCAGGTGTTGATTTTAATGAAGTGTTTTCCTCTGTTGTGAAGCATAGCTCAATTCGTACACTTCTCAACATTGTTGTAATACATTATTATGAGCTTCAGCAATTAGATGTCAAAACTGTATTTCTCCATGGGGAGTTGGATGAAGACATCTATATGAATCAATTTGAAGGCTTTACTGTTCCTAGTAAAGAAAAGCTTGTCTGCAAATTGAAGAAGTCACTGTATGGATTGAAGCAATCCCCCAGGCAGTGGTACAAGAGGTTTGATACCTTCATGATTTCTCAAGGCTTCAAAAGATCTGATTATGATAGTTGTGTATACTTGAGATCCGCTAATGGCTCTACCATTTACTTGCTATTGTATGTCGATGACATGCTGATTGCTGCTAAAGATAAAGCAGATGTTGATCAATTGAAGGAGCAATTGAGTTCTGAATTTGATATGAAGGATCTGGGTGCAGCAATGAAGATTCTTGGCATGGAGATTTCCAGAGACAGATATGCTGGAAAATTGTATCTCAGTCAAAGTGGATACATTAACAAGGTGTTTCACCGTTTCAACTTTCAAGATGCCAAGCCAGTTTCCACACCATTAGCTGCACATTTCAGATTATCATCAAGCTGTTGTCCAAAGTCAGAAGAAGATGATGAGTACATGTCTAGAGTTCCCTATTCGAGTGCTGTTGGCTCTCTCATGTATGCCATGGTTTGCTCCCGTCCTGATTTAGCTCATGCTTTGAGTGTTGTGAGCAGATTCATGGCTAATCCTAGAAAGAATCATTGGAAAGCAGTCCAATGGATATTTAGGTACCTTCGGGGTGCATCTAATGCATGCATTTTGGGAAATCTAGAGATGTAATTGTTGGATATGTTGATTCTGACTTTGCTGGCGATTTGGACAAGAGAAGATCACTCACAGGCTATGTGTTCACGATTGGTGGCTGTGCTGTGAGTTGGAAGGCAACCCTGTAGTCAACTGTTGCATTGTCTACTACTGAGGCTGAATACATGGCCATTGCTGAGGCATGCAAGGAGGCTACATGGTTGAGAGGTTTATATTCTGAGCTTTGTGGAGATTCATCCTGCACAACCATTTTCTGTGACAGTCAAGTGCAATTTGCCTTACAAAGGATTCCATGTTCCATGAGAGAACTAAGCACATTGATGTCAGATTCCATTTCATCAGAGATGTTGTTGCTAAGAGTGATGTCAAAGTGACCAAGATCAGCACACATGATAATGCTGCTGATATGATGACAAAACCAGTTCCTGCAGCTAAGTTTGAGCTTTGCTCAAGCTTGGCCGGTGTCAAAAGATAGTCCCTAGTGACTATTGGCGCATGGCGCGTGATGAACTGTTAAGTCAGTTGAATTTGTTATCCCTGACGTTGTTCAAGCAAGGAAGGAATTTGTCTCAAGGTGGAGTTTGTTGGAGTTTGCTCCAAATTCCTGTCACCCCTTTGCAGAAGACGTTCTGCGTTGCCGGTGTCAGCCAGCGGTGTCACTCAGCTGTGTCAGCCAGCTGTGTCACAGGTGTTATGTCCACCGGTGACACAGGCAGCTGACACAGATAGGGTTAGCTCACCTGAGTCAGGTGTTAGCATGTTAAGTGTTCTGCCTGTGTCAGTCAGCTGTGTCACAGGCAGTAACACAGATACCCCTTCAGCCATCTGTAACTATATATACCCTTCCTTGTAGACGTTATGGGATAAGCCAAGCATTGTAAATCCCTAACGGGTTAAGACTTCATTCATAGTGAAGTTGAAGTCTTCGTGCGTCCGTGGTTTTCACCCTTTCTAGGGTTTCCACGTAAAATTCTCTTGTGCTTTGGATCGTGTGTGCTGTGCTCTGTTTCCTGCGCGCGTTCTTTGCTTGATTGTTGCCACGTTTGTTTCCGCTACTCTGATTTCTCTCTTCCTCTGGTACGTCCGTTAACAGAAAATTCTCCATTTTAATGGAGATTGTTTACACCGTAATTTGGCTTAAGGCTTTATTTTGTTGGCCAAATTAGAATGATGGATTTACTCGCTATGAATTTAGCGTTAACTCTTGAAATGCAGATCCGGGTATTCGCACCCCGAGCGGTCTGTAGCTTTTCCGAGTACTCATCACGTCCCGAGGACGGAAGTGCTTGCAGAAGTGCCCGAAGATCCTAGTCGGAGTTGTTCCCGACTGCTACGTCATCAAGTCACGAGCAATACCTTCGAGCATTCAACAGTGGCGACCCCGAGCACTCGCGACCCCGAACGCCATCGACTCCGAGTACCGTCGACCCTGAGCAGTCGGTGGGGACCCCGAGCGATATTGACCCCGAGCGCCAGCGCACCCGAGTACTGGCGTTCCCGAGTACTAGCGGTCCCGAGCACTGGTAATTCAGAGTGCCAGCACGTCCGAGTACCGAGCACCCAGTTCCGTGTCCCCGAGTACTGGTGTTCCCGAGCGCCCGAGTCCCCGAGAAAACCCAAGTCGGACGGAGCCGAGTCCTGGCAGGATCAGTTCATGAAGATACCGAGTGATCTGTGAGAGACTTATCCGATGCTGGAGATGGTGACTTGGAAGACAAGAAACCGAGGGGATCACGAAAGGAAGGTTAACTACAAATTCAGGAAGGACTCTCGGTTCGTATGGAAGGCGTCTCATATCTGAGAAAGGAATCCTGAGCGATGGAAAGTCATATGTATAGTAGATCAGGATCCTTTAAATAAGGAAAGATTGTATATCTGTAATCAATTAGGATTAGGAGTTTTGATCTCCTACGGGAAGACCAGCCGCCCTATAAATATAAAGGGTGATAGCCGATTGAAAGACATCCAACAATCGACACAAATCAATCTATTACTTTTACCCTTTTATCTTTTTCTTAGCAGTAGATCTTTATCGTTTTGCGCTGAAAAGCGATCGGTTCTTCTGCACGTAAGCCAGAAGATCTTTGTTGCTTTGCTCGGAAAGCAATCGCTCGTCGTACGCGTAAGTACGATAGTTATCCTTTGTTGCTTTGGTCGAAAAGCATCCGTTTATCGCACACGTAAGTGCGGTTGGCGACTCCACTTTACCTAGGTGTTTCACGGATCCAATTTCGTGCGAACAGAGATTCTGTTTGAACCCATCACTAACCTGAGTCAATCAAATGTGGGACATCCTTATGCAAAGTTCATGTAGGTCCGTCAGATTTTGGCCCACTATGCCCCCTCCAAACTCAACATTTAGGGGGCTACTCTTATGGTATGTGCTTGAAATCTACCTACTCATTGCATTCCATAATCTACGGATATGCCATTGCATTATAGGTTTTATTGGATGGTTAGTCGCCATGCACATTAGATAACCACTACGAATACTTGTACGTGAACATAGATGGACCAAAATCACAATTCAAAGATTAAAATTTCAGATTGAAAACGAATAAAGGTGAAGGTTCAGAAACAACTGTATAAACTTGGCAAGAAGTTGAACGCAAATAAAGCGTGACCATTTTCGTAGAGTGATTTAAGTAGACATTAGGGTTGTCGTGGTCACTTCGGCATGCTAATGTGTGTAGTTAATAGACTAACGAAACTGGAGACCCTCTAAGTTTCTGTCTGCCCACTGAGAAAAAACTAACTAGCATTTGCTGTGAAAGTTTCCCATTCTCTATGGTCCAGCTTGCTAAAATCCTCTAGCGTTGCAATTGTAAGCAGGTATTGCGTAAGCTTGGCAGCTACAAATCACCATGTTTGCTGAGGTGGCCTTCCCTGAATGGTTTAATCACAAGACTATTCTATGGATTCATGACAAAATACTTTCCGAGGTCATCAAACATGATTGTGTTCTTTTCATTGTAGTACTTTATATGTAAGAGGCAGTCCAATGAACAGATAACTCAATGAGAAAACGCTACAGAGTATGGTCAATGTCTAAGACAAGCAAACGTTTTCCTTTGCGGCAAGGATTCAAGAGCACGATCTACAAGAATAGGCACAGAAATATATGTTAATCAACACTTAAGTTTAACAAGATACTACAATAGTAAGGCTCAAACAACTTCCTTCCACAACTTTCTGTGATATACCTTACGTTCTCTTATCCGCTGCTCCAACTTTGTCTTGTAGAAATCTTTATCCCTGATAGCATTATATTCATTCCATAACTCATCATCATCGAGTACCTCTATATCATCATCTTCTTCCACCCATATTTCGTCTTGCAATCCTATAAACAGGGGTGCCCTCTCCCCTCATGTAACAAACCAAGGGAAGAAGTGCAACTATGAGCATATGAGAGAGCGATGTATGAGTGGCATTAAGTAAAGTGGTAGAATAGCCACTAAAATAATTGTATCAAAGTTTTAATAGTGAGAGTTCCCTTGTGTAAGTATAGTCTCTTTCGTAAGCCATGTACTTCTAATACCTAGTGCTTGTTGAGTTGTGATTTAACTTGAGTGGCGTAGCCGCCCGAAAGCAAAGTATCAAGTATAGAAGGAAAAACTTATTTGGTTCTAAAAATGTTTTAGCGGTGCAGATTCTAAAAATATATTTTTGAAAGGGTCTATTTGATTCAAAGGATCTTCATAGGAGCTTTGGAGGATTAGACTCTTTAGGTATTTTTTTCTACGTGGGTTGTTTGATTCGTAGGGTTGGGTGTGTAGGGGCACTCCTATTTATACTTATACAAACCGTTACATTCTTGACACATGTCAAGATTCTATCACTATATTTACAAAATATCTTCCATATTATTTGGTTCTAAAAACGTTTCTAGCCATACCACAAGATTCTTGACACATGTCACTAATTTTTGCCATAAATCATGGTAAGTAAACTACTCTAGAACCTTAGAAAATATCTAGCCTCTAGTTATTTCTTATTTTGTCATGAATAATTTTTTTGGATGTCTTCCATGACAAATATCAAGATATTGAGAACTCATAA
Source organism: Stipa capillata (assembly GCA_019208055.1). NCBI lineage: Eukaryota > Viridiplantae > Streptophyta > Magnoliopsida > Poales > Poaceae > Stipa > Stipa capillata. The sequence goes on from JAGXJF010005609.1 coordinate 125,080, forward strand.
ATTGTCTAAAATGTTCTGAAGTATACATTGCTTATTAATCTCTAACACTTTTACTTGATCAATCTGTAGCATGTTGTGGATTTGAGCAAAAACAGAACGCTTTTTGTGCGCGCGCGCGAAATCCAAGGTGGTAGGTCATTAGGACCTTTGGTTTTCTCCACGTAGTTTATATTCACCAAAACAAAGAGTGAAGAATATGGGAGTTCACCACTGAGAGGCATCAACAACAACAATGAGTTCCCGTTCATTCATTAAAACAAATCGGAATTACATGTTTTTAGACTCATCCCAACAGGAAATCAGAGACAGGATTGGGGGCAAACAGAACCACTCAATGTGCATAGATTATAAGCAGATAAGCTACAGCTATACAACTGTATGGCACATGTAAAAAGGAAGATTGGACTTGCAAATGGGGGAAGCACTAAACATTCTGCAACGAAATCTATCTCTTTACAACTCACTCATGAATCTTCATTGCACTGTTCTAGAGCTGCAACCACCTGCTCCATGCTTGGCCTCTTCCTGGAATCCCCAAATAGGCACCGGAGCGCTAAAGCCTTCCGCGCTCCGGCAAGAATCTCGAGGAAGGTGTTCTTTAGTACTACTTCGCTATTTGCAATATGCAGTACCAGTGACGGGCTGCAATTTTCAAGCACCGTGCCTATTAGCAACCATGACCTTCAGTTGGCCTCGTTGATTTTCCATCCACGTTCGTTATAATTTTCAGGCTTTACAACCTATAATTGCCCAAACAGCCTTTGCTTCAGAATTTCGGGTAGTACGTTAGCAACAACCTCCTCCATTGAAACACCAGATAAAAAAACCAGGGAGGTTACTTAGCATACACATGGTAAGGTAATTTCAGAGAATGCACTACTTACAGTAGGCTCAAACTGATGGGGTGATAGGTCGGTTTCGAGATTTCTTAGCACCAGCAAGACCTACAACAAGAGAAATTAGTGCTGACGTGCTTACCATCTTTACGGTGACATTGATACCATCCATGTCCTTCAGTTTCTGCAAATTGACTTCAATTGGGCATAGTGTGTTTGAAATTGTTCAATTGGGCATAGTATATGTCGATGTATGGTATACGGGGGGTACTCATACATTACGTATGTGTATGATAGCGGGGCGGAAACTCAGGTCAGCTTGATCCCTTGACACCGATTTACCCAGGTTCAGGCCCCCATGTCGGGTAATAGCGCTACGTCCTGCTTTGATCTGATTGATATGCGATATGGAGTACAATGAGAACTCGGCGAGTAGGGAACTCGACGAGATCTAGATTACAGGTGGAACTCGCCGAGTAGGGAACTCGACGAGATTAAGGCTAAGGCTAAGGCTAAGGGATCTTGGAGGGTGCTAGTCGACTAGGGCTTATGAGATCAAGCGTAGCTCCTGGCTCCTCGATCCAATTGAACTTGTCCCCTCTTGGAGGGGTTTGTGCCCTTTATATAGGCGGAATAAGGCGGTAACCTTGTATCGAGTCCTCGTAGTACACGAGTCGGACTCCTTCTTAATGCCATATCTTGAGTCCTCGTGGTACATGAGTTGGACTTCTCCCGAGGGCATGTCGAGAGTTGTTCTCCGATTCTGATCAAGACACACAGACTTGGGCACGAATACATTGTAGTAGTACTACCCATCATCAAGTCCCCCATCAGTATGCGTGATGGAGCCGAAATTCAAACTGGGTAAACCCTGATTTGAGGTGACGCCAAGCCGGGCTGCAGAACTAGATGGGCCTAACCCCTTTATCGCGGTCTGAACTCGTTCGGCGAGATTCACGGATGGTGATATCATGATTACTTTTTGCGTCATAATGGGTTTATTCGTGCCCCGGGACGGTTGCGTTTAGATAGTTGTTCCCCGCTATCATCTTGGAGGGGTTTGTGCCCTTTATATAGGCGGAATAAGGCGGTAACCTTGTATCGAGTCCTCGTAGTACACGAGTCGGACTCCTTCTTAATGCCATATCTTGAGTCCTCGTAGTACACGAGTTGGACTTCTCCCGAGGGCATGTCTAGAGTTGTTCTCCGATTCTGATCAGGACACACTGACTTGGGCACGAATACATGGTAGTAGCACTACCCATCATCAGTATACTTGGGCAAAATGCAGATCGTCTGCAAGAAACCAAAGGAAGGGGAAAAGAAGATCAAATAACAATTGTTTCAGTGTTGTTACATGCATCTACTCTGCGATTTTATAGCATGGACCTGGATAAGTTGCTGAGCTGGTTCAGTCTGGCTTTCTACACCATTGTTCACCGAATCTGAAGTACCTGAAGTGCTTGCCAAGTCGAAGTTTTGCACTCTGAAACACTGATTGTTCTTGTGAAATACTTCTTTGTTTTAATATACATGACATTTTAGACATGGGCACGGTCTCCAAGATACAATTTGACCGTTATTTTTTTATATAAATATGTTAGTAGAAAAGTTAAAATTATAAAAAAATTTATGACAAATCTAATGATATTATTTTCATTTGACCAATCTCAATAATTATTTGTAACATCCTTATTTTCGCATACTTGCTAATGTGCATCATATGCAGTTCATGACATGGAAGCATAATCAGAATTTGAGTAAGAAGATTTTGAATTTTTGGAATCTTCAAAAAAAACCCTAACATTCATGTCATGGATTCAATCTAAACCTCAAAACGAATTTCAAATATCATTTGAAGTTATCGGAGCAAAGGAATCACAAGAAATTAACACAGAAAAGAAAAGGAATAAAAAGAAGAAATCAAAGGGGAAAAAGAATAAAATAGAAAAGCAAAAGGGAAAAGAAAAATAAAAACAAAAACCTAAAGCTAAAACATATTTCTAAACCCCCTTTCCCCGGATGGGCCTCCTCTCCCGGCCCATCTTTCTCCTTCTCCTCCCCGGCCTGGCTTCCCCTCTTCCCTCCTTCTTCCGCGCAGCCTGGCCCGCTACCGGCCTGCTCATCCGGCCTTCCAGCCCGCCCGCCTCCTTTCTTCCTTATCGCGCCGCCGCTGTGCTTATCCACCCGCCAGCAGCAGCTGCTTAAGCAGCTGCCGGTGTGGCGCTCGCCCCGGCCCGGGCCACCTCCCCTCAGCCACCTCCTGCAGGCCGGCCGCCTCTCTCCCCTATAAAAACCCCGATCGGCCGCCTCCTTTCCCCCTTTTCTCCCCGCGTTTCTCTCTCTCTCGCGTGCTTGCTTGTCCGCCGCCGAGCCCCTCTCCGCCGCCGCCTTGTCCGGTGACCATCGAAGTGCCGCCGCCCCCGGAGCTCCACCGCCACTCCGTTTCCCGCTACGCCGCCACCGGAGCCCGCCTCACCACCGCTCGGCCTCACCGCCTCCCCATCGCTGCTTCGGTTCACCGCCGCCGGAGTCAAGCGCCGAGCTACCCCTCCACGCTGCACCGTCGTCGCTTCCCCGCGCCGCCTCGCCGCTCCGCGCCGGTAAGCCCCGCCGCTCTCCGCTGTAACATCCTGATTTTCAAAACTTTTCAGAATCTTTTATTTAAAAATCAGAGCCAGAAAATTTCATTGTTTATTCTCTAATTAATTAAAGCTTAATTAGAATTTTACAAATTAGACCGGAGTTAATTTGAATTAATCCAACTTGAATTGTATTGGCTTTTCAATTTGGGATATGTCTCCAGAGTTTTTCTCAGAATTTTCGGAGTTCGTTTGATATTTAATCTCGCTCTACTGTTCTTTATTTTTAATTTGGTTTTCACCATTTCTTTTCCTCCTTTCCTTTTTGGCCGCCATCCCGGCCCATCTCCTCTCGGCATCCCGCCGTCTCATTTCCTCTCTTGAGCAGGCGTTCCGGCGAGTGTTGCATAGCGCAGCATGCGTCGCTGCATCTGTTTCAATAGTATTTGGGTCAAATCCCTTTCCCTCTCCCTCATATAAATACCCCACACCCCTCCCACCTCTTCCCCACTCCCCCAAATCCTTTTCCCACGAAACCCTAGCCCCCAAACCCCCCAAACAGCCGCCACCCGCCTTTTTCTTCCCGTGCAGTTTCTGAACAGCACATTTTGCCTCAGTGTTTTCCAAATTCCCATCGCCTCGAACATCTTTTGGCAAATCCCTTCGGTGAGATTGTTCCTAACCTTTTCCTCTACCTCTCTGCAAAATTTGGTAAAGATCCAACGGTGCAATCACCGGGAAATCTCCAAATACTAACGTTCTGTTTGCACCCAGATTTTCTGCGCGTGCCTCTAGATTAGAACGACGCCATTGTCGGCTCGGACCTCCTTTCCAAGATCCGTTTGGTGGGATCATAGATGATGCTGTCAAGATCATCTCCACAAAATTTGAAGGCAATCCAATGGTCCAATCTCCGGGAAATAAAGTTTCTTCGTGCTGCTGTTCGTGTGCAGATTTGACTGTGCGAACGGTACAGCGGCATTATCTCCTCTATCCCCGTTGATCCGGTGAGTCTTTGAAGAATTCCTTTGGTGAAATTGTGTCTTAGATATCTATAAACACCTCTGTAAATTTTCTCCTTGATCCATGTAGCCGTTTGGCGGGAATTGATCCGTCTCCGACGTGCTGTTCGCAGATGTCCAGATTCAATCTGCAGAACATCTAACTTGTCTGATCTTTTCCCGTTGAGTCGGTAAGAATTCTCCAAAACCCTTTGGTAGGATTGTGCCTCTGTATGTCTAGTTTCTAACCGAATTGGCGGATCATGATTTCGTTGAGCGAGCATCACGCAGCAACCAAAACCGTCCGGTCTGTCCAGAACCAATCTTTAATCCGTTCCAACCGTTTTGTGTTGCGAATGTCGCCACCACCCATCTTGTTAATCTCCAATCATCTTGTGATGCATCATGGCATTGTTTCCTGTCATTAATTCTTGTTTGAAAGTACTCGCATATTCATATGTTCATGTCCAATAATTTTGATGATTGTTTTCATCATCCAATTGAATAGTATGTTATGTAGCATATAGTTTCCTATTGTTATATGTATGATTGTTATAAGAGTCATATAATGTTAGTTTCATATAGTTATATAAGGTTATATAGTTTCATATTGTTATATGTATGGTTTCATATTGTTATATGTATGATAGTTTCCTGTTATATAATGTTCATGCTTAAGAGTATTCGTCATACGGATCAACCATGCTTCATTCATTAATAGGTGTATCCATATTCATATAGCTACATGTTGCATGTTTAGATAGTTGAATATAATATGCATGCATACAATATGGTTCCATCTTAATAGTCATTAGACATGAAGTGGTTCAACATATTAGTTCAAACTTGGTTGTATCATGACTAAAGTAGTTCATGTTTAATAAGATTCATATGGCATGATCTTATGTATGTTCACATATATTGTGTTATATAATATATAGTTGAACCTAATATTGCATATAACCTATAGTAGTAGAAGCATAATCTTTGCTAAACTAATATTAATGTGACATATCATATGTAGTTATGGTTGCATGATGTATATTAAATAGTGGTATGTGCATATATTCTTATAGGTTAACTCATGTTTATTTAAGGATTGTTATACAATTGGTCATGTTATTAACCTCTATTTATAATATGGTTAAGATTGCACACATGTCTCATATTTGTTCGATGCATTTCATGTGATTTACATATGCAGCTATGTGTATATGTTTATGCATATATACATAGGCTAATCCATGTTTTAGATAATAATCCGTCATGCAATGGCTGAATACATTATTTTATTGATGTGTATAATTTAATTGTTTGTTTAAACACGATTAAGTTGCATGTTCAATATGTCTTTATGTTGCATAATCATGTAGTTGCATATAGAGATATGTATATAATTGGACTTAATATTGTTGACAATCTATATGTTGGAATAATAATCCCTTACTGAGTTTTTATTATTTAATCATATCATATGTTAGTTGATGGGCATATAATATGTATGTACTAGTATGCTTAGCTTGTTATCTTATGTTGCATGTTTATAATGTAGTGTATAGTCACATATACATGGTTAACATTTAGGTATCAATTATAATATATGCATATATGTTGCTAATAATCATCCTTTACTAAAATATTGTTATGTGTAGTATTTGTAGGTTGATTGCTGCATTTTATTCACACAATAGCATGAGTAGAGCTAATGTTATGTCATAGATTGCATGTATGTTGGTGCATGTCATATCGATGCTAGTTGTTATTTGATCATATGGTTTAATCACCGTTTGCATTATCAATTATCGTTATTAGATTACAATTGCATAGTCATATGTTATCCTATGCTTGCCTTGCCTAATTTCTATTTCATGCCTAGTCTATCTAGTTTGTTACATGATGTCCAGTTGTATATTGCACAGTAGTTTCATATAGATTGACATGTTGCATATTATCATCTCTTGCCAACTAGCATGCCAGGACCTCGCTTGTTTACAAGTATGATTGGTCATATTTGTTTTGCTAGTATGTCGGGTTTCCATGTTTAATCATATGATTGTGCTATTGTTGTCATCAACCATGTCCTATTCTCAGTTGCACATCTATCCCTATCTCGCATGTGGATTAACTTGAGTCATTTGACATGCAAATTCTATCCTCCATAAATCTATCCTTTTTCCAGAATGATCTGATCCGGAAGGCCATCTTTCGAGTACATGTATTCTATCTGGTTGAGATATATAATCTCACACCTTCCTAGTTGTCTTTCGACAATCCTATCCCTTCGCCTTTGCCCTTTGATACCTATCCAACCTTGCTAGCCCTATTCTTTTAGTATTTCCATTTGATATTTAAATTGGATTTATATTTATTTGCCTTGCACTTTATTGCTGTTGCGACGAATAGGAAGTAGCGAAGTTGGGTAAGGACAAGTTCCTGCAGAAGAAGACCAACTCATCAACGAAGGCACGCCCCTTTTCTTGATCATGTTGATCCTATATTTTTAAAGTCATTATATTTTATTGTTTATAAACATGCATGCTGTTTTATTCCAGTAGCTAGCGTGTCGATTGACACACCATTTCCTGTCTGCTTGTCGCCATTTACCTGATACCCTGAGTAGATTAATAGGCTTTATTCTAAATAGAGTAGAGAGATGCTTAGCCATGCTTAAATTCATCTTTAGGTTGTTTTGTTTTGCCTCTACGGAGGAATGATCTACGGATCGATGATCCTCGAATTGAAACTTGATGTTGAGCTCACTGAGCTAGGGCCGGATGCCCGATGTTGTCCCTCTCTCTCTATTCTTCCTATTCTACTCTGGGTGAAACTTACCATCTAATATGGTGCGGGCGACAGCTGGATCATGTGATGAAGGAGCATATGGTTGTCCTACCCGCAGAAGGCCGGTTTAAAGGAACCATTGGTCGTCCGTACCGCATAAGGCCGAAGTCTTGAAGTTGGAGAATTGTGACAACAGTACAACCACATGCTATATGGGCACTGGCTTGGTCAAGTAGGTTAGTCAGCCTTTGGTGCCGATGTTGCCGTACCGCAGAAGGGGTGGACGTAGCTACGAGGACCCTCGGCACAGATGGGGGGATCGGAGTGCGGGGATGTACTCTCGACTCCGAGCCAGACCCGGTGGGCATGTCACAACTCAGGGGGATCTAGCTAAAAGACCTCGTCACGGTCACCCTGCCGACACACCGATGGGCGTGTGTACAAGCCCGATCAGCTTGGCATAAGGGGATGATCGTGTCATGTGGGTAAAGTGTACAAACTCTGCAGAGTAATAAACTAATCGATTAGCCGTGTCCACGGTCATGGACAGCACATGCCTCATTCTTGATGAAAAGGACCTGTCCCTCTCCCCCTTGCTACTTCCCTCTACCCCTTTGCTGATGAATCCTATGGTCGAGCTAAGGCAGGAGTCCTTGCTCGAATATGTTGGTCGTGGACCACACCTGTTGAAAAACACCCCTGATAATAAAAATTGGTTTTTATCAAAATGATGCCTTTGAATCTACCGTAATATTTCAACTAAAACTGCTTTTCTGCAAATGAACCATACAGCCTTCCGTTGAAGCCTTGCATGTAGTTTAATAGGACCATCTGCCGCCAGGTGGCTTGCTGAGTACGTAAAGTACTCATCGTGCATGTTGTTTGTTGGACGTGTTCAGATATCTTCGAAGATGGTGGTGAAGCTATGAGGAATCTTCTACGTCAATGCTGAGGTTTAGGTCACGTGGCCTCCGTCGACTGCCTGTGGTTGAGATGGAGACATCTACGCTTTATTTTCCGCTGTGTTTCTGAATGGTAAGGGACATAAGTCCTAGTTACTTCATTTAGTCTTATCGCTGCTATAACTCAATTGTTTATGTTTCTAAAATATTTCGTGATGTGTGCAGTGATATCAATTCGCCTGTGTTCATCAGCTTGATCCTGGACTGATGAAGAGATACACAGGGAGGGTCTGGAAGTTAAGTCCGGATCCTCACATCCGCCCTTCCCCGCCGCAGCTCGCCGCCGCCTCGCCCTGCTGCCCGGGCGGCCGCGCCACACGGCCTCATCTCGGTCAGGCCGAGCCTACCAGCCGAGCCCCGACCGGTTGATTCGGGCATTAACGCCCTATTAAATGTGTCATTAGGACACATTTAATAATAATAATTAGTGTATTAATCACCGTGTTTAATGCTAATCATCGTTATTAACTATCTGGACATCATTAATGTTTAATCACTGAGTAATTAATGCTAATCAGTATCATTAATACTCATTAAAAACTGTAGTCAATGCACTATGGGCTCAGATTAATAAGTATATCTATGACGTGTGGGACACGCATGTCGGATTGTTTTTAATTAAAAGAATAAAAGAAATGAAAAACTAATAATAGTGGGCCCCACTGTCATTGACCCGAGTCAATTTGACCAGAGTTGACTTGGGGCCCACCTGTCAACCTTTGAGGCTGGATATGAATAGAGTAAGAAAAATAATTACTTATTATTTTATTTTTATTTACTGAGAAAAATACAAAAAAAGATATTTAAATTGATTAAATCTTAGAAAATTCAATTTTAATCAAAAAAATGTAAATAATATATCAAAATGTTCAAAAAAAAGAGAGCTATTCAAATATGTCATTTTCATACATGTTTGCATGCTAGGAAAAATATAAATGGCTAAAAACTCAAATTAGGGTTTCCCCGATTAGCCGAAAGTCGTTAGATTGCGATATCTCGAGCGTCCGAACTCCGATTAAATTGATTCCACCTGCATTAGTCCTTATTTTGCATTCTCTATGCCATGGCATGCATTTCATATCATGCTGATGTTCAGCATTTAGATATTTACGATTTTGCCCTTTTCCCGATGTTTTCGTTCTTCTCTGATAGAACCAGAAGGTCCCGAAGAAGATAATCCTGATCACGAGCAGAGTTTAGTTGCTGAGCAACAAGGCAAGCAGCCCCTTTGAACATATTGCAAACACCTATTATTTGTAAAGTACTATTTGTTTTCAAATTTGTTATTGCATGCATTCAAATTATACTTTCCGCTAAGTATTAACCCTATTCCTTCGCATGGAACTTACTTTGTCGCTCAATCAACTCCACTACCACCCCAACCTAACTAACGTAGCATAGTGCATACCCTTATACTGCTTACTATGTTATTAATGCTTAGACATGCTTAGACATGTTAAAGTCGTAATTCCTTGGGTGGCAGATGAATCAACACCATTGGATGGGTTACGTTGTAGGTGGGTGTTCACTGGGATGTAACTAATAACTTGCTTAATCATTATTGGTGTTAGACGAGAGGCCATGGCTGGGAGCATGGTGGGTTGTCTCGTCTTCCCACAAGGACCGGTTACCGGTGTCCCTTCGAACCGAGATTTGCGTACTTCTACACGGGTGGATTATGATGGGATTCGCAGCATAGAAAACAAAAAAAATTTCCTACGAGAGAGCGAACAAAAGCCAAGATCTAATCTAGGAAGATGCATGTAACGAGAAGATTAGATCTACATACCCTTGTAGAACACGAGCGAAAACGTTCTAATGAACGTGGTTGGCGTAGTCGTACTTTCTTCGCGATCACGTTCCCTTCGTGATCCAAACCGATCAAGCACCGCACGAACGGCACCTCCGAGATGTGCACACGTACGGCTCGAAGACGTCACCTCCTTCTTGATCCAGCAAGGCGGGAGATGAGGTAGATGAGATCAACTCCGGTAGCACGACGGCATGGTGGTGGAGGTGGTGGGGTTTCTCCGCGGACAGGGCTTCGCCAAGCGCTGCGCACGAGAGAGAGGAGATGGGAGAGAGGGAGGCGGCGGCTGGGATGGATCTCTCCGGAGGGCTGCCCCTCCCCTCCTTTATATAGAGGAGGAAACTTGGAGGAGGAGGAATAGTACCTGTGAACAGTGCACGCGTGAACAGTACGCGCGTGAACAGTACCCTCCCCCAAGTAAAGCCTCCCCTTTCGATCTTATCTCCTATTTTTAAGGGATTTGATCTTATCCCTTGGGGGGCAGCCGCATGGGCCCTTGGGGCTGGGTGCCTGGCCCATGTGGGCCAGCGTGCCACTACCCCGGTCCATGTGGACCCCTCTGGGACAAGTGGGCCCCACCCGGGGACCCCCGGAACCTTCTAAAACCTTCCCGGTACGATACCGGAAAAATCCCGAACTTTTCCGGAACCCTAAAAATACTTTTCCCATATATGAATCTTTATCTCCGGACCATTCCGGAGCTCCTCGTGACGTCCTGGATCCCATCCGAGACTCCGAACAAAATTTCGGTCTCACCATATTAATATCTCATTTTATACCCTAGCGTCACGACCTTTGTGACCCTACAGGTTCGGGAATATGTGGACATGATCGAGACACCTCTCCGATCAATAATCAATAGCGGGACCTGGATGTCCATAATGACTCCCACGTATTCAACGAAGATCTTTATCGGTTTGAACCACGATGTCGAATATTCCATTCCCTTTGTCTCGCGATATTTTACTTGCCCGAGATTCGATCGTCGGTATCACCATACCTAGTTCAATCTCGTTACCGGCAAGTACTCTTTACTCGTTCCGTAATGCCACATCCTCTGTGACCAACTCTTTAGTCACGTGCTTGCAAGCGATACAGAATGTGCTTTACCGAGTGGGCCCAGAGTATATCTCTCTGTCACATGGATGGACAAATCCCACTCTCGATACATGCAACCCAACAAGTACTTTCCGAAATACCTGAAAGACACCTTTATGATCACCCTGTTACGGCGTGACGGTTGATGCCCCCAAAGCATTCTTCCGGTACCAGGGAGTGGCATTATCTCATGGTCTAAGGATCGGAACATTTAACAATGGAAAGCTATGCAATATGAACTTTGTGACGTGATCGAATTGCCTAACTTAATTTGGGTCTGTCCATCATGTCATTCTCCTAATGACATGACCCCGTTATTAACCGACATCACATGTCCATGATTAGGAAACCTTAACCATCATTTAATCAACGAGCTAGCCAGATAGAGGCATTGCTAGGGACACGGTGTTGTTTATAAAACCACACATGTATTATGTTTCCGGTTAATACAATTATAGCATGGAGTATAAACATTTATCATGAACAAGAAATATGATAATAACAATTTATTATTGCCTCTAGGGCATATTTCCAACAGTCTCCCACTTGCACTAGAGTCAATAATCTAGTCAATAAGTAAGCACTTAACACCTATGGCATTCCGGTGTTATTCATATGCTTTGCATGTGGTAAACTTTATCAATGGATCTGACATGTTCAGGTCCATGTATTTGCAAATCTTTTGCGTCTCCACGCATCACTCATTCTCGAATGAGTTGGCATTGTATATGTTTGGTCACTTGGTGGGACCTTAATTTCCTCGTCCTGAATTATGTTGCCACCATTGTCGCACAATAGAGCTTCATAGTACTGGCTCACTTGGAACTACACCAAGTTCGATAACGAACTTCTTGACTCAAACATCTCCTTTGTCGTTGTTAAAACAACGATATACTCAGCCTTCGTTTGTGGAATCCATCAAAATGTTTAACTTTGGAATTCATCCAAATCCAGCATGGAACCTCCTTCCAGCCTATTGTGCCACCTTTTATTAAACACATAGCCTAATTGAGATAAATTGTTTGTATCTGTAACAAAACTAGCACCGATGTAACACCTTACAATGGACCGTTTGTCACCTCTGCATACAAAACATATCCTTAGTTCTTCCAAAGTACTTAAGGATATTCATAGTATTGTTCAAAGATCAACATGTGATCATTCTGGTATATGCCCGTAACACTCAGAGCATACGACATATCTGGTTTGTGTGCATAGCATGGCGTACATGATTAAAAAAAAATGCTCATGCGTTTAGCTCATCAAGTGTTTGTAAAACACTGAGTCTTGCATCAACCTCTTCCATGCGACAAGAACCCTTTCTTGGCGTTTCCATACTGAACCAACTCAATATCTCATCTATGCACTTTGGCTTAACCATATTCGGTGCCTCAATCTATCTCCATAGATTTTGATGCCCAATATGCTGTTTAGCCTAAGTCTTTCATCAAAATCTAATTTTAATGAAATCTCAACCGTATCAAGAAAAGACACATAATTTCCAATCAACTATATGTCGTCTACATAAAGTATTAGAAATATGTCGTAGCGCTCCCACTTACTTTCTTGTAAATATACAAGCATCTTCACCGTCCCTGATGAAACCAAACTCTTTTGACAATTTCATCAAGTGAAAATTCCAACTCCGTGATGCTTGCTTCAGTCCTCAAATAGAACGCTGAAGTTTGCATACCCTTTCTAGCATTCTCTGGATCGACAAAACTCTTGGTTGTATCTCACATACATCCTCGGTTAGCTTCCTGTTAAGGAACTTAGTTTTGACATCCAGCTGCCATATCTCTTAATTGAAATATGCAGTGATTGTTAGAATAATCCTTACAGACTTAAGTATCGCTACGGGAGATCCAATCTCATCGTAGTCAACTATTTGAACTTAGTCGAAAACACTTTGCGATAAGTCGAGCCTTTTAATGGATGGACACATCCACGTCTGTCTATTTTATAGATCCATTTACGTCCGATAGGCTTCATGCCTTCCGGAGAGTCTACCAAGTTCCAAACTTGATTTTCGCACATGGACTCTATCACGAATTTATGGCGTCCAGCCATTCAGCGGAGTCAGGGCCCATCATTTGCTTCCTTGTAAGTTGCAGATCCATCGTTGTCACAACAACAATACTTCATCCTCAAACCACACGCTGGTTTAGTACAAAGTCTGCTTAACCTACGCGGTTCAGCTGCAATCTCGACCGAAGTCTCTACAACACATGTAGTGGCTTCCATTTCAGTCATAATAGGAAACTCCAGAACAACTTCCGGTGTTGCGCTACTCTGACCTAATGACAAAGATTCTCCAATCTTGCCGAGCTGCACTGTCCTCCCACTCACCTTTTCGCAAGAAACACTTTCTCGTGAAATCCACCTTTTGTGATAAACACTTTTGTCTTCAGTTCGGTGATAGGAGAAATACCCAAAAGTTTCTTTGGGATAACCTTTGAAGAATCTTTAATCCGATTTTGGTTGTAAACACTTTACATATGCTATGCATACCAAAATTTAAGAAAAGACAATTTGGGTTCCTACCCATGCCATAACTCATATGGTGTCATTTCAACGGATTATGATGGCACTCTATTCAGTGTAAAAGCGGTAGTCTCTTAAAGCATAATCCACAAAAATATAACGGCAGTTTTATTTAATTACATCATCGATCTAACCATGTCTAACAAGGTTTGATTACATCTCTCGGACACTCCATCACTCTATAGCGTTCCGGGATGCGCAAGTTGTGGAACAATTCCATAACTCTTCAGATGTTCGCTAAACTCGTAACTCAAATATTCTCCTCTACAATCCAATCATAGACATTTGATTTTCTCGTTACGATGATTTTCTACTTCACGCTGAATTTTGAACCTTTTCAAATATTTCATACTTCTTTCTCATCAAATAGATATATCCATATATATCCACTCAAATCATCGGTGAAAGTTTATGAAGTAGAGGAATCCACCATACACGGCTACACATATCGTACTTCATACATCATTATGTATAATTTCCAAAAAGTTAGTCGTCCGTTCAACTTTGGCCTATAAAGGTGGCTCATACCTAGGTCGAAAGCATTGTAAAGGTCGTGTTCGATCACCCCCCACCAACACACCTCGTGAAGTGTGTCATCCCGGTGGCATTAGGAGTCGATCAATACGTGTAGGTAAAGATGTACACCCCTGCAGGGTTTGAACTATTCGAATAGCCGTGTCCGCGGTTATGGACAGCTTGGTAAGATTTTGCATCGAATTAGACAACTACAACCATAAATCTAAAACTTGCCAACTCTAAGGCTGAGGTGTTAGCGATTACTTCCTCCCAGGGTGGTCGAGGAAGAATCAGGGTATCTAAGGTGTGGTGTTCTGCAATAAAAGATGATCGTGAAGTGTTCGACTCACCTCTTTTAAAAGTATTCCAGTAGTCGATTGCTCATCTACTTATGAAATATTAATAAAGGAAAATCAGCTTTCTGCAAAATAGTCCACCACTACCATGTTATTGATACATGTTGCATCTACTACTAATTTCCCCTTGTAAGTCTTGTTGAGTACAATTTTTGTACTCACTCTGCAATCGTTGACATTTTTCTTGCAGAGGAAACTATCCCCTCCGAGGGTGGTTTCTATATAGAGATCAACGCCGACGACGACTAGTCGCTGGGAATCCCAGGCAGTGGTCCTACCCAGGGTTTGGCAGCTCGTTTTGTTCTGCTGCCACTTTTGGCCTAACCTATTTGGCTTCTTAGCCGTAATTACTCTTCCGCTGTGTAGTTGAATTTGGATCTTCGGATCCCATGTGTGAATATGTTTTTAAGTTTCAAGAACTTATAATATTGTAGTTTCAGTCGTAGAGTTACTACTGTGGTATCTGTTTGTTCTCGCCTGCCTCATGTGCCTTACGTGTATGTTATTGAAGCACATGGTGCGAGTAGGGTTTCAGAGTCTATAGCATAAAATTTTTAGGTTTAATCACCCGTGTGAAGTGACTCTTCTACTGGGAGCTTGGGAGCTATATCATCCTACTCCAGCCGAGCATTAATTTGCCGGGACGAGTTTGAGATTGATGCTCCGGCTCAGTAAAAAAGAGTGAGGAGACCATATCACCCTACTTAATATGTGCATTAGTTTACCGGAGCAAATTCGGGGTTGACGTCTCGGGCTATTCGAAGCCATATTACTCCACTCCTCTTGGAATAGATACTCAAGGGTTGAGGCCGGGGTTGACGTTTCAACTTAGCGGGTAATTTCACTTAAAGCTCTCTGTTATGGATTTTGGGTCTCGACATTATTTTACATATCAATAATCAAAGTTAGAGAAATTTGATTGCACAATTTCTAGAATGTCATGTATCACAATAACAA
Source organism: Stipa capillata (assembly GCA_019208055.1). Taxonomy (NCBI): domain Eukaryota; kingdom Viridiplantae; phylum Streptophyta; class Magnoliopsida; order Poales; family Poaceae; genus Stipa; species Stipa capillata. Next base: position 140,523 of record JAGXJF010005609.1, read on the forward strand.
ACAATCCATTGATGTCCCTAGATTGGGCGTTGTTTTCTCAGTTGCATCCGCCATCACTCTATGCCACGGAACCATCAGTTATGTCCAATATCAACTCTGTGAAACCATCAATTGTGTCTCCCTAGAAGACCTAGTGTACTAGAGTCTGACTCCAACTCTCTTTGTATCCTATTAGGACTCCTGAACTACCCTATTACAAAGCTACGTCTTCTCTAAGTCCAACTTGTATCCTACTCGTATACATATTCGACACAGTTTCAACAAACTCCACCTTGACGAATATGTCATTCACCATCTTGAAGCCGTTTTGCTCGAACCTCCCTGTACTTTGGACCTCAGATTCTCCTTTACAGCTCAATGATCTGAACCGCCGATAAGACTCCAACACTACTCTATGACTCCACCATGACTCTACCTGCAACTATACTTTCTTCTTCCTTTCAACACAATCCACGATTGTGGCGCCCCCGGTTTTAGGGCCGGAAACGCTCCTGTGATTATTGTACCGGTCCCTGGAACAGTAGCCGGCATACACAAGAACTTGATAACGTCGTCATACATTACCGATTATTTTACAATACAAGCCATTTAGAGTCTTTAACATAATATGGCCTATTGGCCGAATTCAAAGTCTTACAGCGGAAATACATGAAATATACGTAGATAGACCCATCAATATGCCAAACCCTCAGGCAACTGACTGGGGAAACACCCTAGCCCTCAAAGTCGGTATCTTCCTCGTCGGAGCAGAACTCTTGTTCTTCTTCTGGCCAAATCAACAAGCCAGGTGAGTACATTGAATATACTCGCAAGCTATCCCCACGGAAAGAGTATACGGAGATATTTCATGCGGGGAATATAACAAGGAATAGCTCTACCCTAAGTTGGTTGTTGTGCGGAAAAGTAAGTTCTTAATTTAAATACTCGAATAGTAGATTCAAAAGCAATTTAGTAAAACTGTTTAATGTAAAACGAAAAGAATTCTCTTGAGGTAGACCCGGCTACCTCCTTACTTTCGATCCTCGAGACAGCTCAGACCATACTACCCCGGGCAGTATGTCTAGCTTCTCCACTTAATGCTCAGCTTGCCCTACCCTCGGTAGTATAGCGAGTCTTACACACGCCCAGCCCGTGTTATCCCGGATAGCACGACTGGCGCCTCCTCCAGCAATTCCTTGCCACCAACCATGTAGCGTAAATTGCCCTCTGTGGACACATCATGCTCACGTCCTTAATCCCTTTTTCCATGCTTTCGCAAACAAAACTTAGTCTAACCAGTGTGTGGCCTTGCCAGTTCATGTCCATAACCGAGGACGCGGCTATTCGAATAGTTTTTAACACTCTGCAAAGGTTGTACGGCTTTACCCACAAGATGTAATTTCACCCCTGATGCCGAGCGCTAACAGATACACTACACCGAGTGTATTGGTAGGGTGGTTACAACGAGACCTTCGCCCGCTTCCATACCAGAGTTGGACCCGCTAGGTGGTTGACTCACTTTTGCATCCCGGACCAAAAATGGGACTCTCCACCTTTGTGTCGCATCAACACCCCACGCCCGGCGTAGGTGGATCTCTAGGACTTTAAACACCTAGCACAAACTCCCTACTTCCCACGGGTCCAAACCCTAATACGTGCCGGGGTACTAAGCCAAGTCCTTCCCATAAAGGACATGTGGACGTACGGTGAGGAACCGGTTTAGCGGCACTTAGGCTCGGTCCTTAACTGATTCGAGTAGGACTCCATTTCCCGACCCCATGTCGTCCCGGACGAACATGGCCCCATCCGATGCTCTACATCCCCGAACATCTCTTATCATTCCTACCCGAATCGAAACCATCTCCTCTTTTCTTTTGGTTTTCGACAATCCTTTCTTTTAAAAGCCACCTCGGATAGCACATGCTACCCGAGGGTTTTGTTTCCCATATCCCAACGGGTTTAATAAAACTTGGTTTTTAACTATAGCAGGGTTAAGCGTGGTTAACACCTATAGCCTTAAGTATACCTAGGGTTACAATGAGGGATATTTAGGCCTAGGCATCGTGCAACTAATGGGTATAGCTATTTCTACATAAAATATCGGTATTACTCACATAGCATACAGAGTTTGTAAACAAAATATTCATAACTTCGCATATATGGGATTTCAATATGATCAAAGTGGGGATGCTTGCCTGGCAGTTCCTGCTCTTGTTCCGAACGCGGGGGTGATGCCGGGTCCTCCTGGCGCACGTACGTCGCTCCGTCAACTACGCGCCGAAAGAACACCGAATAAGAAGCAAAAAGAGCAATTCCAAATAAAACTCGGAAGTTTTGCATGACTCAAAATGATGGTGTGCAGATAATGATGATACTTCTGATGGCCGGGGTTTTGATGTTGGACCGCTGAGGTTTTCAATACTTACATCTACAAGAGATGCCGTAAACACGTCGCATAAAATGATAGGGCTTTTGAAGGAAATGAAATTTATGCTCCTAAGGTTTTATTTCAAAATTACTTACCTGTTGAGTTACTGATGTCACAATATATTGGTTGAGGGAATTACCTTAGCTGCCCTGAAGGATGTCGTATATTCCATGCATGTGTTGGTTTTAAACGAGTTAAATGAAGAACCCTAAATCTAATCTTTTCCAATTATTGATTTAAACATATTAGATACTTAATATATTTTTGAACTAGAAGCTAGTAAGTAGTTCAAAGGTTCTGGAACTGGAAATGGGGTTTGGTAAAATCACATGGATTGACCCTAAACCGAATGAACCAGAGCAAAATCGGCTTAGGTTTAAAGGAACTCAGTTTCCAGAGAGATTTACGTTTTCTTCACAAGCTGAATACGCTTTCCAGAGGAGAAAAACGGGAAAGGGCAGGGCGTGGTCGCCTGATTCGGTCATGGGCCAGAGGCCGCTCGGCCCAGGTGCTCATCGAGACTTACCTGCCCTGGCTCGACGGGGGTGTGAACCCGACAGCCCTGGTCGGCAGTTCGGACAGGGGCGGTGATTTCGGCGGCGGCGGTTGGAAGCAGTTGAGCTCCGGTGGTTAGGGCTGTCTGAGGCCGGCGAGCTTAGGGTTTTCTTGGCGAGCTTCCAGTTGTGACCTCGGTTTGGAGCGCGGTCGCGTTGTGCCCGGGACAAGGGCCAGCTAGGGGAATTTGGGGCGGCTCGGGTGCTGGTGGCGGAGCTTGCTCGGGTGAGGTGCGAGCTCAGAGCTAAGATGGGAAGCTAGGGTTTTAAGGGGGAAAGGGAGTCTCCGGGTTCAGCTTGCTTGACATTGAAGCTTAGGAAGACTCGGGTGGCTCGGAATGGTTTGAAACAGAGGAGACGTTGGAAGTCGGATTAGAGCTCGGTGGTAGCTTGAGCTAGAGGAGGAAGAAGATGGGTGGGGTTCGGGTGGAGGGGAGGTGCTCGGGTGGTGGCCTGGGTGCTGAATGGAGCTCGGGCCGGCTCCCTTTTATAGGCTGGCGACGAGGATGAGCTGAGGCCGCGGCTGGAGCTCACTGGTTCAGGATGGGACTTCGCCGGGGACGGGTGGCGCTGCTCCGCTACAAGGCCGGCGACGAGATTGAAATGGCCAGGCTGCTGTGGCTATAGGGCAAAGGAAAGACGGTTGACGAGCTGGTGGCGTGGAGAAGACGGTGAGCTGCCCGGGTGCAGAGGCCGGACGGGCACTGGACATGTCTGGAGCGCGGCCAGAGCATGCACGGGTGGCATGGCATGCCAGGGAAGAAAATGGGACGTGGCCGAGCCGTCGATCCATGCCACTGGTGTTGAGGGCAACGTGTCCAAGGTGATGGGAAGAAGTTTGGCACCGACAGCATCTGATTCTCATGCGGAACTTGCATGCCAATGCTAGAATTGACTAAAGATGAAATTGAGAGGGATAAGACAGGGGCTGCCAGGGACATGTAAAGGAGTCAGGTAGGTTGGAAGGATGGTAAAAATACTTCACCAGGTTTTTGATGGGTCGATTGGGGAGTTACACAAGATTTCATGTGCCGCGGCATTTTTGACGAAGGTGTTCGATAATGTTCATCTCGGATTTTTGGACTAGGCATACCCATGTTTTTATATATTTGAACTCTAGGAAGTGTAAGGATTGTCGTGGTAATTTATTAGAATTTTTGGAGACTTATTTTGATGGGCTGCTGTCGGCGTAGAGACGCCTCTAGCGGTGGTCCGGTTGGACCCCCTTTGGGATTCGGCCGGGGGCGCAATAGGGTTCTTCTTATGAGACGGTGACGGATCGTGGGAGAGGTGGATTAGGATGCAGGAGACACAGGGATTTATCTAGGTTCAGGCCACCCGGAGGTGTAATACCCTACGTCCTGCTCTTTGTTGTGTGTTCGTATTGATTCTCCTCGGATTACAGAGGTGTTCTTCCTTACAAAAGGCTGGCTGTTCTTCTAGCATAAAATATCTAGAGCTCTAAAGAGTCTAACCCAAAAAGCTTCTATCAAAGATCCGAACCGAAAAAACCGAACCCCTTGCATGGCCTTGGAACTCCCCTTATATAGCCGGGGGTTTACCACAGTGGCCAAGGGGTGCTACAGATGATGTCGTGGGCGTCAAGAAGCCGCTCACCTTTCCGCTTAACGCGCTGCGCCGACTTTCGTGCCGGACGCCGCCCCGCCATGCTTCCGGATAGGGGCCCTGACATCTTTATGCCCAGTGGGTCCCGCGGAAGGAGACTTACCGGGCTTCTTCTGACAGAGTGGGTGGAACATCTGTTCCTGGGCCCCGGGCGTCAGCGACCGAGCACGCCGCGGGACGCGCGGTGATTTGACCCAAAGCGGGCAAAAAAAGGTTGACAGCGACACGGGTGTGCGGGGCGGCGCACCCGGTCGGTCAACAACCCTGTCAGACTGGCCCATCCCTTGGCAGGTGTCATGGCAAAAAGGGATTTGCCCTGCGCGGATGAGACCCGGCCTGACCGATATCATGCCCGCACAGGGCTTAGTATTTAATGCCCGAATGACGGGCATTAAATGCCCCTGCCGGGGCTGAGGCTTGCGGGAGAAGCCAAACACTGCAGCGGCGCGCCCGGAGGAGGGCCCCACAGGGGGACCCCACGACCCCCGAGCGCTCCGATCCCGAGCGGCCCCTTCGGCTCCCGAGGGGCGCCAGCTGCCCCGGGCTATCCCGGGGCGATCCCAAGCACTCGGGGGAGCACTCACCGAAGGGTCGCTCGGGGCCCCTTATGGGGGAAGCACCAGGGGGTCCGCTCGGGGACTCGACCGAGCACTCCCCTGGGCCCCACGCTTCGCGGGACGCCGGGCGCTCGGGGAAGGAGCCCCGAGCGCTTCCTCGATTCTTGAGCTAAGGACCTTAAGGAGCCCAAAGCCCTTTCTAGATTGTTCGCCAGGACGCGGTGCTCGGGGAAAGCCCCCGAGCACCTAGGTTAGACCGCCGGGCCCACTTACTGCTGCGGCGGGGGCCTCACCGACCCGGCCGCCACGTGTCTCGCCCTGCGGCCTCTGATTGGCCTCCGCCGGCGGTTCGGGGTACCCTGGGCCCCATTCCGCCGACAGTTGCAGTTAAAAGCTGATTTTAATCCTAGGGTTTTTCAATTCTGTAAATAAATATTTGAATTGGATCCTATTATTTTATGTCATAATTGAGTTAAAGATATCGCTAGGTTATCCCCTATTTTATTTCAGAATTTTTGGGCAAGCCGAGGAACGTTAGATTTCGCGCTTAGGGTTTCTGGAGAAAATGGGTTAAATGGGGCGGGGAAAATCGAGGGCTGGAATTAGGGTTTTGGGGGTGCGGCAAGGGATGGAGAGTATACAGAACTCTCGGTAGGTCATCCGTCTCGGCTTAGGGTTACTTGGTGGTGAGGTACCGCGGGTGTTCCGATGCATACGGTGCGTGTGTCATTTTATGTTATTTGTCGAATTAGGGTTTTATCTGGCTGGAGTGCGTGTGTGCGGGTTTTTGGTGTATTGAGTTTATGATTAATGCAAATGCCCTAGCTACATGCGATGTCATGCTCGAAATCAAACTCGGGAAAATCTGGGCGCGACAACGACCCGACGAAATTAGATTCCTTTTGCATCCCTTGTACGTGCCTAACTTCCTAGAGTATCTGTACAATGTCATCATACATTGATCTTGAAGTCACCATATCATGACAACACTATAGACCATGTCATCACCTTGGTAGCTTCTTGGCAGACCTGTACGAAATTGAGCGACTCATTGTTACGTGCTACATAAAAAGAGTTATCTAAATCCAACATCTCGCTCATGTTGACTGTCTAACTGAAACTGAAGTATCTTCACAGCCATATCTTGAGTCATCTCACTGAGTCAAATTCGTAGTTGTCTCATCCTTATCTTGGATAGTCATTCTTCACATATCTCTTGTTGTAGCATTCCGATCTCTTTCTCTTTCGTAGAATAAATGACCTTGTCTTCACCATCAACCTCATTTCTAGTTGCCCCTAGATCAGTGATTTTCTGATTGAAAACATCCACGTGCTTCCACAAACCTTAGACATGTACCGGCTTCCCAACCTTTCAGACCATCTCTGTCTGATGTGCGCCTACAGCTGCACGCCTCGCCACAATTCATGCGTCAAGCTTTCGCAGCCCTGTTCAAGATCTCTTGGGTAGTTAGCCCACACTTCTTCTAACCCCATTGTTTTTCCTCCATCAATTTGTCTGCCGAGTCTTATGCCTCACCTCCGAACACACCTCCTCCAAATCTGAGCGCTCATCTCTTTCGAAACTTGTGCTCTCCAGATTGGTTGCAGGCTTCAAACTCCTGAGATTTCGTGTGTTGAAGCATCTCCTCGGCCTCTGCTTATATAGCAGTCCTTGGAGCCTTAAATCCAAGCTGGACTCATACTTCAAGTCTCTGTCCTTTCAAAATTCGAAATCCAATTTGAATTTAAGCAAAAAAAAGAATTTTTCCAAAAATCTAGACTATTTTTAGGTTTCTAGGCTGTCTCCAGCCCCTTATAGGCCTGCTTCACCCCTCCTGGGCCTGGCACCGACCCACATGGGCACGCCCCGGCCTCCCCAGGCCTCTTCCACCCGCCTGGGCTGCCTCTAGCCTCACCTCGGCTGCCTGGCCACCCGGGCCATGGCGCCCTCCTAGGCTAGCTTGCCCTCAGCCTGGGCGGCAGCGCCCGCTTGAGCCATGTGCCTGGCTGCGCGCCTGGGCCGGCCGCCCCGCCGGCGTGCCTTGGGCCAGGCTACCGCGTGTGCTTGGGCCGCGCCTGGCCGCCTGCCTCCTGCTGCTGCAGCTCCTGTGCACCGTGGTCGATGCCGCCGCGGTGCCGCGCGTCGCCTCACGCCGCCGTGGCCTCGCCTTCTTCTTTTTCTTTTTTTCTTTTTTTTTCACTTCATCTAGCGTCAAAATCTTCCACAAAAATCATGTGAAAGTATCCACGCCCTTTAGTAGCAAATTTTCACGATATGCTCCAAGCTCCACCTCGCCTTGTGCACGCGCCACCGTCCTCCGTCTCGTACCCACCAGATTCTTCTTCACCGCTTAAAGATCTATCATTAACCTCGTGGCTCTAATACCACTTGTTATGTCTAACTTGGCTATCTGACATGTGTTTTGGGCAAGAGATCAATAGTTCGTTTCGACTATCCCAATGAGCGTGGTGTTTCTTTAGTTTCTGATTATTGAATTGGCGATCAGATTTTAAGTTCACATTCAACCCAATTAAATTCTACGCTTCTAATTATTTATTTATTTTGAACTTGAAAACCGATTTAACATGGCAATTGAAACCACACATTCCTTGATTCCGTCCTTCAATGTATTAGGAAACCACACATGCGGTTTGACACATGCGGTTTGACTTCGTCTCCAAGCAGGAGACCGATAACCTCATTCTGCTATGTATCTTTTTTCATTTTGCTTCAGTAATAGAGGTGCTGCATAATCGCTTTTGATTTGTTCTGCTATTTTCCTTTTGCGTTAGTAGCCTTGAATTATTCAACGAGCTATTTTGATTTGTTCTGATGATTTTATTTACTGTGTTCCAATTATAGTCTTGAATTGATCTAAGATTATCATTATGCGAAATATATGTGATAGGTCTTGTTTCATGATCTCATCGCAAGGACCTCGGTAGTTTAAACATATCTTAAAACGGACAATAGGTTTTGTTGTTTTAAGTCCAGAGTATTTGAACTTTTGTATGGCATAAAACTCGGAACCACACGCACGGATAAATAAGATCATAATTCATAAACATGGTGAATTCAATGCCGGTCTGCCCACTGTGGCAGTGTACTATACTTCTCGTACAAGTAGCCTTCATGCACTTTAGCTGACCAGTACGTATTTGAGAGGCACTCACGTGTCTCGAGAACTATGCAAATTATCTATCCGTGTGAGCAAATGCATGGTAGGAGGAAAGGAGGATGTTCAGAAATCTGGATGCATGTTGTATGGTGAGATGGTGAAAGCGCGAAATCCACTCGTGCAAAACAGAAACGAAGTAATTGCTTCAACACTGGTCACTGATTCTAGGTGAACGGAATTTCTTTACACACAAAAATTGAAGCAGAGGATGAGCATGCGAGAACTCCTAGTCCCAGCGACAAAAGAAGCAAAGAGAAAAGACGAAACAAAGAAAATGAGGGAAAGTAATACGGAAAATCTGATCGGGACACATGCCCCGGTTTGTCTTACAGAACGCCTTAATCAACATATATTTCCTATAAGGGAAGAATGAGATTTTTGGTGGACTGAGAGAGATCACATGTGCTCTAGATTTGATGAGATCAGCGTATTTAATGCTAAACGTGAAACTAAAAATGATTTATCTCCCAAACTATTAATCTGATTTGTAATCCATTTTCATCGTTGGACTCATCTCAACGAAGGCTTCAAAACTAGATCCCATTTTGATATGTTTCGATGAATCTTTTTTCATTGTCACCAACTACCAGGTTATAGTGTACTGGCTGCTAAGTTAAAAGTGAATACTTACCAATTTATTAGCGAATGGCTACAAGTAGCAGTTGATTTGTCATTAACCAATTTATTAGCGAATGGCTACAAGTAGTAGTTGATATGCGAAATGAACAGGCCGATGGTAGCAGCTCATCATCAGCCAAGTTCTACTAGGACAAGTTGGGCCGGGGATGCGGGATAGCTTCCACGGGCGGTGCGTGGAGAGGTGGGTCAAGGTGTTAGAGATAATTCTTCATGGCAAAATGAAAAGATTATAGAAATACTGGGAAAACTACAAGACACAAGATATTTGCCATGAAGACTCTAGAACATATTTAACCATGCTTCATGGCAAATAGTAGAGATATTTAGAGACAAAATATTTGTAGAAAATGTTCTAGCTAGAAGATATTTATAAGTGTAGGGATAGGGGTGTAATTCTATAAATAGGGGTGTCATCTTCCCTCATATAACCAATCAAGCGAAGAAGTGCCACTATGAGCATACGAGAGAGCGAGGTATGAGTGGAATTAGGTAAAGTGAAAGGGTAGCCATTAGAAGAGCTGTATCAAAGTTTTAATAGTGCATAAGAGTGTTCCCTTGTGTAAAAATAGTCTTCTCTGTAAGCTGCGTATTTCTAATACTTAGTGCTTGTTGAGTTCTGATTTAATGTGAGTGGCGTAACCGTCCGGAAGTAAAATATTAATTATAAAACAAAATGCTAATCGGTGTAGAAAGTATGTATAGATCCTCACATAATTTGGATAGTAAGAGCCACCTCGAGAGCTATTCACAACAATGTAGAACTCACTGAACCTGACACTAACACAAGCAAATAGTTCTAGTTTAATCAGTATCGGGTTGTTTATTTGGTAAGCACTAAGTTCATTGCCATTTTACATATCATTTGCCAGAAACCAGATTCCTATGTATCATTTTGTTCAACACTAGAGACTTCATTCACGAGAAGACAATAGAACACCATCGATCCATCAATCCACAATGATGCATTCATCGGAAGCAAAGTAAAAATAAATCAGATGAACAAATAAGGCATCGAAGCATCATCAAATCAACCAGAGCAACAACACCTAGTTCAGGACTTTAGGCTTTGCATCAACTAGCATTGCATCATGTGGAACGAATTCAACCATGGTTTCAGTACCCAATCGATGAGGAAAAGGACGAAGAAACACGAGCTACAGAAACGCAATTACAGAAGCGATCCAGTGGAGAGTCCGAACAATAGAACAAATTGATATCTCAGTTGCCGGTGGTGGCCCCGCGGGTGGCGGTAGTCACGGCGGCGATGGCCACCGCGTCCTGCGGCGTGGCCTCGAAGTTGGCAACCGCGGCGAGGCGCTCGGTGTCGATGCAGTCATCGACCCCAGAAATGCCAGGGTGGCCAAGCAGGTGCCCGACAACCCCTAGGTGGTCGCGGCACCTCCCAATGACGTCTTACTCTGTCTCGGCCAGCCGTCTGGTTGCGTGGATGCTGGCCATAGCGCGCTGCTCCGCCCCGTCGTCGCTCCGGAGATGGTGGAGAGCAAGTAGCTCAACTGTCCCATGAACGACAGGGCGAATCCGAGCGTAGTGAAGGCACCAACCAGCTTTTCCTCCGCGAGCTCGATCAGGGAGAGCCCGCGATCTGCGTCGGCCCTGCGCAGATCGTGAACGACACAAGCGCTGCGGTGCACGGCATCCACCCTCTCCCAGGGCTTCCACGGGCATACTAGCTCATCTCTCTCTCTCTCTCGCTCTCCCTCTCCTTCAAACGGTTTGGTTCTGACGCGGGAATTGATTAAACGGTAATTTTGAGCGTCTTCTAACCCAAGGAATCCAATCTGCCACTCTAATTATCCCCGATACCGTCGCATCTCGCATCCTTACAAGTAGCCCCTTCTTCTACATCCCGCTCATTCCATCGCCTCATCGCATCCAACAAAGGCCTCCTTTGTTGGAGCTTGTGGAGGACTTATGCCCCTAAATAAGCCATAAGCTTCAACAAAGATATTTTTTGACCCTAGGTTATTTCATATCGATGCGTATGGGTTGCAACTTGCAAGATGGAATAGCTAGCTGGGTGTCCTGAGTGCAGGGAAGGCAGAGAGCAGTACTTTGCAGAAAGAACGGCAGATTATTTTATTCTGCCATGTTTAGGGATTATGTGATAACAATAATGTCATTAGATGCTACTGCACGCTAACACTAGATACTTGCATTTGCAATTGATCCATAGTCCATTCTGCAACCAACCGATCAAGCACGGTATAGCTTCAGTCTTCAGATCATTTTGCATCGCTGTGGTCCGTTGCGCCGTCGAGTTGCTCGGGGGCACAGGGGGCCTGCACCCAGCAGGGAACATAGCGGCCGTCCTTCCCGTCCAGCACCAGCAGGAGCTCGGCGGCCCCCAGGTGGCCGCGGGCGCTCTCCACTCTGTCCCGTAGCAGGTCCAGCGCGCGTCGCGCGTCGAGGTTGTCGACGGAAGAGAGCGGTGCCCAACTGCCCATGTTGGCAGTGGCGAGGCCGAGCTCCCTGGAGGCGCTCTCGTGCGTGCGCCGCGCCGCCTCCGCGCCGGCCACCATGCCGCGCGCCTCCCGCTTATTGAAGACGCGCACCAGCCCGTGGAGCGGCACGTGGAGCCTGTGGCAGTGCGCGTCCGCCATGGCCACCTGCCACCTGAACAGCGCCTTCCAAGTGGCCCCCTCCACCATCTTCTTCTCCATCTCTTTGCCGTCTCCATGTCGCTCGCTGTGTGCGCGCGAGTGTTGAGCTCTCGATGCCTGGCGTGGTGCGGCGTGGGTGCTCGTTGAGTCGTTTCGAACGGAGCTTAAACAGTCACGAGCCTGAAACTGCCAGCGTGGCAAGCATAAACTCTCTGATGGGTCCACACGACAGTACATGACTGGGCTAAGAAACAGTCAAAAGGTGCCAATGACAAGTGGGCCAATATTCTGGGACGCATACATCAGTGCGAAGGAGAAGGCGGTGCTGATTCCCGCTCTCTGCTTTGTAAAACACCCTTCTCTGCGACGGCAAGCTACACCATCCTTCGCTCCTCCAACTTTGGGTGGTGTGGGAGAGCAGAAACAAGTTGGTCTTGCATCTGGCCCCCATGGGCCATGGCCCCATGGGGATGTTACCGGACCCCCCTGCACAGAAACTTTCTCGCTAATTGAATGAAAAAACTTTCAGGTGGGGCGCTCCCCCCACCGTTGTGTCTTCAATTTTTTTTTAAATTTACCCCGATGCCCGTCGCGTCTCGCATCCTTATAAATAGCCCCCTTCTTCCACATCCCGCTCATCCACCGCCATTACACACAGCAGACAGAGACAGAGAGAGCCGAGAGCTCGATTGCAATGGAGGAGAAGCCGCTTTGGATGGAGGTGGCGTTGATGGTGCCGGAGAACCTCCTGCTCGTCGGCACCTCGGAGGGAGTTCTCGCCAGCATCAGCGACGCCTGCAAGCTGCTCGGCGAGGATATCTGGGGCGTCGAGGACACCGACGACGTCAAGTCTCCCTCGAACACCATAGGCGGCTCCGAGCACAGCTACGGCTTTGGGGTCCTCTTGAGCACCACCTGCGGCGGCGAGCACACCATCGGTTTCCCCTTGTTCACCACCGTCGACGGCGAGCACAACTATGGCTCTGGGTTCCCCTTGAACACCACCGGCGGCGGCGGGCGCAGCTTCGGCTTCGAGGTCCTCTTGGACACCGGCGGTGGCGGAGAGCACGCCTTCGGATCTGGAGTCCCCGTGGAGAACACGGGCGGCAGCGAGCACACCGACGACAACGACAACGACGAGATCGAGATCACCCTGGACGACACGACCGCCTACAACGAGCGTATCCACGACATGCTGATCGACTTCGGCTTCGACCACTGGGCCAATCTCCTCGCCAGCGCGCTCACCCACCACGGGCCCCTCGCCGCCGCCTACCGCGAGATCACGCGCCTCATCTCGTTCCACGGCGAGGCCGGCCACGTCCTGGCCCTCTGCGCCTCGCGCCTCGGCCTTCCGCACGACGGCGACCCGACCTGGGAGAGGCGGAGTAAGCACCGGGCCGCCTTCCTCCCCAACGCTCACGACGCGCTGCTGAGGCTGGGCTCCGCGGCGTCGGCCACCGCCGCGGCCGAGGACTTCCTCCGCTGGCGGTCGCCCGGGTCCCCGCGCCGGAAGGAGTGGGGGTCGGTGGCGAGGCGGCTCGTGAGCGACGCCAGGCGCGACGTCCTCGAGGCGCGCGACGCGGTGAAGCGGATGCGCGACGCCGCGCTGCGCGAGTTCTTCGAGACCTGGATGATACTGAAGCGCGCGTAGCTGCTGAACTCGACAGCGTCGACTGCACTCTGTTACTTCCTCTGGTTTACTGGTATTAGCTTCATGTCTACGCTGCGAACTTGCGATAGTAGTACATTTACAATAGATACACTGCCATGGAAGTACAATAAATCCATCTCCGATTTCTGGAAGTTTTGCCTGTTGTTTTGCTCTAATGCCATTGCCGTTCTCTTTTATTTTTGTTGATATGCACTTGTCAGTTATCACGACACATACATAGTTCATTTAACTGTCTTGCAAAGTTGCCTGAAGCAAACTGCCTTGCAAAGTTGCAAGTGTTGGAATTGTGCAGATGATTCACTGAAGGCAGCCGGTAGCTCTCGCAAGTCCCTTTTTCTCCTCTCTCTGAGAATGCAATCCCCAATCTAAGCACTTCCAAATTCCAACGCTAGAAACAGCCCGGGTTAAAAGTTTGTTCTGACGCCAACATACCCAACTGTACAGAACAGGAAGTTCTTGGGCGGCCTCCATATTATTTCGTGTACATCAACAATCAATGCATAACAAGCCCGGTTCTAGAAAATGAAATACAATAACATCTCTTGTCCAATCCTTGATCCAGAGGTTTTGCAGCATGGCCTAGCAACTGTTTTATTAGCAGACCAGAGAGTCACAGTACAGGACCAACCTGTAACTCATCATAGATCACAGGTTGGTACTCAAATGACTCGAGCATCAATAGAACAGAGACAACACCTGTGGTTGCACAAGATACAAGTGCAAGCCACAAAAGCTATAGTAGACCTCCTGAAATAAACATCTCCGAACTTGGGGTTCAATACTCTGAGATTCAATAAGGTTCATCATCATCAGGCGGGCGCAACTCAGGTTCATCAGCTGATTCCCCACAACAGTGATGTGTCCACAACATTGAAACCATAAATTGACAGTTTACCTGATCATGGTTTTGATGATGTACGGACTTCATCCAGTTTGTACGACAAACGGCGGTCAGTGATGGAGACAAGCGGAAGGGCATCCCTTCTGACTGCTCCGAGTCTCGAGGTAATGTTGTGGCACCTTGACATGCTAAGGTACACTCCAGAAGTTGAAGAACAGGAGACTTGACAGAAGCAAAGTCTGATGAAGAGAGCCGAAAAGGACTATACATGATATTGCAAGCTAGAGAAGAACCATGTTGCAGTATAGCTATCACAATAGAATAGACAGGTGAACAGTATCATGCAAAACTCAACACACGCCAACTTCATCTTATCATGTATACAAGTTATTCCATAACCAGGGGGCACAAGCACAACTGGGTCTTGAGTGAAAGGACCTGCTCGAAGATGGTCCAATGTTCTTTGTCCAGAAATCTTAGTAAAACATCAAGGGTTTTGTCTGCCTTCTAGGTGCCGAGTCTGGAAGTACAAAAAATCATCTTTTCATTGGAAGAGCACATTTTGTATTGTATGATCAAAAGGCTGAACCACCTCCTTTTGTTTTCCCTAGCAAAACATCTTTCGCCTCGTTGATCTTCGACGCAAGGTAATGGCTTCCCCCCGCATCCGGATGATTGGCAACCATGACCCTCTTATGTGCCTCTTTTACCTTCTCAGGATGGACGTTTTCCCTGGAGGAATCGAAAGAAAACAGGGCAACTTAACAATGGCACGACACGAAACATGTCATGTTGAATCACAAATAAATCACACTTACTTAAATGCCATAATGACCGATCTGGCATGTCAAGATGCATTCAAATTTAGAAGGACAAACTTAAGACTTAATTCTAAATGTTGGTAATAAGTACAGTGGGCACCAGGCAGAAAGAAAAAAAAATACTATTCAAGAACTGACAACTCTGCCTTAAAGGCTTCAACAACATGTGTTTTAATCAATGGAGCGAATATCTTTTTGGTGAGGTAGAGAGCAAGACAAGAGATATACAAGATATATCATTGCAAGAAGGGGCCCAATTTGCCAGGGGGAAAAAATAATTTGCCGCTTGATTTAACTGACTTGCAGGTGAAATCGCAAACAGAAAACGGATATGCAATACTGCAAATTTGTTGTCATTGTTACTTGCGATGGAGATGGACAGACGTATCCCAGCTTGAGATGGAAATTCTATCTTTTCTACACAGGCAATTACACCAAAGCCTCGTTTGGATGGGTTCAGAATAGGTGGGATCCCAACCCAATCCATGTAGTCTCACCCCGGATATCACTTCAGTTGTGTCCTCTTTCATCTCACTCTTAAATCTTGTTCCACTATGGTCACTCTGACAGTCTGACCTCATAGACCACAACCATCTGTTTCCTTCCTCAACTACCTGAGCAGACTTCCCAGAAATCATAATTGTTGCAGGGAACAAAAAGGAAGCTATTGATGAACGTGATCTATTTAATTCGTTTTAGGGGATTTTGAGTACCGTTTGGGGATGGTATCGGTAAAAGCGAATTCTCCCTGTGAGTCTGATGGCAAGGGGCAGAAATCAAGGCAAGTACCCTGTGTGTGCTGTGCTGTGCAAATTCTTTCTTTCACCCATTCCTGCTCTCTAACCCCAAGTGGTGTGCCTGTGCTGCACAACTCAACATAATTTCAATGGCATGAGATGGCATGAGATGGCATGAGATGGCGCTAGACCACTAGAGATGAGTACCTCTATGCTAATAGAAACATAAAGAATACTTGACTGTGGTATGGATGTTATGCTTTTATAGAACATGCACCTGACACCAAGGATTAGACCAGCTTCCCTTCGGGTCATTGTAGCTTGGAAGCCACCTTCATAGAATTTACGCATCCTTGGAACCACAGGCCTTGCCTTGTAAGCCTGCCAAGCCTGGATGCTATATCTACCGGCAAGAGCAGCGGCTGCAACCGCGAATCCAGCTATGAGTGGAGTGGCCTGCAGAATTTGAATAAAAGTAAATAACAGCAGCTATAACTTTGTCGCGTGCATAGCCAGCTTAACCTTTTTTGGCACACTCTATATTCATGCATCAAAGTGGAATTGAACCATTATCCTAAAATCATCCAGAAGATGAATAAATAAATAAATAAGCATCTACTGATAAGATGCACGAATAAAGGCACAAGGAAATCACTTGTAGATTACAAAATACATAACTAAACATCCTTGAGCGGTTATCGACGATCATTGCTGAATTATTGATAATATTTATCAAGCAAAGAGAGCTTGGATTATCCAGTGAAGTACTAAAAGTCTAAAACATCATGCGATACTAAAAGGTATCAGAATTGTAAGCAGGTGAAAATACTTGTGAATCAAAAACTGTGATATCCAAAAGCCTGATCCCATTATAACAAGCTATCAAAAGCTAGTTGCCGTCAACCACCAATCGGAAGATAATGACCCAATAAATCAGTAGAAGCATAGAAAGCTGGGCACAGAATGTCGTGAAAAGCAGAAGAATTTGTCCAAATCGTTCCCGATTTTAGATTGAACACCATGATCCTCCCCAGAAGTCAAACAACATCTCATCCCCTCTAGCCCTAGGCACATTAGCACCAATCAGTACTGGCATCAATACGCTGTGAAATACCACAAAGTTTAACTGAATCCTACAGGTTGAATCTTACGTCATTTCGAGACAAATCATACAATCTTAACAGGAACAAGCGCACAGCATAAAATATCTTCTAAAAAGCGTGAGTTCGCGTGTTTGAGTAGAGCTCACCATCTCCACGACCAGTCAATCCGGCGAGTTGCAAGCGAGAGGGTACAAACGACGCGACGAGCAGTGAGTGGCCGCAAGCAGGTGCGGATGTGGACGAGGCTAGGGTTGCAGAGGTCGCCGGAGGTGAGGCCGGCATCGGAGGAGTAGCGTGGAGGCTGTGGAAGCTTCGCGGCGGAGGGATGGAACCCTACTTGGGCTGGCTGGGCCTTGCTAATGCCTACGAGTTAAACTGAAGAACGAAGAAGGGAATGGCATGGGGCCCACTTGTCACTGACATACCGATCAGGCACCTCCGACGATGATTTGTTTCTAGATATAACCCAAATTCTGTGTCATCCGATGCAGTCGTCCTTTTGCGGGGTGTCATCCGATGCAGTCTAACCTCAAGTGAAATGGAAAACCGATGATTTGGTCTGAAGTTGAGTGTCCCTTGGTAGTTGGTAGTATCCTAAACTTGATCAGCCTTCGACATGCCCTACTACGATCCGATTCCCGGTTCAATCCGAATCCTTTTGAAATTTCTAAGGATAAAATTAGGGCCATACACGTGGGTATGAGATTGGCATTTTCTTTCCACGGTAAGAGAACGTATAAGTGATTTTCCTTAAAAACGAGAGTACTCATAGCACAAATCATTGAGTGCCGACTTTATGGAATTTTAAATGGGACAAACTAATTTTGTGTATAATATGGAGAGACTGTGGACTTTATGGCTGAATTCCACTCATTCGTACACTTCAAAAGAAGACGGGTTGGAGAGACACGTCTCCTCCTCTCATTCCTTTCCACTTTTGTGACTATCTTAGGCCCCCTTCCAAACATCTTATGGGCTGGCATATGGCCCCATGAAGCTATAAATTATAAGGTAAAACTTAATTAGAGCTTAAATTTTAAGCCCTCATTTTTCTGTTGATGAGAGAAAGTCTCGAAAATGAGGCTCCCCAAGCTTCTCCCAGCATCCGTCTCTAATAATTACCATACCATCCCCACTAGTTCGTAATATTTACCAGTATATGCAATTTAGTATAAAAATAAAAAATCTCTTCACATTCTCCCTCCCTCCCCTGATTCCCCTTCCCCCACCTGATTCGTCCTAGACTAGAGCACAGGAGTGGCGGTTCTAGGGTTCCCGGTGTGCCCTGCCCTACCCTCGTCGGTGGAGTGCCGTTGACGACCTAGTCCCCCCCTCCTCGTCGTTCTAGGAATCGCCTCCCCTCAAGTCTCGTGACAGAGTTTGACTCCGTCGACTCCCGGCAGCGCTCCCCCTTCACCTCCCTCCTCGACGCCTTCGGAGCTTGGGACACCGCCATTGGGTGCCCCTGCCTCTACGAGAAGCACATCATATAGTCTCACACCAAAGTGACCGCTTCCATAAATCCTACCACTTGTGGCGCCATTCCTATCTATCCCCTCACCGCCGCTACACCCTCACGCTGTCCTCTTCCTCCTCAATCGCCGCAGCAGTGATCCTCAAGTTCGAGCTCGTCAAGATAGGGCTCACCCATGGCCTCTTGCTCTCCAAACACCTCGTCAATTGGTATGCTAGGGACTCGCGCCTGGCCACCACGTGCTCGATGTCTGATGAAATGCTGGAGCATAATACCGTTTTCTAGACATGGGTCCTGGACACACTCGACGGCATGTGCACTTGTCACTATGGGGTGAAGGTTCTATTGCGCCGCTCCTAGGTCTCTCAGGCTCGAATCTTGGGCGGACTGCTCTAATGCACATTTCCAAATGGTGAAGGTTGAAGCGTTTGTGAATTTGCAGTCCTAGGGATGTGGTTCTTGCATATGTAGTTTGTGTGGTTGCATAAGAAATAAAGATCACAATCTTTAGGCTATACTGCCTGTGCGGTACTTGTGCGGTTGTGCCATGTCCATGCCCCGTACACCTGACCTAATCGTCTTGATGCCATCTGTGAATTGAATTATCTATAACTTTTTATGAGAGGTCTTCTCGTACTAGGTAAATAGACTAGCATTCGGTTATGACAAGTCACAAATGATTTAACATAGTTAGATCCTACTTAGTGGTCATTAGGTTCCTCTCGCAGCTTGTAATTGGGTAATTTTTGTTATGCACTGATCATGCTGGTTGCTCAAGTCCAATAGGTGCAGAAGAACCAGAAGAACCCCGAAAAGTTTCTTCAGGAAGTAGTTAACCTCGATAGAATGACCATGTCTCAAAAGGCATCAGACCAGTATGCTGGTTACTGTGGATCATCTTTTTATACTTTGGTTGTTTCACTTCATATTCAATATTCTATGGATGTACCCTCAATGGATTCTTGAAATTAACATTCTAATGGTTAGCTCTAAAATGCAAAAGTAATTCTAGTATTGTGCGCAACTAGTAGGTTGATTCGATAGGAGATGTATTGAAAAAAATTCTGATTTTGTTGTGTATTGATGTAGTGTTGATTCGATTGGAGATGCAATGAAAAATTTGATGCATTATGTTGCTTGTTAAAAATGTGATGTTTTTGATAAATATGATGTTTTTGCAGCTCTCTACAAAGAGCAGTTTGACTATGCTCTATATACAACACATGCATGTCATTTGATGCATTATGTTGCTTGTTAAAAATATGATGTTTCTGATAAATGTGATGTTTGCTATTGCTTATGAACCTTTGCTGCTCTCTACAAAGAGCAGTTTGACTATGCTCTATATACAACACATATATGTCATATATTATCATCACTGGTAGCCGATGGTGTATCATATGTTGCTACGTATCAAATAAGAAAAAAATCAATTCTGGTGTGCATGCAGCAAGTGCATAAATGTATTCATGGTATGCAAATTACTGCCACATATGAATTTTAATTAATGAAACATATTTTATATGTACAGAAGCCTACCGTTTATGTACAAAGAAAAACAAGAAAAACATATCATCTAAACAATATAGGAAACATGAATTTAACACGAATTACCGTTTAAATAATAAATAAATAAGTTTAAAAATATTATAGAATTTTCACCATTCAACTCAGACCATAATCTCAAATCTTAGAAGCTGTTTGAAAATATGACAAAAAAAATTTCAAAACTTTTCTACCCTACGATTTTTAAAGACAATTAAACTTTAACCGATTTATACGCGAGTCAAAACAGCGTAGAAAGGGGCCTTCACGGCGAAGGGAGCCATCGTCTCCAGCGACCACGCTCACGCGCTTCCTCTGCGCCTATTTTACTCGCCTCCCCCCTCCCTTCCTCTCCGCGAAGTCCCTTCCATCCCATCTCCTCCGCCTCATCCCGCGACGACCTCGCTCGCGTTAGGCAGCAGCATTAATTCCTCACCTCTCCACCGCATCCACGCCTCTCGCTATGGGCGCCGCCGACGACAACCACGAGGAGGCCAGCCCCCTCCTGGCCCCGTCCGCCGAGGAGAAGCGTCCGCCGGCGTCGCCGGTGCCGGAGGCCGCCAAGTGCTGCGCGGATGGTGTCCCCGTCGTCATGGGCGAGCCGGTCGGCGCCACCCCCGCGGGCGGTGCGCCGCGTGAGAGCTGGGACTCGGGGATCCTCTCCTGCCTCGGCCGCAACGACGAGTTCTGCAGCAGCGACCTCGAAGTGTGTACGTGCCTCTCGCCCTCGGATCTCTCAGTTTCGGGTTTGGCTCCGTGGTTGGGGCGGGGATCGGGAGGAACAGGGGCTTGCTTTGCTCCGATCGAGCTCGATTTTGGCGGAAGTGATTGGATTATTTAGGATTCTTTTAGTAAATTTAGCAATGAGATCCCTGGGTTGTGTTAGACTTGGTGTGCGATTGTTTTAAGATCTGTAATCTGCTCGCTTCTTCTTTGAATTGTTTGGGCGTAATTCTGTAGCTAAATACGAGTTAGGATCCTGCGGCTACATTATATTGGAATTGAGTTGCTGTGAGCTAGCATCGATCGCGAAATGCTTTAATTCTCGGTGCCGAGTTTGGGATCATGGCTCCTGGAGGCCTTGAAAGTACGAATTTGCACACATATTTCATATTTCATGAGATCAGATAATGTCATAGTGATATGGTCCTTAGTAGTTTGGGAGTTGCTTATTCGAAGGCACCCCTAGCACTAAATTTTGTATGTGTTGTTTCAAGATTAAGCCAAATTCCCCGACTGGAATGCACCTTGCACAATTTTTTAGGAACCTGCACAATATTGTAGGCTGGCTCAAAGCTGACATTCTTGAATGGGCAGTACAAATCCTTTTAGATAAGGTGCATTTCTCAGTTCTAATTACGTACTTTTTCAATTATTAAGGGCCAATTTCTCTTAGATAAGGTATATTTCTCAGTTCTAATTATGTACTTGTTTATTTAAGGGCTGAGCGCTATGGTGTACAAACTTTTGCTATCTAATCCCAGCATCTGTGACTCTTCTAGAGTCCTTTTAAGGGCGTTGCTGAATTGTCTCTTGACAATTGACAATGCTGTCCTAACTAGCCAACTAATTTGTCCCTATAAAGTTTGATTGAGTTACAGGTGTTCCTTGCACTATGAGAAGTTAACGTGGAGGTTCTTTTAAGTTACTCATTCGTTAATCTGGAACTGTAACAAAGAACTAATTAAATGTTGTTTGGATGTAATTAGGTCTTCTTGGAAGCATAGCACCATGTGTGCTGTATGGTAGTAATGTTGAGAGGCTTGCAGCGGTGCCAGGAACTTTTGCAAACAGCTGCTTGCCTTACACTGGCCTTTATATGCTTGGGAACTCTCTCTTCGGGTGGAACTGCCTGGCCCCATGGTTCTCTCGTCCCACTCGTACAGCTATTCGTCGAACATACAATCTTGAGGCAAGTTATTCTCTACTGCTTGTGTCTATGGTCGGAAACGTTTTTCTCATTCTGCAGTGAGACGATATCAATCTGTTGTTGTGCCATTGACAATTATGTAGGATGCTGAGCCCAGACTTGTATATTGTACAATTAGTTTCTACCAATCTTGGTTCTATATGTTATTGAAAGAAAGTTCTTAGACTTTAGAACTTCTGCTCCATATGCTTACGGACTCGTCCTTTTGTAATGCTATTGCAAGCAATCAGCTGACATGACTGCTTTGCATGTTTTGTTTTCCAGGGTAGCTTTGAGGCTTTCACTAGGCAATGTGGGTGCTGCCGCGGCCTTGCCGAGGACGAGGAGAGGCGCGAGCACCTAGAGGTCGCCTGCGACCTCGCGACTCACTACTTCTGTCACCCTTGTGCCCTCTGCCAGGAGGGGCGCGAGCTGCGCCGCAGGGTCCCTCATCCCGGCTTCAATGGGCGGTCTGTCTTCGTCATGATGCCACCCATGGAGCAGACTATGGGTCGTGCCATGTGAACTGTTCCAGCTCCTGCCCTGCCCTAGCTGGTCTTGTGCGCCTTGGTGTTCTGCTGCCTTAGATCTCTGCCTCTTCGTTCGTAAATACGAATGTGATGTGAACATGTTGTACGGTGGAACTCCCGCTTGTTATCCACGAGTTTGCGTTGAACTTTCCAACTACCTTTCGTATCTTGTGTGGATTGTGAACTGCAATATATCGCTTGTGTGCTTGTTCTCTATCGATTAATCCTGAATTATCAATGTCAAGTAATTTTTCAGTGGGCGCCCTGGTCTATTCGCAATTATTTGCCTTCGTTATTGTTTTTCCATGCCAAAATGTTTATTCGACCGTGATTTTGAGGGTTAGTTTGGATTGCTTAAACAATTCAATTCCCGTAGGAATCGTGTAACGTCCCTAGTTTATAACCTTGTAATATGCATCATCCTCATCTCATGGCATGAATTTAGGAACCTAAAAATGTGAAAGTTTTTGAATTTTTGTAATGCTCGTCAAAATCCCAAATCTTGCATAAAGGATTCGATGAATTTTGAAACTTCGATCCAATATAAACTTGAACCTCGTACTCGGGGCTTAATTCAAGTGGTCATTTTGAATTTTAAAGTAATGACATGAAGGAAATAATTAGGGTTTCTCTTGAATTGCTGAAAAGAATCGTTGAATGTGAAGTTCAAATTAAATCTCTAAATCAGTCTTTTGAAAAAGGAAAGAACACAAAAGTACAATAAACAAGAACCCTAAAAATCTAACCCTAATTCTACCTCCTTTCCCCCCCCCCAACCGAATGGGCCAGCCCCGGCCCGTGTTCTTCTCTTGGCCCAGCCCGCAACCGCCTCCGGTTGCTTCCTCTTGAAGCCACCTCCCCCTTCATCCCTATCCCCAACCCGGCTCCCCTATCCTCCCATCCTGCTGCACTCGCCGCTCCCATCCCGTGCGCCTCCTCCCTTGCTCGGCTGCCCCATCCGCCGCCGGAACTCCTTGCCGCGCCGCCCCTCTCCACCGTGCCCCGGCTCCTCCCCAAGCCCCTCCCGCCGCGCCTCACCGAGCCGGCCTCCCTCTCTCCGGTCGCCGCTCGCCTCTCCCCTCACCGCGCCGCCCCATCCCGCACCGCCCCACTGGAGCTCGCCCCCTCCACCGCGCCCTCCGCCCCGCTCGAAGTCCGCCGCTCGCCGTGCTTCCCGAGCCGCCGGTGCCAAGCCCGCCGCCCTAGTGACGCCCCCTCCGCCGCTCGCCATTTCCGCTCGGAAGCCACCGCCGTCGCCGCTCCATCTCCCCGCCAAGAGGCCGCTGCCGGAGTTCTTCCCGTCGCCATCTCCTCCGAAGGACGCCGCTGCCCATCCCCTCCCCGGAGCACCACCACCTCGCCGCCCGAGCCCCTCCCTGGGCTGGCTGTTTAGCCAGTTAATTAAGGTCCTAATCTTCTGATTAGCCGCTGGTTCAGACACAGTTATAAGCATCTTTTTGGCTAAGCCTGTTGAATGACCAACTAATTAACCGGTTGAAGCATTTTCTATAAGCTCCATCAATGCTAACCGTTCGGTTAGAGCAGTAAAAGCCCACCAATCAGCCGCTGGGACATAATCAACGGTTCAATTTTTGTTAAGCATTTAATGCCCTGGTTAACTGTTTAAAACAAAATTAATGAACTCCAGTAATATTAGCCGATGGGTTAATCTTTGCAATCAATTCTAATCATCGGTAATTAATACCAACCGACATTTTCATGTCTGTTATTGATGTTCACCAGTGTAATCAATGCACTTGTTAAGTTGGTCTCTATGACGTGTGGACCCCGCATGTCAGGATTAAAAGAATAAATAAAAAGGAAAGGGGAATTTGTGACAGGTGGGTCCCACATGTCAATGTCTTGGTCAAATTGGTCAATATTGGACCAGTGGGGCCCACTTGTCAGCATTTGTTGTATTTGAAATAATTTAAATATTATTTTTACTGAGAAAAATACAACAAAGGGTGAAAATGGATTAAATCTTGTAAAATTCACAGAAAATCCATTTTTAGTCAGAAAAATGCAAATAATATATCAAAATGTTCAGAAAAAGAAGATCTATTCAAAAACATCATTTTCATCCATGTTTGCATGCTAGGAATAATACAATTTGCTAAAAACTCAAATTAGGATTTCCGATTAGCCGGAGGATTTTCGGATCGCGACATTTTATGCGTCCGGACTCCGATTAAATTGATTCCACTTGCATTAGTCCTTAGTTTGCATTCTCTATGTCATGGCATGCATATCATCTCATGCTGATGTTGTGCATTTTAATAATTACGATTATGCCCTTGTTTCCGGTGTTTCCGTTTTTTCTCGATAGAGCCGGAAGATCCGCAAAGTGAGAGTCTCGATCAAGAGCAGGTTGTCGTTACAGAGCAACCAGGCAAGCAGCCCCTTTGGTCACGTTGCAAATCTCCTATTATTTGCGAAGTATTAGTTGTTTTTAAATCATTATCATATGCGTTCAACTGCTATTTTTTTCGCTAAGAAAAGCCCTAGTCCGATGAATAAGACTCGCCTTGTCACCTAAGCCGGTCCACTCCTAACCTAACCTATCTAGCGTAGTCTAGTATCCACTGTTCGAATTCTATTATGCTATTTATGCTTAGACATGCTTAGACTTGTAGAAGTCGTAATTCCTGGGATAGCAGATGAATCAACACTGGGAATGGGTTACGTGATAGGTGGGTGTTTACCGGGAATGTTTAATGAACTTGACTAATAATCTATCTGGGCTAGACGAGAGGCCATGGCTGGGAGCATGGTGGGTTGTCTCGTTTTCCCGCAAGGACCGGTTCCCGGTGTCCTTTCGAACCAAGATTTGCGTACTTCTACACGGGTGGGATAATGGACCACCCACGACTCACTAATTTGCTTAGACTTAGTGTATGAGCTGCATTAGTTTGCCGTTTCCATTTACGTGTGCGTGAAAAAGGGGATGTGGTGTGTGGTTTCATATAAGGGTGGGGTGGACACACGGTCTGGGAGACCGGGGATGTACCTCGATTCACAACGCATGGGACCGTGTCGCAGTTACGGCCGGACTGATGCACATGGACTAGCCCGTACGGGTGGCTCATACCTAGGTCGAAGGCATTGTAAAGGTCGTGTTCGATCACCCTCCGCCAGCACACCTCGTGAAAGTGTGTGAAATTGCATTGGCACTAGGAGACGATCGATACGTGTAGGTAAAGCTGTACACCCCTGCAGGGTTAGAACTGTTTGAACAGCCGTGTCCGCGGTTATGGACAACTTGGTAAGAATCCGCATCGAATTAGACAACTATAACCAACTCTAAAACTTGCCAACTTTAAGGATGTGGTTAGCGACAGCTTCCTCCCAGGGTGGTCGAGGATGGGTCGATGGGTTTTTCAGGTGTGGTGATCTGCAGTAAGGAATATTCGCGAAGTGTTCGACTCTTCCCCTTTGGAAAAGGTATTCTAGTAGTTGAATTTCAATCTACTTATTGTATTGATAAAGGTAAACTTGGCTTTCCGCAAATTAGTCCACAATTACCCTTTTGTTGATACCTGGCACAATCACTATTATTTCCGCACTGTAAGTCTTGCGGAGTACAATTTTGTATTCACCCTGCTATTGTTGTTGTTTTGTTGCAGAGGAAGCTACCCCTTCAGAGGGTGGTTTCTATTTAGAGATCGATACCGACGACGCCTAGACGCTGGGAATCCCAGGCAGTGATCCTGCCTTGGGTTGGTATTTTGGTTTGTTTCCGTTGCCACTTTTGGCCCTACTGTTTGGCTTCGTAGCCTTATAAACTCTTCCGCTGTATGTTTGGATCTTCGGATCCGTATGTGTGTATATGTTTGTTAAGTTTCAACCTTATAATATTGCAGTTTCTGTCGTAGAGTCACTGCTATGAGATCTGGTTGTTTTCGCCTGCTCATGTGCCGTGCGTGTATGTGATGAAGCGCATGTTGCGGGTAGGACTTTAGAGTTTATATCATAGAGTCATTAAGTTTAATCACCCCTGTGAAGCGACTCTGTTACTGAGAGATTGGGAACTATATCACTCTACTCCAGCCGTGCATTAATTTGCCGGGACGAGTTCGGGGTTGATGTTCCGGCTCGGTAGGAACAGAGTGAGGAGACCATATCACCCTACTACTCTGTGCTCTCGCCAGAGTAAGCTTCGGGGTTGCCGTCTCGGGCTATTCGGAGCCATATCACTCCACTCCTCTTGGAATTGACACCCAGGAGTTGAGGTCGGGGTTGACGTTTCGACTTAGCGGGTGGTTTCTCTTAAGCCTCTCTGTTATGAATTCTGGGGTTCGACAAATCGGAACGAGGACCCTGCCGCGTACATCTCAATTAGCTAAAAAAAAAGTTGGGTAATAAATCAGTGAAATAATTTGAAATCAAAATTTGCCAAAAATTTAGCCGAAACGTGCATAATTCGACAACATTCGGCCACAAATAAGCTAGAATGGAATAGCTTTTTCGTTTTGAGACAAAGCTGGAATGGAATAGCAATAGGTGGGCTACAGAATTATGGGCTATGGACCAGGCCTGACTAGCTGTACGATGTAACGGAACAATCACGAACACGGCCCATTCCACGGTCTTGCTTAGTCGTACTCCTCCCTGTCCCGTTTGGTCGCTACACACCACCGAGCCTCGCAGCCGTCGAGCTCCGCCGCCGGAAAAGATGGCCGACGGCAACGCTTCCGCCTCGCCGTCCCCCGCTTCTCCGCACCAGCAACACCGCTACGCCATCAAGTCCTCAGGTACGCACCCCACCCACCCTCCTCTTTGCTCACCTCGCCGTGGCTCTGGAATTCCGTCGAACAGTTGGCGCGCACGGCGGTGGCGAGAGCCCCAACTGCCTCGTAAGCACGCATGGAAGTCTCCTTGCTTGCGGGGTTAGGGGCGAAGAGCGCTAAGTGCTTCTTGCCTTCTTGGAGAAGAAGAACCTCTCCACCATGGTTCGAGCAGTGTTAGGTCGAGCCGGTTAGTAGGTTAAATAGTAAGCGGATAGTGTCTTATTATGCCTAGCAACGTTAGGTGGTGTAGAACCACCTGAGTGATTATTGAGAACTGGCTGGAACTGAGCAAGTTAAGCATGGGATAGCCAACAATTTGACATGTAGTGAATTCTGGCTGAAACCAAGGCAGTAACTTGAAATGCACTTATGCAATTTAGAAGACCTATAGTGCAATTATAGGAGTGTAGAAATATTTATAAGAGTGAACTGATATATCAGTTCCATTCTTAGTGTCATGTCTGCTGCCACTAAAAGTTGCTGCTAATTTTGTTAGTGTTTTAAGTTTACAAGTGCACTTAAATCTTAATATGTGATTTACCAAACTACCATGAAATTCTATCTGGTGTAAATCATAGGTTAATTCTGCGCCATCATGAACTAATCATTTGTGATGAAAAAAGACTTGACACAATTGTGGGGGAGCTTGCTGCTAGAGTGCCAGTGTTTTAATTGGTTGGAAGTTTGGTTGCAGTGCACAATACAGCAGCTAGCCGGAGGCGGGAACAAGCTATTGCAATAGGGAAGGAAAGAAGGGAAGCCTTGATCCGTGCAAAGCGTGTATGCCGAGCCCCACTTTCTGGCAGCAGTGAGGCTGCAATTGAAGAGGGTGATATGGTTATTGATGAAGAGAAAGCTGGTCTTGAAGCAAGGACGGCTCAAGCTGTTGAAGATTTGAAATCAGCTTTGTCAAGCCAGTATGCGCCTTCTTTTGAATTTCCTTATGTGTTAATACAAGTCCTTATTCTTGACACATTCTTACCACTTTTTTTCTTATGCAATCCAAACAAGCCCACTGCCTGTAACTACATTTTAGGTTTGTGGTTATTTTCCTGTATTCCATTTACTGGAGATCAAAATTCATTATGTAATGTTTGGTTATGGTGTGGCAGGAGAAGAATTTGCATTGCCTCTTATACATCTCATTTTATTGGACTCCAAAAATTATGCTGCCATCAATATGATTCACACACATGATTGGCAATCCTGTTTTATGTACCTGACTTTTAGTGATTTTCCACTCTGAAGATACACATCTTTAAGTTGCAGGGTTTGGTTCAAAACTTGTAAAATTTTAACTATTTATTATGAGAAAAGATTATAGAGTATATTTTGTAACCTTTTGATGCTTCTTAGGGGGAAAGGGGCCCAGAAGAAGAAGACAGAGGCGCTTCGTGCTTTGAGACGTTTGTTGTCACAGTCGGAAGTACCTCCGATTGAAGCAGCAATTAAAGCTGGAGCAGTCCCTCTTTTAGTGCAATATCTGTCCTTTGGATCTTCAGATGAACAGGTTGATCATTTTGCATTGCAAAAAACATGAGTCCAGCTTTCTACTTTACCTGGAAAATAACTTCCATGCTATCTATTTGCTGTTATACAGTTAGATGTGTTCATTATTCGCAGTGCATTTCTTTTTCTGTACTCATTTGAACTATTTTGTCTTATGGAGATCATTGATGCTTTTATTGCAGTTGCTAGAGGCAGCTTGGTGCCTTACTAACATAGCAGCTGGGGAACCGGAAGAAACAAAATCCTTGCTGCCTGCATTACCATTGCTTATTGCTCACCTTGGTGGTTTGTTTTCTCTCTTTTGTTGGTTAGGAGTAATGTTCTTCAATGTTCTTTTCATCCCTATTAGAAAATATATTAATCTCCGGTCCTCTGTAATGCACATTTCTCATTAACGATGGGTAGGTAGACATTTGTTTGCAGTTCGGTTGGAAGTTTGGGGTTTGCTTATTAAAATGTTACTTGATCTATTTTGTTAGAGAAGAGCTCCACACTTGTTGCTGAGCAATGTGCATGGGCTATTGGTAATGTTGCTGGTGAAGGAGCAGATCTGAGAAGCACATTACTCGCACAGGGTGCTTTGTGGCCTCTTGCTCGCTTAATGCTGTCAAGCAAGGATTCTACAGCAAGAACTGCTGCTTGGGCATTGTCAAATCTCATCAAGGTTATATCTCTTGCTTTGACTGTATGAGTCTCAAGTTTTTTGACTGTATGAGTCTCAAGTTTCTTATGCCACAGTTTAACAGTTAACTCTTACCAAGAGTCTATTTAGGAATTAGGAGTGCTTAAGCATAAACCTAAAGTGGTGATAAGCTTAAGCTCTTCCGAGAGCGATATTAATGAAGGGGCTTCTTAAGTTTAAGTCGTATTTTCTCTCAGCAAAAGGTCAAGCCGTATTTGTATTGAAAAATTTAAGCTCCTTCCCAAAAAATTTATGACATGCATACCTTACGAAGTTTTTAGAAGCTGAACTCCTCCAAACAGGTCTTAATCACTATCAGCCTGATATATATGCATGTAGCTCTTGATCAAGCATCATTTTACTAACATATATGTTTCTCTTGTAACCCAGGGGCCTGATCCCAAGGCTGTGAATGAGCTTATTAGCATCGAGGGTGTGCTAAATGCAATCGCAAGGAACTTGGAGAAGGCGTATGTCTCTTAATGGACACCTTTCTATTTTGCATTGAACTTCAATTAATTATGTTACTCTTCAATTAATTGAGTTTCTGAAATTCAAGCAGAGATATCCTTGTTCTGATGTTGGCTTCTTACTCATTACAAATGGGTCCAGTTATTTGTTCATTACTGCCACTGATGAGTTAGTGATCCTTCAGGGACGAAGAGCTAGCAACTGAGGTGGCATGGGTAGTGGTATATCTTTCAGCACTTTCAGAAAAAGCTATCAGCTTAATAGTAAGAAGTCATGTGCCTCAGTTGCTGATTGGTCGCCTGCTAGAATCTGAGAACTTGCAGTTGCTCATTCCGGTATTACCTATTTTCCTCTCGATCTCATGGCATTCCTTTCCTTATTCACACTTTTGGACTTTTGGTGTTTTCTCTGGAAATGCTTATTATTGACAGTGTGTATTGTAGTTAACTACTGCCCAGCAAACTGACCATATCTTTAAGAGGAACACCTCCTAGTTCAAACTCCAAACTTTCATAACCTTGTGTAGAGTATGGTTGTCAATTTGATGTCCCTTGTATGAATGAGCTGGTCATGTCTGATAGAGAGGCATCTGTTTATTAGGTGGTGTTGAATAAAAATGCCGACAATGGTTTGCAATTAATATAGCTGTTCTAAGGATATTTTCTCAGTTATTGTAGAATTCTGCACTTAGTATTAAACATGCATGATTATATGTGATTTCACAGCACAGACAAATTGATACTTCTACTTTAAATTAGGTACTTCGTGGTTTAGGAAATCTTGTAGCTGGTGATGGTTACATGGTTGATTCAATCTTAATTGTTGGAAACAATATCACAGGTTAGCTAATCACCCTGTCTCATTATATAAGAGCACCATGTTTCATTTGCGGTGATATTCATCATGAGTTAAGAGTTTGCAAGTACTAACTAATATTTTTCTCAGATCAAGCTTTATCAAGTCTTATAAAATGTTTGAAGAGTGACAATAGGGTTCTCAGAAAGGTCTGCTTTCGACTGCTGGTTCAAGTTGACTTCATTTAGACTTGGCCGACACATACTATTCTTTGATTTATGCTTTCAAATTTGTGGACTGCTTATGTAGGAGGCTTCATGGGCATTGTCAAATATAGCAGCAGGCAGTTTTGAGCTCAAGAGATTGATGTTTACCAGTGAGGCCACACCTTTGCTAATACACCTCCTGACAAGTGCACAATTTGACATTCGTAAGGAAGCAGCTTACACCCTGGGCAATCTGTGTGTTGTCCCAGCAGGAAGTACTGAACCCCCCAAACATAATCGTCGAACATTTAGTCTCAATCATAAACGGTGGAGCCCTTCCAGGATTCATAAATTTGGTCAGGTCTGCTGATATAGAGAGCGCAAGACTTGGACTTCAGTTCCTGGAACTGGTGAGGAAATCTTACTGCCTCTAGCTATTTCTATCTCATTCCTGAAACCCTGTTCATTTTACGGGCATCGTCCTTGAAATGTAAACTGTATCTTCAAGTATTGTGTAGGTTACTTTGGGTGTATCACATTAGTAAGATCTGGATTGCCATTTTTGCAGGTCATGAGGGGATACCCCAATGGACAGGGTCCAAAACTTGTGGAGAGGGAGGACGGCATTGAGGCTATGGAGAGGTTTCAGTTCCACGAGAACGAGGTTATGAGGAACATGGCCAATGGGTTGGTCGATAAATATTTCGGCGAGGATTATGGCCTCGAGTGAGTTAACTGCTGCCATCCTACATCTGTTCGTGAACTCACAGCAGCTGTTCGTGGATTCAAAGTGTAAAACGCATCCTCATGCAATCATGGCATACATACAACAATGTTCGAATTTAATGTGTGGTTGCTGTGTAATTTAGCCACTGACATGGATGCTATGGTTGCTGTAGCTGGAACATGTGAAGGCTTTAAGTGATCTGTAGCTATGGTAGTACAAATTGTGTGACATGGACAAGAACAAAAACATTTTGAGTCTTGAGCTATATTACATTAGAGAAATGCTGAAAATCGTGGATCTATTTATCCCCTGTATTACGGTCCCTTGCCACAGTATGATTCAGTACTAACTAGCTATGTAGAATTCCAGATTATGTAGATAGATGAACACTTGTGCTGTAAGAACAGTAAATAGATGCTGATAATGTAACTGGTAAAGTATTTAAGGCCCGCCTGGAACGCTGATTTTCTTTTCCTAATTTCTGTGGATATTGAACTGTTCGATGTGAATTTCTTGCGCATGAACTATGGACGATGTATCACGATAGTTACAGCAGCATAAGGCTTTTACTTTCCAGTACAAAAATCACCTGTCCTCTCTTGATTTACTGAACTAAAAAGAGCTAATCACAAGTTGGATGCAGTCGTCGTCGTCTTGCTCTTCTCTCTCGCGCGCATTTCGTCGAGCACGTCCCTGGCCGGCGGCGAGATCCTCACCTCCCACTCTGTGAAGTCCGCCTCCGCCTCGAGCCCCAGCTGCTTCTACCCGCTCGCCATCACCCTGTACATGCACCCGTCCGCATCGCAGCCTCCCCTCCTCACCGCCGCCTCGTACACCCTCCACGCCGCGCGGCCCCTCCCCTTGGCCACCAGCGCGCGCAGCAGCCTCGTCAGCTTGTACACGTCCTCCTCCTTCGATAACCCAGCGTCCCTCTCCTGCTCGTCGAGGAACGCCTCCACAGGAAACAATTTAGGGTCCGTTTGGTTGGAGGGCGAGGTGGGATGGGATGGGGCCATCCATTTTTTTTGGGATGGGGTGATCCATTTTGTTGTTTGGTTACGTGGATGGGATGGATCAATCCCGCGTTTGGCTAAACCTGGATGAACTCAATTTGGATGGGTGGATGACATGTGGGGGCCCATTCGTCAGTCTCCCTCCACCTCTCTCCATCCTCTCTCTCTCTCTCTCTCTCACACCGGCAGGGGAGCCTCGGGCGGGGAGCGGCGGAGCTCGGGCGGCCGGGGGCGGGCTCGGGCGGGGAGCGGCGGAGCTCGGGCGGTCGGGGGCGAGCTCGGGCGAGGAGTGGCGGCCTCGGGCGGAGCTCGGGCGGCCGGCGGGTCGGGCGGGGCGGAGGCGGAGGACGCGGGGAGCGGCCGGCGCGGAGGCGGAGGACGCGAAGAGCGGCCGGGGCGGACCGAGCTCGGGTGGGGAGCGGCGGGGCCGAGCTCGGGCCGGAGAGCGGCGGGGCGGGGAGCGGCGGGAGGCGGCCGAACTCGGGCGGGGAGCGGCGGGGCCGAGCTCGGGCCGGAGAGCGGCGGGGCGGGGAGCGGCGGGAGGCGGCCAACTCGGGCGGGGAGTGGCGGGGCCGAGCTCGGGCCGGAGAGCGGCAAGGCGGGGAGCGGCGGGAGGCGGCCGAGCTCGGGCGGAGAGTGGGAGCGGCCGGCGGGGGCCAGGGGGCGGCGGGGCGCGGGGAGCGGGGGCCGGGAGCGGCCGGCGGCCGTGGAGGCGGGAGGCGAGAAGCCGGCGGGGAGAGAGATCGCGCGAGAGGCAGCCGGAGCTCGGGACGGCTTCATCCGGGAAAAAAAGCCGGATTGCCTCATCCAGCATCTCAAGGGAATATTCCCTGGGTGGATATCCCCGTCCATCCTCATCCAGTGAACCAAACACCGGGATATCCACAAAAAAAGGGATGGGATGGCCCCATCCCACCTCATCCAATGAACCAAACGGACCCTTATGCATTCCATCGGCACAATGTACAGCTGTCAGATGTGACGGCAAGATTAGCAATAAATAGGATTAGCTAAATTTACAGGAAACAATTTTAGTGACTATAGAAAACAATTGTAGTGACAATATGAAACATGGACAACTGTCTGTATGCAATACGTACGTGGGCTCTTTCTGTCAACATGGAAACATTTGTATAATGAGAGGGAAACACTACTAAACCTTGTGCAACAAATTTTTTGAATCAATTCAAAAATGGAATGTATACAACACAATCCCAGATTTTTAGAAAAATTATGATTCAAATTCTTAGATTTTCGGCATCGTGGGCTCCTTCTGTTATGGCAACGTGGAAACATTTACGTAGCGAGAGAGAAACATTTTACTCAAACTTGCACAACAAATTTGTCAAACCAATACAACAACTAATATTTGTTCATCCGGGCTAATGTGTTTATGTTTTATTCATCTGGGTATTTTATTCCCCGTACAACAATAATTTGTTTCCATCAACAACTAATAGAGAAACTGCAGCAGACGCTTGCCGAGCTAATTTATTTATGTTTCATTCATCCGAGTATTTTGTTTCCCATACAATAATAATTTGTTTCATGTACAACAATCATTCGTTTCACATGTACAACAATCATTCGTTTTCATCAACAACTAATGGAGAAGCTGCGGCAGACGCTTGCCGAGTCCCTGCTGCTGACGACGACACCGGCGGAAGAAGGCTTGTGGAAGATCTCCATGTAGAAGTCCGGCCAGTCGTGCGCCGCCTCGGTGCTTGGCTCCCTCGGCCTCTCCCGCGGCCAGCACGATGGTGTACGTACGGTACTCCGTATGTTCACCTCTAGCTCTTGGATTACTTGTAAGGAACCGCGACCCTGTCTGGCCCGCACTTCATGTCCTCCCAGAGCAGATCCGACAGCGCAAGCATCAACTTCCCCACCTTCCCTGCATCACAAGAACGCGCACACGAATCAATCAAACGCATCCCATGAGTTGAATGCATAATTTTTCTCGAATCTACTCGTGTTAGTTCCAAGAATTGATTAATCGGTGATGTCTACCATCGCCGATGTGCTGGCCGTCCCACTCGACGATTGGTAGCACGGGCAGGCCGCTGCCGACGAAGGCCATCTCGGCGGAGCGCTTGGCGGTGCAGCCGCTGAGGATCTTGTCGAAGGCCGGAAGCACCAGCTTGTCGCCGGGAGTCACGAAGGCGACGTTCACCATGGAGGCGGCCGAGGGAGGGGAAAAATGAAATGGCAAAACCCTAGCTGAGTTGGGGGATTTTATAGGGAAAAAATAGATGGTTGGATGAGTGGTACGGAGATGAACGGCCAGATGCTAGGAGGATGGATTTGCTCAATCGGCAGGTCGGGCTGTAGAGTTTACCATATGAAAAACAACTGCCAACGTGCCAATACATGACACATCACTATAGCATTAATGTTGATAAACAATGATGCTCACTGCAAGAGGCAACGAGCAACATAAGAAGTACATAGCACACTGTAGACTTCCTCCAAGCCTCCATGGTAGAACAGGAGAATGTAATCGAACAATTCAAGGAATGCAGCAATGGTGTTGTCCTTGGGTCTCTCTATGTGGTGAGGTTCTCTTTTACTATTGTTTTATCATCATAGCGTGCCCTTTAAATAACATAAATACATGGATCGTAAGGCCCAAAGAAAAGACAAGAGGCTAAAATAACTTAAGGTCAAGCGCATAAAGCTCCCGTTTACATGAAGTTTAATGCTTAGCCTTCCTTCGGTTGGTTTTGTGCATGTATCACCTAAATTTAGCATTGCCCCCTGCAGCTTGCAAATAAATAGTGGGCATATCACCTAAATTTAGCATGCTCCCCCTTTACTTTGCAAATAAACATATATATTTGTCATATTTAGTATATATATAAATATATGGGACCATATAGCACATACCACATACCACATAATTTTCTCTAGGCGCCTTACAATTTGTCTCTACGATTAAGAGTTCTATAGTGTAGAGGTGCCTTTAGAGACGCTTTAAAAATCACCTAACTTTTCATGATCCAAAGAATTTTAGTGATAGTTTTGAGACACTTTAGATACTTGCGTTGAATTTTATAGCGTAGAGACACTTTAGAGATGCTTCCTAATTCTCCTAGAACGTCGGTGTAAAACTATAGGTTGAAATAACTTGAGGTCAAGATGGTAAAGTGGCCATTTCACTTTGTTGGTTTCGTGCAAGTGTCACCAAAATTTACCATATGCCTTAGTTATTTTTATCATTCGAAATCAAGGTGGTTGGTCAGCTATCGGGTATAACCAAATAAGAAAGCGTCATTTATGTCTCCATATCTGACAGCTCATAATTTCAGTGGCTTCATGTAATTCTCGTGTTACAATAACTCCCCTTTGATACCTACGACATGCCACTTCACACGTCGTTGAATCACTAAGCAACAAGTATCATTCTTGCAATCAAGAGCTAATATCTAGGTCATTCTACATAGCGCTATAAATTGGGTACCCATCATTTCAAATAGCAAAGATAGCTAACATATCATATGAAACTCTGAGAATTGACGATAATTAATTAAAATCTACTACAATTTTACATTCGCTAATACCCATCCATCTCCTCCTCCTAAATAAAATACTCACACATAATGAGCGGATGATAACTAGTAACAATAATAGTATAACGATGAATAGTGAGGTTCCATCTTTGATTACCGAAAGTATGGCGAAAATATCCAACCGATCAAATATGAATGATTTCAAGGATCAAGGTTTAGTAGATAGGAACTAAAAGGGATTGGAGAAAAACCTCTCACTCTCTTAGGGAAATCTATCCTTGAATATGATGGACGAATAGGGGGTCACACTACGACCTAGAGTTGAATTGACAATTTGATCGTCTTCTCAACAACTTTTAATATGTACGCTTTCTGTTCCTTTTTTGTTGCGGCTCTCTCTGCCTCTATCATCCTTGGCCTTTCGTGATAATTGTATTAATTGATGATGCGGAGGTGAGGCGATCGATACAACCCACCACACGAATGGCCACGTCGTATCGGTGGTCGCTAATGCGTGCATTTTGCATATTAGTTTATTTATCATATTACAATTCTTTGGAATGAACAAATAAAATATCTATGCAAAAGATTAACAAATAAAATATATATGCAGTGATCAAAACATTTACCACCTTTCATTTACCACCTTTTCTGAAACTCTATGGAAACACCACAAAACGGCAGCTACGTACTACTTGACACAATCTCAAGTTAAATATACAACATTTATAAGATATAAAGCACTAGGCTGCGAGTGCACTCAAAGATTCATGTATAAACTGAACACGCTTATCAAGAATCAAGCTAGAAAAGATTGGACTTGCAATTTCAAGTACAAAATCTTCAATCCTACCAACTTAAGCAATGATTCATCAAAATAAAAATGGAGGAAATTCTCACATCGTTTGCAGGAACCGACATTGTGGGGGTCATAAGAGCAGTGCCCAGGGACAATCTGTAAGGCTGAAAAGTGAAAAGGCAATCCAATTGCCTATCCCGCAACACCCACAAACATTCAAGATGAGCAACACACACAAATGCATCAATCACTGAACACACCGGAATATCAACACTTGACAGATGAGATAACACAAATGCCTAACCAGGGGTGTCTATGCAATACTCAAACCCCTGGAGCTGATCCATGGATGGATGATGGACCATATACTCAGGCATCACCTCAGCCTTACAGATAATTTTGAAAGGTTTGTAGACATGTAATCCAGGCGTCCTCCTTTCCATGCTGCTAGCGAGTTTTGATTGCATGGTGTGATCATCAGGAGCTGCTTCCTGCCTGGCTGCATGCCCTCCTTGAAGGCAAGAATTTGGGTGCAGAGACGCGAACGTTCATCTTGAGTAAAAACTGAAACGATTGGAAGCTTGCATGACAGATGTGCAATAACCCAAATAGGAGTAGGTCTTTGTAGCATGGCTAGATTTGTTGTTCTGCCTGGAAGCACATCTAAATGCTGATGCCTGCTCTTGCTACAAATTACAGATATTCCTGTTCGAAATACCATCTTACGAAGTCTCAAAGGAACACAAAAGTAAGAGTAGAACATTTCTCTGAAGGGAAATTTTTAACCCCCCATAAACACATAAAATATCTATGTAGTGATCACAACATCAAAATGGAGAAACAAAGATTAATTGGAAGGGTACGTAAGAGTTAGACAAAGTTTACAAAAAACACAACAAGAAAGAGCCTGGGATTAGAAAGGAAAATGGAAAAGATAGCAGCTCATGGTAAATCATCAGGCGTACAGGTGCTAAGGTACATCACAAGACGTGTTGACCCTGTTAAAAAAATGATGTCTCGGCCATTTTAGAGGAATTAAAAATTTAGCAATGGATCGGGATAAAATTACATCATTTTGTTTCTTTCTGTTTCAGTTAGTTGCTCTTTGCAACAAATGCAAGGCAATGTCCCCTTACTTACATTCTTTTGGCATTACAAAGTACTGCAACACCTCTAAGCAGACTATTACAAGTAAACAAACTACTGCATTCTGGCCTTGAAACAACCTAAGCAGCTCCTACTACTCAAAAGTGAGATTCCCATTTAGGACTTGTTTAGATACTATTGAAAAGTATGCAATGCATATGTGAAGCTTCTAGAAATTTTGAAGGTTTCAAGAGAAAGATATTTGTGAAGAACGCACTAGAAGAAATCATAGATAATCATGATGGAGATATTTAGAGAGAACTCTAGAATTATGGAGAATTCTAGAGCAAGATATTTATGTGTAGTATCTAGAAAAGTCAGGAAGTAAGAAAATATCTAGTAGATGAATAAGGTTATAGAAAACTCTAGAGAAGAGATATTTGTTAAAAGTTTTCTAGAGTTAAGTTGTAGGGTTTGAATGTGAATAGGGGTGCCCCCTTCCGTGTAACCAACTAAAGAAGAACAAACAGACTTGTGATAGGAATGCTGGCCGTTGATAGTAGGTGGGGATCTAAAGTTACAGAACAAAGGAACTTGTGTTCATGCTCTCTTAATTCTTGATAAAAGTGAGTTACTCACATCTTTAGACATGAATGCATTCTCTTTCGTTGGCAAGAGTACACATCCTGGCAAGAGAATAAAATTTGATCCTGCAAGGAAAATTATGTGAGCTGGAGCAATCTATGAAGTGGAATTCCAAAACTCATTTATGATAAACCTGCAACATGTGAATTAAGGGAAATTGCAACTCTCCGCCGTGGATGACCTCGAGAACACGCTGCAGGAGGTCGACACCCGCTTGGCGATTACCAGTGTCATCCTCGGGGACGTCGGTGCCAACTAAGAGGTCTAGTCGTATTTGCTTGATCCGTAGTTGTTCACCCATGGCTTTGTGCCAGATACGAGAACTTGTGTTCTTGCCCGTTCTTGGGTTCTTGCAGATTTTCATGTATCCATCGTCCGGTCTCTGCATAATGAAACTATGATTGAACTGTTGATTGTTGCTATTACCTAGAATCTATTAATGATGCAGTAATTTCTCTCAGATGCATGCATACCTAATACTTTTGTTCGTTGATGTGGGTTGTTTTAACTAGATAAATATTACTTATTAGCGTCTTGGAGAATTTTTAGTGCTAGCACTGAGTTTTGCCTCTAGAAGGTTTTTCATGTCTAAAGATATCTGAATGGCCCAACATTATCTCAACATTCATAGTCAATGTGGAACTGTATGGTCGAAGTCCCTCAAGGCAATCTATTTCCCTTTTTCCGTTACCTTTTGAGGTAGGTGGGTTAGTGGGTGAATTTTTCAAAATGGCCGGTTGGATTTATTAGAATTTCTTGATTCTTGAATGGTTTTGAAGGTGTGTCGAGAGTCCTTGTGGCAGATTTGGGGTATCTCAGTGGGTATGCTAGTGTTGTTTATCTATGTTTCCCGAATTCTGACAACTTATGCTTGCAGTTGCCTTCCAAAGTATCACAATAGTCGCGTGCTTTTGTACCATGATGTTTGGTTTGTCAATGATGATTGACATAATTTTTGACATCCAGAAACGAAACCAAATTCTAAATTCAGAGTATCAATTACAACTAGAAAATCAAAATTAGGGATAGCTCATCAAAAAATACAGTCCCCAATTGCAGGCTTCACTTTCCTGTGATTTTCCACTCCTCAAGAACCACTTGAGATTCTCGCCGTGCCAAAAAAACCCTGAACAATTGCCTTATAACTTGTCCCCAAGAATTTTGTTCAACAAAACTGGATTGGCTTTGAACTTCAATGCTTTCTTCAGCTGGAATCAATTAAAATGATATGATCAGCTCTCATAACCGCAGCGGCAATCAAATGCTAGCAAGGGGAACACAACTCCACATTCAAAATTGACAAACTTAGCCTGTGAAAAAAAAATCCCTGCAAGTTAGTTTTTCCAGCCCAATACTGCTCAAGTTGCTTCAGATTGTCAGCGAGTACTTGATCTACCATTGTCTCAATTGCTGCTGGATCTGCTACCTGCCATTTCCTAGTAATACAATTGTTCACTTAAAGAAGCCAACCAGCAAAAGAGAAATATGTGCACAGGCTCCGATCTTGGACTGCCGGGAGTTCATGGTACAAGGAGCAGGAAGTTGGAAGGCATAATTACTAAGATCTTCACCAATCATTGTTAGTCTGAGTAGACAAATAAGTGATAAATTATACTCGTTTTTGCTTTGTCCATGATGTGTTCAGGCCTTTATTTTACCTTCACCAGCGTTGTGGTTGTTTCCTATTTATAAACGCTTTTGATTGTTTGTGGTTGTGTGCATATTATAGATGCAGAGGCTGGGAGAAACAATACTCTCACACATTATTGAAAAATGAGTAGACTGGTGAACATCTATGTCTGAACTATCTCATAAGAATGTAACAGGAGAAGTGCAAAAACTGATGAAATCAACAGGGCACGTCAATACTTTTTTTCTCACTTTTTCATAATTCAATGTCATTAACAGGGATAAGGTTGTTTCGTTGTTCACATGACATGAGTATATCCACAACAGACCTGACACCGGTGGCAAGGATCATAATATTAAACCACCACCGAAACTACAGTTACCTGAACCCAATCTTCCACCTGTAACAGACTTAACAGTTCTGCCTGCAGCAATGAGCTCAACCAGAATCTGCAAGGGAAGAATTACAGAGTTAATATTATCAAACACTATGGCTAAGGGTAAAACCTGAAAAGATTGCTCGTTTGTAACAGACAGCTTCTGGAAAGGCACGCAAATTATTTCAAAATAACTTAAGTACTAGAGTTCATTCCCGTGCAATCTGCAAAAGCTTTCGCCGGTAGACGGAGGTGGAAAGAGGAGATTTGTGTTCTTTCCAATTTACTATTTTTACCAGCCATTCCACTATGCAAATGTTTAGACCAAAATAGTACAAAAGAAACTGACGAAACTTAAGTTTTGGCCATCATATTTAGTACAGCAGCAGTGCAGCACAATCAAAAGGAAGAGACTGCATATAACATTTGTTTTAAGAAACAGAGGGCTCAACACCCGGTTATACCGTCTCAAAAGTTGATGCTCTATTCCTCCAGAGAACCTGCACACAGGTCCAATAAACATTATGAAAACACATAGCATTCGAAGTTTCCAGATGCTGAATATAAGCCATATTCAAGATAACTACTGAAATTGCACAGCCACCATTGTATGAGAACACATACCTGTTGACGAAATTGCATGGGAGATGTACCGTTGAACTGGTACGTAGCGGGACACCGTTGTGTAGTGCTTCTCATCTTGAATATGTGGGAGATGGTTGTGCCCTAAACATAGAACGGAAAATGTTTGAGTTCCTAGCGAACTAATTAGGCACCATGAAATTGGATAGTACCAATTGTGTGACATGTTGTACGAGAAGAAAACATAATCTTATGTAGAATTCTAGATTATCCAGATAGATAAGCAGTTGTCTTGCAAGAACAGGAAAAAGATGCTGCAAATGTAACTGGCAAAGCATTTAAGGCTCGCTTGAAAGGCGTTTTTTTGTTTTCTAATTCATGTAGAATTGAACTGTGTCCCGTAAATTTCTTGTGAAATTTCTGAGTTCTGAATAAGCCATAAGTGGTTGCATGAATTGTGGAAGACGTATGACCATAAACAGTAGCAGAACACTGTCACTTTGTAGTACAAAAATCATTTTCCCTCTCCTGATTTACTGAACTAAACAGAGCCAATCACAAGTTGGACGCGGTCGTCGTCGTCTTGCTCTTCTCTCTCGCGCGCATTTCGTCGAGCACGTCCCTGGCCGGCGGCGAGATCCTGACCTCCCACTCATCGAAGTCCGCCTCCACCTCCGCCGCCTCTGCCTCTAACCCCAGCCGCTTCAACCCCCTCGCCATCACCCTGTACATGCACTCGTCCGCCTCGCAGCCTCCCCTCCTCACCGCCGCCTCGTACACCCTCCACGCCGCGCGGCCCCTCCCCTTGGCCACCAGCGCGCGCACCAGCCTCGTCAGCTTGTACACGTCCTCCCCCTCCGGGAACCCGCCGCCCCTCTCCTTCTCCTCGAGGAACGCCTCCACGAGCGCGTCCACGGCGGCGGTGGCGGCCTCGGAAGGCGGCGAGGAGGAGACGAACGTGGCGTAGAGAGCCGGGTCGGGCCGGTACCAGGGCTCGGCGCGCGCCACGTGGAGCGCAGCGAGGGCGAGGGACCAATGGCCCTGGCGCTGGAGCTCGGCCATGGCGGCGAGGAGGTCGGCCCTGAGGAGGCGGCCGAGGGATGCCGCGGCCGCGCCGCGGGCGGCCGCCGGGGAGCGGTCCGCGGCGGTGAGGCGCTTGAGGGACTGGACGGCGTGGATGGCC
This sequence comes from Stipa capillata, assembly GCA_019208055.1. Lineage (NCBI taxonomy): Eukaryota > Viridiplantae > Streptophyta > Magnoliopsida > Poales > Poaceae > Stipa > Stipa capillata. Next base: position 182,744 of record JAGXJF010005609.1, read on the forward strand.
TCCGTGGAGAGGGAGCGGCCGCGCTGGAGCGGGCCGCGGTTGTCGCGCGGGCCGCAGGTGATGGTCCCGGTCCCGAGCCTGGGCCTGGCGATCGGGCTGGCCGTCGCGCGCGGGGCGGGGGTGGGGGTCGTGTGCGGGAGGAAGAGGAGAGACGCCATGGGAGGCGAGGCGAGGCAAGAGAGGAAGTGGAAGCTGAGCAGAGGAGAGTGGTCGAGCGGAAGCTGGGAACACGAGGAAGGGGATGCGTTTAGCTGCGGATTTTTAGAAACATTTGATCATATGACCCCTTTTTTTGTGTGTGGGGGTGGGTTGGGGGGTGGGGGAGTTGATCATTTGCCCCACCTTTAAGGTGCCATCGCACATTTGCCTCCCGAGAATGACGGGTGAGGTCCGGGGTCACCCGTCATTCTCACACCTGGAGCAAATGATCAATTGGCCCTCAAAAGGTGGGGCAAATGATCAATAGCCCCCCCTTTTTTGGGGGCATGGGAGCCTTCTGATCCTTCTCAATATGCGTGCTGTATGGTACACTTCCATCGTATCCGTACACAATCTTTCTGAAGGAAAGATAAGAACAAATTTGGATTTTGGATGTAATGCCGTTTCGAGGTGTATGCTTGTGTATTGGAAAGCTTAACGAAAGCATCATCTTTGTAGAAAGAAAAAGAGAAGAAGAACAGGACAATTGGCTAGTCAAACTATGTCGAGATCAAGTGCTAAGAAATGCAGGATAAAGAAAATAACAATGTGACAAAATATTCCACGAAAACGCATCTAATTCTGATGTGTGCTAGTGCATCGAAGTAGCACAAAATCACATATGGAGCAGATAATTTACTCCATTTTTACCAAGTAATTATATGTTGCTTCAACACTAACAAAAGACAAACCAAGGCATATTTAGAACAAAGATGTGAATTTTATCGACAAATTTCACATAAATGAGTTTATTTCGCGTGAATAAGAAAAGATTCAGATCTGCCCCTGGACAAAGACATCAATGAGCTGACGGTGCAGAGATACATGCCACACGATCCAACCAGAAATGTCAAGCGAACCACCACTCCATGCCTTGCACGCTTCCCTCACAGTTGCCATTGGTTCACTCGTAGTAACAGAGTCCGGGTCTCCACTCACCCATCGCAAACGCCAATGGCGGCCGCCGTGCTCCTGGCCGCCATCCTGGCGCTGTCCCCGCTCCCCCTATCCCGCTGCCACAGCGGCGCGTCCGCCTCAGCCGCCGCCGACCGCATCACGCGCCTGCCGGGCCAGCCGCCGGTCAACTTCTCCATGTACTCCGGCTACGTCACCGTGGACGCCGGCGCGGGGCGCGCCCTCTTCTACTGGCTCATCGAGGCCGCCGTCGTGGCCCCCGAGGCCGCGCCGCTCGTGCTCTGGCTCAACGGCGGGCCCGGGTGCTCCTCCGTCGGCTACGGCGCCTCCGAGGAGCTCGGCGCCTTCCGGATCAACCCCGACGGCAGGACGCTCTACCTGAACCCCTACGCCTGGAACAAAGGTCGAATTTTGATTCCCTGTACCATTAATCGCCTCCTTTGATCGAGAAATTTGTGCCCTCGTTGACATGGGATGGATCGGTTCGTTGGGTTGCAGTGGCGAACATGCTGTTCTTGGACTCCCCCGCCGGCGTCGGGTATTCCTACTCCAACACCAGCTCTGATCTGTTCACGCCTGGCGACAACAAGACAGGTGAATTGGGAGCAATTTACCTACTGCTCATACTATGCTTTGATATCATGGATGTTTCCTGCTAAAACCTGTTGTTGCTGTGTAGCTCATGATTCGTACACTTTCCTGCTGAATTGGTTGGAGAGGTTTCCACAGTACAAGTACCGCGATTTCTACATCGCCGGAGAGAGCTACGGAGGTGAATTGCCATCAAAATTGGTTAATTATAGTATCACACTTAGCAATATCCAGCAATCACATATATATGATTTATGTGCCAGCATAGTTTACTCTTGCTGCAATTACTGGTTTTCAGGGCACTATGTCCCTCAATTGTCTCAGCTAGTGTACAGAAACAACAAAGGAATTGAGAAGCCTATCCTGAACTTCAAAGGCTTCATGGTCAGAACTTCTTGAGCTCTTCTTTTGGTGCTCTCAATTGGTCTGGTCATTTTCTTGTTACAAATGATCAAATAACCAGTCGTCGCTCTAGGTTGGAAATGCGGTTATTGATGATTACCATGATTTCATTGGAACGTTCGAGTATTGGTGGACGCACGGGATGATCTCCGATGAGACCTATCAGAAGCTGCAGTTGGCCTGTGAGTTTGATTCATCTGCACACGCTTCGAAGGCATGCAACCAGATTTATGATATAGCTGAAGCTGAGGAAGGCATGATTGATGCATACAGCATCTACACGCCTACCTGTAAGAAGACCTCATTGCATAAGCGGAGGCTAATAAATGGCCGCAGGGTGAGCTTATCCACTATCAGAACTATAATGTTGTTGACAGCTAAGCTAATACTATTATAACAGTGTGGTATAATGCAACTGTTGAACATTATGCAGTTGTTTAAAGTACTGTTCAGACAATTCTGAGATTCTATGAAGCATAACAATTCATATGTTGCCTCCTAAGAGCATTCTTGTTTCAATTGTAGCCCTGGTTGCCAAGAGGATATGATCCCTGCACCGAAAAGTACTCCACGAAGTACTATAATCTGCCAGAGGTGCAGAAAGCATTTCGTGCCAATGTCACTGGAATACCATATGCCTGGACCACCTGCAGGTCTGTTCAGCTGGTTTCATCTTGTTTTAATCAGAACTAGTTCTTCATAACTGTCAGTAAAGCCTGCTTGTTAGTGATAATTTGTGCTAAACTTATGCCGAAAATTTGCAGTGATGATTTGTCTGATCATTGGAAGGATTCACCGAGGTCCATGCTTCCTATTTACCGTGAACTTATTGCAGCTGGCCTAAAAATATGGGTCTTCAGGTACACCAAATTTATGTTGGAAACATGATTTGCACTGGATCATAAATCTTTGACAGTGGTGTCAATGCTGATCCATGATCATCATGCACTATATGGTTCCGTAACAGTATTAATCAGCCCATCTATGCTTTGAGAATTTAATCATTTTAATCGGGAAATTTGACAGCGGCGATGCCGATTCTGTAGTACCCCTCACTGCTACAAGATACTCCATTGATGCACTCTATCTTCCAACCCTCACTAACTGGTATCCCTGGTATGATGAGGAGGAGGTTAGTCAGCAACAGTACTACAACAACAATGACAATTTCATTCCCTTCTCTCTTGCCACAGCTATACTCATCATTCTTTAATGGCATGGATCTTGCTTAGGTTGCTGGTTGGTGTCAAGTCTATAAAGGTTTGACATTTGTGACAATCCGAGGTGCAGGACATGAGGTTCCCCTCCATCGTCCACGGCAAGCCTTGAAGCTTTTTGAGCATTTCTTGCAAGATAAGCCCATGCCTCAGCCTGTACTTAGCATTCAGTCGTTTTAGAATTTTCTTTCACTTAAAATGGAAGATCAGGCCATGAAGCCTGGTTCAATTTATGTTGGCTACTCATCAACTTATGTTGCACAATTTCAAGTCTGGTTCCCACAATTTCAGATGGGCAGATTTCCTCTGTTCAATTTATGTTGGCTACTCATCATGCTTAATTATTTCAATTATATGTTCCACTGTGGTGTAACTTCAAAAATCAGAACAGAATGCCCATTAAAGTGAGCTGATTAGAGCTTTGCTTTTGGTTTTCATGTATACTGAACGCACAGGGATGCAATATAATTTTAAATATTATGTACTGGCTTTTTTGCTGCAGAATAGAGAATAATATCATTTTAGATTAAGTTCCAGGCTTGGATTCACTGTCTTGCTCTCCCTGACCCCCATGCTGACATAATCAGCAAACATGTTAAGCTTAGCATATGCTACAGAAAATAAGAAACTGGGGTGGCACTGGATAAATGACAGTTTTTTTTTGGAGTTAAATAAACACTGCTCAGAGGTGCAGAGCAACCAAGGAAGTAATATTAGATTCCTTTTACTGCAAATATTTTTGGAAGATATAACAATCATTCAGAAGTCTTGAATTTTGTAACAGCACATGTATTATTCCCATGCATCTTACTGATCTTAGCATAGTTGACAGACAAAAGCTAATGATCATTGATAATCAAACTCAACCAAATCATTCTTTTGGGATGATCTTGATGCCCTTGATGAGGAGGCCCCTCTTCCAGTGCCCACCATCATACTCAAACATGGAGATCTCAACTTCTCCATTCTGTCCCTTCTGTGGTTTAACCTCCCCAACCTTGAGCTGCAGCCACTGCCCCCTGGGCTTCTCCAGCAGATTCACTTTGTGCTGCTGAATTGTTCCGTCAGGGAACTTGAGCCGGAGGTTCACTGGTGCAGACCATCCATAGGCTGGATCGTTAAGCATCACTTCAAAGACAACCTCATAGATGACTCCTGGTGTAAGATGGGACAGTTCCATCTTCCCATGAATCTCCAACCAGCAGACATTCTGCAGCGCCACCACCTCAATTTGGGCATCAGCATCACTGATATATCAGGTTCAGAACAGTATGGTAAGTATGTCTAATTTCTGAGACAAGATCTGTGAAGAACTGAAAATAGCTTATGTTACATGTTAAATACCTTTCTTCTTTCAGGGGGAGCCAAGTCCAGTATTTGGGGTCTTCGCTCCAAGTGATGGTCAGGCCTCTAGGGAACAGCATGAAGCAGTTCTGCCGAGTTCTCTCATCCACCCAGTACTTCTGCATCATTGCAAGTTTGAAGCATGAAACATGTTCATAAATCAAAGCTTATGAGATTCCATATCTGTTCATGTTTAGAAGCAAGTTTGTTACCTTTGTTTTCCCGGCCAAGAAGATCCCTGTGCAGACCTGATCTTCCAGTGCAGCTGCATCAGTAACCTTCTCCTCAGCAACGATCTCTCGGAACATATGAGGAGCAGGTGCTCTCTTGGATTGGGCCTGGTTAGTATCAGAAGTAGAAGCACTGCGTGCCGCTGGAACAGCATGGCCGTTGCTAGCGCAGCACGAGCTGGAAGACACCTCTTGTCGCGATGGTGCCACCCCCATGGTCAGTTTCTCTGTAACTTATCCTGGAGTGCAAGGACAGTTCATATGGATTGTGACATAAATAGTTGCAGAAGGGCTAGAACTAGAAGCCTAGAACAACTGAGCTGAAGCATTACGGTATCTGCCTAGAACAACTGAGCTGAAGCATTACGGTATCATGATAAAGAAATGAAGAGGGAATTTAACTTTTTCGCGCCTACGGTGTGCGTTGGACGGCATGCGAGTTGTCCAGAAGATAATATCAGGCATCAAGATATTAGCGGCGGAGAAAGGCGGGCAGGAAATAATAATAAGTTCTGTCTTTCCTCCAACTTTGAGCAGGCATCTGATTCCAGAGGATGAATTTTGTGTTACGGCTGGAAGAATCTACCTTTTTTGGGTCAAGGACAGCATGCTGTTGCTGCACTGATGCTTCACGTTGTTGTTTGGAGAGCGAGACATGAACGGAGTTGACACAATATCTGCTCCAAGTTTCAGGGTAACAAAAATGTCTACTGAAATTCAGGTTGTCGCAGAACTCTGAAGCATAGTGGTTCCTTTCCAACACCAGCAGGCAAACATGAGGCAATTTGATTCAATAGCGAAGTAAACTTGGTATCCTGCTGAAGTACAAGAGCAACATTTTAGAGCAGGTTTCAAAACGTTTAATTCAGTAGAGAAGTGCAATTTAACCCAACATGTTTTAATCAGAATTCTATTTCACTTGATGCAGAAGTTCATGATGTCATCATCTCATGGTATAATTAATTCGACTACGCTGGGCTGACTCAGGCTTGTGTTGGATGGTTCCCGTCGTTCCGTAATACATATTTTTTTGTGAAGATAGCCAGCTTGTTGTTCTTTTCCTGTCAAGTTTATGAGCCTTTTTATTGGAATTTTCCCAGAGGTTCATGTTCTTCCAAGTGTATGAGCTTATTATGTATATTAATAATAATAGCACTGGATTGTCCAAGGTTATGTTGCCCAGGTCCATGTACTTTTGATTTAGAAAAAGGTCCATTTTCAAACTTGAACTCTTGCCTGAATTCACATTTCAACCTCGAACTCCAAAATAGTACCATGAACTCTTAATACCGTTTGATTTTCAATCCTTACCTGGTTTTTTGGCCTTTTGACTAGCTTTGACTCTGGTATTCTAAAAAAATATCCAAAAAATTAGAAAATTCAAAAAAAGGGAAAATAGTTAGGAAAAAATCAGTAAATTTTTTTAAAAATCAACTAAATTTTGGAAACATAGAAAATTTATTGAAAAATATGGACCTTTTTAAAATAAAAATCATAAAACTAAAAACAGGAAAAAAAACCAGAAAATTAGAAAAACTCACAAATATTTTTATAACATTCGAAGAAAATTGTGAGTATCTCTAATTTTCAGGTTTTTTTCCTTTTTTAAATTTTTTGATTTTTTTAAAAGAAAAGCACTCTATTTTTGAATAAATTTTCTATGTTTTCAAAATTTTCTATATTTTTAAATTATCAGTTTTTTAAAAATTTCCTATAATTTTTACATTTTTCTGAATTTTCTAAATTATTAATTTCAAAAAAATAATTCCTAAATTTTACACATTTTTCTAATTTTTTTATTTATTTTTTTTATGAATACCGGAGTCAAACTCAATCAAAAGGGCCAAACCAGGTAAGGATTGAAAGTCAAACGGTATTAAAAGTTTATGGTACTAAATGGACAATTTTAGAGTTCAAGGTTAAAATGTGAACTTGGGCAAGAGTTCAAAGTTGAAAAATAGACTTTTCTCTTGGATTTATGGAATTTGCTTCCTTTTTGGATGTTGAGCAACTCGAAGGACCAAGACGGGGTGGTGATATTGTTTGGTAAGATCACGCCCAGGTGGAATCGTTCAAAGCATCCGCTTCTGATCCATCTCGAATTCACGCATGGTTGGTTGTGGTTGGATGTGACTTCAGCAGGTTTTTCTAGGCTTGCATTCGTATGTTGGTGTCCCGGGCAGAACTGTAATGATGTATCGTCTTGATCAAGTGACAGGTTGAACATATTTTATTTTTCGTGACATTTTGAAATTAACACGACCTCTCGTCACATCGAAGACGGACTTTTGATGGGTAGGTCTGACGCAGTATAAAGATGAACACGGACAGGTCAAGTCTAACCAGTTCCACACCAACCCCTCTCCCCTCCCTCCGCTAAACCAAACCCCCGAATTTAATTTGAACCAACAGAGCTTGTGGCAGAGTGGAGAAAAGCACGAACAAGGGTGCCACCGTGATGCGGCTTTCATCACTGGAGAACTAGTCGACTCCAAATAAGTAATTTGTATCCACATCTTTCGCTACTCTCGCCCCCGTTACTCGCCAACTACTGCCACGCCCACAAGCTCCGCTCCCATTGCTGCTCTCTACTAGCTGAGTTGCACTTACTAACCCCTAGCTCTAGTGCACAAAAGTGATACTAGAAACGGTTGAGCCAACCAGAAAGGTTTGGGGTTAGGTTTGACTAGCTCGCATGTACCATGCTGGACGCGTTCTAGCAAAATGCGCTTCCAGTTTGACCTACAACATGTACCGTACGTATCACACACGCGTGCACATGTTGCTCTTGCAAGGTGAGCAATTAGAATGGTGGTGCAGTCTGTGGCGCCACTTTTCTTCGACGAGTTCACCCACTTCCCTTTCGTAAAGGGAGGCCGAGGCCACACTCCCTTCCCCTGTCATAGAGGGAGGTCGATCGGGATAGTAGTGGCTTGACGGTGGGCGAGAGGAATGAGTTGAAAACACGGTGAATGATTGGAAACAGGTATAGTGAGGTGTGCGCGCTGGTGAAGAGTGAACCACCACTACAACCACTACAGAACCATGTCAGTGGCCGATGGGGAGGATCGTCCCTTGACTTATGCACCACAGTTTATTCACCGCCAAACTAAAATTAATCTCAACAAAATGTATATCGGGATGGAGTCAAGATGTGAAGTTTTACCTGACTTGGCGCTCAAGTCTAGTTGAGTCAGGATGGAAGTGTACGCGAGATTCAGTGTCCGAAGAATACAACTTGTCTCGTCCTCCGGCCTCACGCTGGACGGCGGCTCTAATCGAAACAAGAGGAAATGAATACCTTTGATCGTCAAACGTGCACGAATCCGGACCGTCAATTTCCCATCGGACGGATTGAACGTATTCCTAAACTTCTATACACCGCCCCCGGCCCCCTCATATGGGCTAGCCGGCTCGTTCAAAACCCCTGCGGCTGTAACCGGAATCTCCCACGTATTTCGCGCTCGTCGCCGGAGTAACACGTACGCGAGAATTTGGGCGTTTTTTGGTTAGATTTTTGTGGGGTGGTTGGTGGTCTCGCACTGGTTGGGTGGGGATTCGTGTTGCTTGGTGATCGGAGCGGTTGCGGCGGGTGCTAGGGACAGCAGGAGCAGGTCGTGGAGGCGAGTACCTGGGCATCTGCAGCTGCGGCGGCAAAGGCGACCTCTGCCCCGCCGGCTTCAGTGGCTTCGTCGCGGCATCATCGGCCGCCGCCACCCAAGGGCAGTGGTAGTACGGCGGCGTGAGGAGCTTCGCGGCTGGCGAGGAGTCCGTGGCCATGGCCTCCATGTGTTCGTCGATTTGCTTCGCGTCGCTTTGGTCGGTGTGGGTTTGGTCGGTCTTGCGTTTGCGCTTCACAAGTGCAGAGAGGCAGCTTGTAAAAATAGTGTGTTCTGTTTGTAGCTTCATGTACTCTGCTTTTCTTCCCTTCCGTTAGTTTTTATTTTATTTAAGAATAGTGTGTTCTGTTTGTATCTTCTGCTTGCAGTTGCGGAATTAATTGGGATTGCTCATATGGAGGATTAACCTAGGGTCTTGTTGCTGGTTTTAGAGTTACTATATGCATTTTCCCTCCGTACGTACTCGTTCGGGCTGAAAATGCTTCTTCACTTGCATTGCTAGACTCAACATGGAGTAGAGTGTGTCAAGTGACACCTCTCCAGATTAATTGCAAAGTCTCTGTGTGCAATGGCAGCTGATCTGGATGTGGAGCCAACGTTTGAAGTCTCCAAACCAGGATTTGGTGACTACCAGTGGTATGTTGTTGGTCTATATCTAATCTCAGTCTAGTCACTAATTTGCCTATTTGAGTAGTATTTGATTAATGAGGCGAGGCTCTCTACTGAACAAGAAATCATTGTCAATCATATGCAGCAACATTGTGATGAGCTTATTTTCACATATAAGACAATCTGGAACGAACTTTCGAAACCCTAAGGCAGTTGGACAGGTAAAATTTTCATAACTGACAGTTTTCTTGAAGGACATCTTGATTATTTTTTCCCCGTAAAATCCAAACTTTGCATATTTTCAGGCGATTGCAAACAACCTGCCTCCTTCAGACATTGTTGAATCAAGCTCTGTTGTTGGACCTGGCTATGTTGGCTATGTTAACATAGTCCTATCCAGTGATTGGATTGCACAGATCTGCCTCGGATATTCTATAATAGCCTCTGCTAATGACTTGATGTTACTGGTAACACAAGCCCACCGTACTAATGAGCGTCACAATTGCAGAGGATACAAGACATGCTTATCCATGGTAATGAATCATGGGCACCAATCTTGCCAGTTAAGAGGGCGGTGCCTGATTTTTCATCTCCTAATATTGCAAAGGAGACGCACATTGGACATATAAGATCAACCATAATTGGAGATACACTAGCCCGCATGTTTGAGTTCATGAATGTTGAAGTTCTTCGACATAACCGTGTGGGAGACTGGGGTACACAGGTATTGAATTTAAGTGTATCGAGGTACTAAATATTAACACAGTTTAGAACTCTTTATTTTAAACTAATATTAATCTTAATTTTTGTCAGTTTGGAATGCTGATAGAAATATCTGTTTGAGAAATTCCCAAATTGGGAGGAAGCTGGCAACCAGGCCATTGGGGATCTTCAGGTATGTATTAACAATACCAAAGCTGAGTAGTTTATGTAATGCATTAATGGATGAAACTTAATTTAAGATTTTCCACACGGTAATATATCTGTCCCTTTTCAGCTGGTATTTTCCTTTTAGCATCTTACTCTAATGCTGAGTGGTTAACATGCTTCCTTTCTCCAAATGTACAATTGCACTATTGGCAGTAGCACTAGCTGATATATGCCGTTTCTTGCGTTCGAAGATATACATGCCATCTCCTGTAACCCCTAAAGATTGAATCAACACCACGTCTTGCTCAGAGCAATACAAATTCATGATTATGTTCTCTTCTGCATATATATATAGTGCATGCTACCGATAACTATCACAGTGGTTATACCTATACCTATTTCTTTCAACTAATTTTTTTGTCCTCCTAAATCTGTGAATCCAGACAAACTCTCATTGTATGAAAGCTCCTTCTTTCGAATGTCTTGCCATTATTTTGCATGATTCAACAACAAGTTAGTTATGTTCTGCGTATATGCTACAGAGCTTCCACAAAGCATCCAAAAAGAAATTTGATAAGGATCCTGATTTTAATGACAGGGCTCAGCAAGCAGTAGTTCAGCTGCAGGTGGATAATTTTTTCAATCCTTAGTATTTGGTCTATTGTTATGAATTATGACGTGACTTATTCTCATTCCCAAGCAATAAGTGAACTGTAGAGAGGGGAAGATAGATACATAGCTGCCTGGAAAGAATTTGTCAAATCAGCCGGAATGAGTTTGACTTGGTGTACAAATGCCTTAATGTGGAACTTGAAGAAAAGGTATTATTACTTTCCCTCGTTGCTTACTGACAAATATTTGGAGAGAATTATCTAAAAAGTTTTCACATATTATTAGAAGCTGATTTTTCTCTGGGTACGCAATGAAGTTGTGGTTTCCCTAAAAAAAAACTAACATATGGTGAAGATAAGCATGTAAGTCTAGTGTATTTATTACAGTGTGCATTGTATTTACTATTACTGGAATGTTAACTCGCATGATATTTGAGGAAGACTTTCAGTTACTTCAGTGGTGGTATACTGCAATCGGTCATATACTTACTATTTACCATGGGTTCTAACGCTGAAGGAATACTATCTAATAAGACTTCCTATTTATTAATCTTTTGAAGATTTAGCCTGAATCTGTAATTACCTTGTCCTGGTATACAAGTTAGAGGTCAATGGCACACTGATAAATATACTGTTTAAACATGTTTTGGAGGGGAATTTCAAGATATATATTGATTAGCTTCATCTTCCTTTTGGTTGAACAATTTTGCCTTATCAGTGAAACTAGTAATGGCTCCCTTGATTTCCAACCAATCCTTGTGTTCATATTTTTATTTATTTTTATGTTCAAAATTAAGCTAACTAAATTGTAAATCTTTTCAGGGTGAGAGCTTTTACAATCCTTACATTCCTCCTGTTTTGGAGGAATGACTAACAAAGGCTTGATTACGGAAAGCGAAGGCGCTCAAGTAAAATATTCATTGAAGGCCAAAAGTTCTTTTGATAGTGGTCAAGAGAGATGGGGGCTTCAACTATGCCTCCACAGACTTAGCTCTTTGGTAAGTTGCTAAAACATCAACACATTGTTCCTTTTGCAACTTCTCTCCCTAAGGACATAAATTCTTGTCACATATTTGTCAGAGAATATGAAACAAGTGTGGAATATATCATATGTAGCACTCCTTATTGAACTGCAATAGCTTGTGAACTCGTCTGTGGTTCTTTTCTTCATGAAGGTAGGAGTATCTGCTTAATGTGGAGAAGGAAGAATGGATAATATATGTAACTGACGTAGGTCAGCAGCAACACTTCCATACGTTTTTCAGTGTGAGTACCAAGTCTCATTTTCTTTGTAGAAAGTAGAAACAATATGTCAAATGCAATCTTGGTATACAAGTTGGTTCGTATCATATGAAGAAGACCAACTAAGATATTTGTGTCTGACAGTACTTGTGGAACTGATTATAGGCTGCTAGGATGGCTGGCTTGCTCCCAGATCAAAAAGAAAAGTATCTAAAAGCGAGCCATGTTGGGTTTGGCCTTGTTCTTGGGGCAGAGGGCAAGCGCTTCTGGACTCGTTGTTCTGAAGTTGTTCGACTTGTAGATCTACTTGATGAGGCTAAATCTCAGAGCAAAACGCAACTTATCAAGCGTCTCACTGAAAATGGTACTTGGTGTTTTGATTTGGTTGTTTTTGTCTTGTTCATAAGAAGTACTCCCCATTACTATGGCTACAATTATAATGATTTTGCTCAGGTCAAATTGCTAACTGGACGGATGAGGAGCTGGATAAAACTTCAGAGGCTATAGGATATGGTGCTGTTAAGTGAGTTCGAATTCTCTTTCTATCACCTATATTGGACTATTGAAGTGAAACACTTAAACTATAAATAATGTGTCTTTTTATCTCCTATATTCTGACCATTTTGAATCGAAACATCAAAGCATTATCAGTTTTATTCTGTCGTATGACTATATTCAATTATTCAATAGCTTGTGCCTGCGTACGCGCACCTGCATGCGTTAGATGCACCTGTGAGATTTACAACTTATAAACACATTTAATTTTCCTTCTGGTAAGATGTTTGATTGCTCATTGTTTATACTCTGATGATGCTTCATTTTCTACAATTTCTTCAATTCAGGTATGCAGATCTTAAAAACAATCGGCTGACAGACTACAAGTTTAGTTACGAACAAATGCTAAGTGACAAGGTACTCTAGCATCCGTTTAGTTGATTATGTATGAGTATTATAGCCCTCGTGTATTTCGGTAGCGAAATACTCTTTTGAGCTACCCAAAAGTACACCTTGTAATGATGATCAAACCATGATCCAAGGAGCAGGGAAATACCGCTGTCTACCTTCAGTATGCACACGCTCAAGTCAATCAGAGAGGACGGTTAGGTTCTTTGTTGCCTCATCTGCTTAGCTTATAGAATCACACTGTTATAGCTATAGATAGGCTCAAATCACACGGTTTATCACGATAGACATTCCAATCAATGGTTGGACGATCAATACCATCGAACTATTCCATTCCACTGCTGAATGACGGAAACGGAAGCTTTTTCTTACTGATGGACTGATCCTGGGAGTTCAGACTGACGGTTAGATGGTTGTTCGCTTGTGTGCTTCTTTTCCTTCCCCACTCAAAAACAAGTGTTACAGAATGTTCTTCAAATAGGTATGATCCCGTCCATCCTTCCAGAGCTAGGCACCTGCTTCAGAATGAGAATCTTCGACAGAGATCGTTCCTTCAGTTTAGCAATCAATTAGATCCATACTGACTTAGCTTGAAGCATGGCTTGCCGTTTCGAGGCTCGATGCTACTCTTGGGAACATTATTGATACATCGACTTTCAAGCATCTCGTAGTTGAGCGGTACTGCCATCAACAGTACCAAGATGGAAAAGGACTGCTGAACATGGATAGAACGAGAGTCGAACTCGCATGAGGTGAGCATCTCGTTATATTTGGAACCAATGTGCCATGCCCTTTAAGTGGAACATCACATGATGGCTGATGGTTGTTGCCTAATGTATATCATTTTCGTAGGTGTTTCGTAAAATCATAGAAGTAACTCACTTAAACACATAATTCAAACAGAATACAAAGGCGTTTTCCTTTAATACAATACAAGCAACAAAACAATGATATCTTTCACTAACGTGCCTCCAAAACTGAATCCCGACGATAAACTGTTGTTTATTGATCTACATCTCAGTTTTGATTGTTGGACACAAACGAAACCCCGTATAATCTTTATTTTTACAAGCTTCCAGCCCTCGGATGCCTTTGCCTGGCCCTCTGCTCTTCCATTTCGTCCATCCAATCTGAAAGCCGGAGAATGCCTTTCCACAACAGGAACAGTGCAGCTACAACAAATGTGAATAGCAAAAAATACAGGAGAGGTCCCAACATACGGTCCTTCATTTTCTGCAAAATACAAATTTATTGTAAGGTAGGAGATACTGCGACCCCAATACATAAGCAGCGCGTCTGTATTTTACACACCTGCCATCTCGAAATTGGAACAGTTTCTTGTCCTCCACGGTCACGCTTCTTCCTATGTTTGGGCACATTTGCAGCTTCCGCAGCAGGGCTCTACATGGAAATTACAGGAAATGAACACAGATTCAATAGTAACTACAAAATTCAATTGTCTAGTGGTAAAACCTTGGCACATAAAATCAGTGCGGTAATTACAAAATCTGGTTATGATGGTAGGATCTAGCACCTTGATATCCTGAACTTTCCGGAAATGCAACTTTGGATCTGAAACTTTGACCTTTTTCGCGCAATCTTCACCACACGCAAGTAGGCCAACTCCAAACTGACCTTTAGGTACTTCTTTTGGATCACGACCAGACGTACGGTATTCCTTGAGAACATCTTGACATACCCACTCCTTTTTCAGGGTGTTGCATGCACAACGTACATTGACCTTCATAGATATCAAAACAGTAGAGGAATAAATACAACAGACAAAATATAGTTTGAAATTACAAAATAAAATTTTAACTAAACTTTCAACTAAGCAATAACATATCCAAAAACTTCTCATCTAAAGTTTCATCCGGTAAACAGATCAAGCACTTGATCACTTGCTGGGTACCAGGTTATAATTCATGTCAGACTAAATATGCTGAGATCATACCTTTTTCATGCACTGATCAACTGACGGGCATTGACCAGGGTGACATATTTCTGAGCACAGATGGGGGCAATTTGGTAATTTCCTGCGCAATGCCATAAAGAACATGTCTAAGAACTCAGTAATATGAAGTTATAGATCCAATTATGGAAGTTTGGGTTACAATTGAGCAACAAAGGAAATTTTGCCAACATTCAAAACAGAAACAATTAGGAACCAGGAATTAGTAACTGACCTATGACATGGGCCACCACAAGACCTTACTTTCAGCTGTGCCTTGGCATTTAGGTTGTTATAGTACACACACTCAAAAGGGTGTACCATAGCACCGCAATGGCATGATCTTTTAACAAGGACTTTGCAAGGTGGACAATCGCTCAGATGGCATGGCAAAGGGCAAGGATGTGAACAAGGAGGATCCCTGACCTGGAAGAAGCATTAAGAATAAACAACATACACAAAGCTTAACAAAAAGATATGGAGCCCAACTAGCCTTTTTCACATTGAAGTTTGTAAACAGAACAAATTAACCAAATTGAAGGTATTACAAAGGAAAACAAAGAAGAACTGACCCTTTGACAAGGAAGGTCGCATCCTTCACAAGGCTCAGCGAGTGTGGTCTCTCTATGGAGAGATAATACAGTATCAGCTTTAGGCTGATTCGGTGGGATCTCTAACACATGGCAAGCCTTTGTACAATAATGGTTGCCACAATGGAGAGGGTTTCCACATAAATTCTGACAGGGAAATTGCCTCCTTTTGGAGCACGGTATCTACAAAAATATGAAGAAATAAAAGAAATGTATGATTTCTGCAATCTGGTGTAAGAGCAAGTGCAAGTGCACGTGTCTGTGTGCATGCTTGCGTGTGAGAGAGAGGGAATGAGGGAGACATAAATTGACCTAAAGACATAAATTGACCTAAAGATGGCCATATTGTTGAAAACTTACTGCACGTTCTTGGCCTAGATGCTGTCCAAAACATGGCACCAAAACAACTTCTTGGCATGGTGGGCATGGTGTTCCAGGCGTAGATTCCATATGCTTTTCCATTTTCTTCTTCATTGGTTTCAGTGTGAACTCAGGGTTTGGAGGAGGAATAGAGCCATGACACCTAGGTAGAATGTTAAGATTGTTAGATATCAGAGGAAGTTATAATTGTTGGTAGGCTACCGACAATGACACACTCAGCATGCTAGTTAAAATACAAAACCTTTCTTTACACTTGTGGCCACAAGAAAGTTCTTCCCCGCAGATCAGTTTGCAAGGCGGACAGGCTCCATAGTGGCATTTATGGGGCTAAAGGAAGGAGATTAAATATCAAGTAAATTATGAGGACCAATTTATAACAGCAAAAGCACTTAAAGTACGCAGAAATGATATGCAACAAAATACACCGGAATGAATTTCTAACAAAGACAATGTTTCAAATACCCTTGCAATGGGCATCAGTAATGAAAATTTATCAAGAGATTATCATTACTGAGCAATGACAATGTTGAAGAAAAAAGGCAGAACAGTTTACCCGGCAGTCAAGCTTGTGTCTGCAAAGGCGATCTGTATTACATTTTTTGAGCATTTGGGTGGTTTCTGATTCTTCTCAGTCCCACAAGGAACCTACAATAGAGTTATGCATATAAATCTAGGAAATGAAACTTAGCAACTACGGCATAAACTATTTAACACACTAACAATTTACAAAAGTTGAGTGAGTCAGGAGACACTCTTGAGGAGGAACTTGTAGTGTACAATGAAATCGGAGCAAGAATTAACACTTCGGAAAGTGCACAAGATGATGTAAAAATGACCGGAACTGTTCCATGCTAATTATTTCTCCTAAACATCTTCTCTAAGTAAGTAGACAGGACCAGGCATAACTCGTACAAAGAAATGAACAGAAATACAGAATTAAGAGTCTACCAAGTTCAACCTCAAAGTATGTTTTCCCACAGAAGCATGAGATGGTCTTCATCAAAGGACAAGGTGAACAAGCACCTCTGGTAAACAAAGGGAACAAAATGTTACTAGAAATTCAGTCCAGTAAAATAAACCAATAATATCAGAGCCTTAAGATAGCCTCGAAACTGCAGTCACGAGATTTTCCATCCAAATAGCAAATGAAATTATTCCAGAGCAAAATACCACTCTATATTTGGATATCTGTTGTGTGGCACTTTTGATATTTTCATATATGTCTTGCAAAAAATGGCTCCAAAATGGGAGCATGTACATGTAGGCATGATTTTCCATCCAAATAGCAAATGAAATTATTCCAGAGCAAAATACCACTCTATATTTGGATATCTGTTGTGTGGCACTTTTGATATTTTCATATATGTCTTGCAAAAAAGGGCTCCAAAATGGGAGCATGTACATGTAGGCATGTAGCAATTCAAGTAGCACTATACAATAGCAAATGACAAGCACCTTTGATTAGGGCAATACCTGTGGCATGGAGAGAGACATTTATGGTTGCCACATCTGAGCCTCCTATCACAAACCTACAAACAGAGATATCTTTAGTGCTTGAAAGGAGTCAAAAATCGTGCAAAAAAAGAAGAAAGAAAAAAAAGTACCTCTAAGCAGGGTGGGCAATCCCCAACACAACAACGTCGCTTACAAGCATGGCGTCCACAGCCACGTAAACGCTGACATTTCCTTTCGCAGGTCAATTCTTGGTGGCAGGGCAGCTGATGCAGTGCACCACAAGAAATTTAAGCATTTGTTTCCTAATAAGTAATAATGTAGAAGTACCTAAGAAGCTATAGCATCACTACTGTACCAGATTAAGGAGAAAGAAAAATGACCAATTACTACTTATTGTTATCTGTTAGGTAGTATGCATAGAAGGGGTAAAACCTCACACACAAAAATCAACTTGAAGCACACAAGCCTTCAAACTTCCTATATTGGTCCACTGAATTAAAGAGAACTATGTAAATGTAGATTTCAACAATTGGTCGTTACATCTAGCAATTAGTTGCAGATAACATTCTGCAAATTAGGTGCTAACAGGGTTGCTGCGTGCCTTTTGAGTTTTAGAGAACCAATGAATTCCTTATTTAATTTATCTGCTCATATGGTGTGATCAAATATCTGATTTTCTTACTCCTTACAAGGTTATCATCATAAACATGTTGTATAAGATATGTACCTCCTTCTTCAGACCCCCACAGCGGCAGGACTTTTTATCACTAGCCGGCAAGTCTCAACACATGGGCCACGATGGCACCGCTCAGGGCACTTGTGCCGTCCACACCCAAGCACCTTCTCGCAAGTCGATCCACATGTGGCAGCCTCCACATCACATGCTAACCTTGGATAATCCTTCTTCCCGCACGGGCAAGTCCGCCGCCCTCGGAGCGGGCATTCCCCACACTTTCCACCATGGCACCCCCTCTCACACCTATGCTTTCCGCACTCCAGCATCCCACCACACTCCCTCTTGCACTGGAAAACTCTTTCAGAGCACAATCTCTCCACCACTGTCTCTCCACACTCACATTTGTGATCCCCCCGCACTGCACACGGCGGGCAGGACCCATCATGGCAATCCACCGGACACCGGTGGAGTCCCACAGCTAAGGCGTTTATTACATTTACCCATACATGAGTAACGCTGATGTGCGCAGCGTCGGGGCTCATGGTGCGCTCCACAAAAGCACCGAGCATTAGGGACAACAGTCGGGCACGGAGGACATGGTCCGGGGTGGCAAAGCAGTAGGCAGGTGTGCTCGCAGCCAGAGTCGGGATTTGCATTGAGGTGGCGGCCACAGACGTCGCCACAGGAGTGGGGGAGGATCCAAGGATCCGCAGGCGGGTCTACGGTCTTGGAGCAGAAGCAGTGGTAGGAGGTTGGGGTCTGGGATCTGGGGTAGGCGACGCGGCACTTGGGGCATCCCCAGGTGGGGGAGGGCGCGGCGGAGGCTGACTGGTGGGCCCATGACTGGATGCAGTGGAGGTGGAGGAGGGCGAAGCAGGAGGCGGAGCAGGACCAGACGGGGTCGGAGGGGCGGATGGGGTCCAAGCAGATCAGGCACGGCGGCGATCGGCGGCGCGCGGCGGAGTTCAGGAAGATGCCGACCTTCGAGAGGTCGGCGCCATTGCCGGCGACGGAGAGGTAGGTGGAGAGGACGGAGGCAGTTGCCGGGTCGCAGGCGGTGAGATCGGTCTCTTCCCCGGAGGAGGAGTAGGAAGAGGGGTCAGAATCGGAGACGGGGCTAGGGTTTGACGGCAAGGGCGCGGATGCCGGTAAGGGTGCTGGTATACGGGTGGTGGCAGTGGCTGTAGTGACAGGGAACGGTTTGCGAGAAGACGATGCGGAGGCGGAGGCGGCGGCGGCGTAGGACGACGGCATCGCCGGCGGCGAGGTGGTCGCCGGAGATGGCGGGTGGTGCGCGCGAGATTTGCGAGGGGCGGCTTTTGCAGTTAGATCCAAGAGATATCGTACATTTATAGGTTGGGCTGGATATTTGCGTATATTTGAGGTAGTTGAGCTTTAGCTCATGCTTGCTAAAGAGCCCAGAGCCAAAAACGTTGGGTTTAAATTTGGTACGGGCCGAACCCTTTATCCATTTCTCTCTCTTTTGCAAGATATCTCTTCATTGTTTATGTAACAGAAGTTTAAATTGTAAAATGCTTAATTCGGTTGGTGCTAGTCAGCACCCAATGAAATTAATTTCTACGGGTACCAGTGACTAAACGAATTTTCATTTTAATCGTTATTAGTGTGAGGTCGCAACATTTATATAATTTCGAGACGTCCATAATTTCTCACCCGAATTGCTACAACCTCGGCTCTTTTCTTGCTCTCCAAAATATTGTGTGGTGATATTGTGTCACTTGTTCCTCGTCAGTACCTTTGTCCAACGTGCACAAGGAGGAGTGGGGTAGAATTTCTGAACTCATTTCCACATTGAGAGCTGTACGAGGCGGCAATAGTGTTTCTAGGCACCGCCAATAATTGCTCTGCACTGCATCGATGTACTGCTTCGAGTCTGCACTACTTTTGATCTTGATCATGAATGTGTTGTAAGTATTCGTAAAGATTTTTACTGCTTTGTTGATCTTATTTGTACTGATATACTATGTTATTTTTTCAAGAAAAAATGTGCAACTGCATTGACTATATATTTTTTTAAGTCTATTTTTGGTCACTCAACTATTGGTCAATTTAGTTTTGATCCTTAAACTCCAAAACCAGGTAACTGGAGCCTGAATTTTCAAAACCAGATAAATTTGGTCCCTCGGCCCACTCAAAGCGGTTTGACGATGACATGGTAGGGGTTTTGTACACGTGGCAGTCCAATCAGCAAAAGGTTAATAAAAAAATCTAAAAGATTATGAAAATCAGGATAAAGGTATAAAAATTTGATTTTAGTTTTACAAAAGTATCTAAAATATTATCTATAAAAAACAAAAACATTTTAAAAATAAGGGAAAAGTCATGAAAAAATAAATTTTCAAAAAATAGAAATGTTCCATTAAATTACTAAAAATCATCAAGGAATTAAAAATTTAGACATTTCAAAAAAGTTAAAAGAGAAACATCAGAAGTATTCGGGAAAACCATGGAATTTGAGAAAACAAATAAATAATTTTTTTAACATTCATGAAAAATCACCATGTTTATTTCTGATTTTTCTCGAACTTCCTGTATTATCCACAATACTTTTGGTTTTTTCCTTTTTAAAAATTTCCTTATTTTTCTATTTTTTGAAAAAAAATTCTGATTTAGGAAAATAAAGCTATAGCCATTAAATAAAATTCGAATAACTGTTTCCATTTTTTCTTGATATTTTTTGATACTTTGTTTATTTGCAAGTTATATTTATCTTTATCTTTACTATATATAATATACCAGTTGGTGGTGATGATGGTGTCACACTCTCACCACCACAAACAAATAAACAAACTTCTCAAAATTTTCTCTCACAAACTTTTCCAAAAACTAAGACTACATTGTTGGTATGTCAACAAACAAACAAACTTCCCAAAACTCTCTCTAACAAACTTCCCCAAAAACTCATATTAGTTCCTCTCTTTGTATGTGCATGCATGGGGGAGTCCCTGATCTCGTGATCCCAACATGATTAATCTTCTTTTTCTTGTATATATGTTTGATCCGACGTAGATGTGTTTACATACGTGCGTGCATGTAGGGATCATCGTCATGGCGGCGCTGCTGCTGGTCGTCCTCGGATGATATATGGGCGGTGGCATGGCGGCGGAGGAGAAGCGGACGCTGCAGATATCATGGCCATTCAACATCATGCACCATAGGTCGAACACCGAGCTCCCAGAGGAGATAGCAGCGACGTACATGCGTGCCATCGACGATGGCGCTGATTTCATCGAGTCGGTTATCGCAGCAACCAGGGATGGCCATGTCATCTGCTTCCACGATATGACGCTCAATGACACCACCGACGCTGCCGACTACAAGGAGTTCGCCGCTTGCCATCGCACGCTCGAGGTGCAGTGGACCAACGCCAACAGACACTTCATCAGTGAGAGCCCATATATATAACCTCGCCTCATCCGGCTCCACATTTTTATTGATCTTCGATTGATCTGTGAAGATCGAATGAACATGTTCTTATATTAATTGGTTTTGTGATTTCTCGTAGCTAAAGGCTAAGGGGCGAAGCAGAGATATAAATTCCATAACAAATTCCATGAAGGTACATGCATTTTTCACTAATCCAATTGCATTTTTTGGGTGAATCCATTACTCCTTAAATTAATCAATCTACAATTCTACATACCCTGATGTTTACAGTAGGTAAAAGTGCTGATGTATCAGACCATTACCTATATAAATTCTCTTTGTTTTCACAGGCATGTCGCACATCATCACCTTCAATGAATTTATCAACATCACGCTAAATGCTAAGAGGGTCGTTGGAATCTACCTGAAGAAGAAGAACCCCGTGTTCGTCAACCATCATGTAATTAACCAACATATATTATGAAATTGATTCCATCACAAATGTTTTTTTCGTTCTTGTTGAAATTGAGTTGAATCAGCCTTTGGTTCTATCTTTGAGCCTTTATTTCTTCTCTTTGATATTTTTTATATAATAAAGATGTCAATCGGCGGTAGCAATTCGTACATTTTCTCCTTCCTGTTCTTACATGTGGGATCATTTGAAATTTTAACAAACCTATATGCCCGTGTCGAAACCTCAATACATATACTCATCCACCGACTCCAAATTCAAAAATTCAAATTTGTTTAAGGTGCTACTCCCCACAAATAACTCTCAATTCCGCCTGAGCCGAAGCTCAACCAAGAGCTGAAACGAAGCCGAGGACGTGGCATGGAGCGCGACAACAATAATTTGACATGTTTTGTAATCTATTTATTTATCCATAGTAACACACGGCTATTTGACTAGTAGGAGTATAAATTTAGCATGCTCTCCAAAAATTTGCAAATAAATTTATCAGCTTGTCCTAATAATTATACATAATGAATCACATAGCGGATACCATATACTGTCATAACGAATCGCAAAAGAGGGTCTGTTGAAGAAAACAGTACATTACATAGTTAACATTATGTTATTTTAGATTGTGGCCAGAGCCCAGAAAATTTTAGAGGCTCGAGGCTTCCTTCACACAAAAATTAACCTATTTGCTGGTGCAGATAGAAGTAAAACAGAGGCATCTCAATGTCTTTAAAAAGTTGCATTGTAACAATAAGTTTAAGATTAAATTAGTAAAAAATAAAAACTTTAATTCTTATAGTAAAATATTTATTGAAAGTTCTAACTTTTTTATAAAAAACTTATTAAGAACTAGTTTAAATCTTATTTGTTTTAATAGAAAGTTTATTTTAAGATTAAATTATTATAACAGCTACTGTAGCACCGTGAGAATTATCCACGCGCGGATGACCGCTAATCACAGCCCCCACAAATCACTCGTGAGGCTTCTCTGTAGTACTGCCCCTGATGTGGGTGGCTGACATGTGGACCCGCTAGTAAGCTGACCCACATGTCAGCGACCCCACCTCGGAGTGCAGTACGTGAGAGGATTGGTTTCCACAGATCGCATACACGAAAAGGAAGGGATCCGGGGCATGGTCAAAGCTTATTGCGACAGCTCGTGTTGACCAAACAAACAAGGCTCGGAAACTAGCCAGACGACGAGCGTGCGTGGTCATAATGGCACAGAGCAAACACCACGCGCACGCCGCTTGGGATAACAGCCACGCGACATGACACGACACGAGCACGCGCGCGCGCGTCTTCAGCTCACTCCGCCGCGGCGCCGTGGCCGTCCTTGCGCCGGCCGAACTCGTGCACGGCGAGGTGGAGCTCGGCGGCGGCGACGAGGAAGTGCACGGCCTGCGCCGGCCGGAGCAGCGCCACCACCCCGCGCATCGTCTCCAGCCTCAGCGCGTCCGCCATCTCCAGTACACGCTTCATCCCCTCCGCCTTGGTCTCCATCTCCTGCTCCATCCTCTCCGCCACCGCGTCCATCCCGCCGCCTCCGGCGAGCTCCACCATCTTCGCCGTGGCTAACGACTCCTATGTAAATTATTCACAGTTGCTTCAGCTCATTACCGAATTAAAAACGAAGAAGCTGAATAGTTAATTACCTGCGCGCTCGCGGCGGCCTCCTCGATCTCCCGTTCTCTCCTGATGGTGCGGCGCTGCAGCTGGTCGGCGGCCTGGAGCTGCTCGGCGCAGAGGTCGCCGAGGTCGCCTCTGAGTCTGCCACCGTTGAGGAAGAACGGGAGCTGGGTCTCGAGCTGCATGCCGGACTTGGAGTAGAGCAGGTGGAGCGCGGCGGTGGGGCGCCAGCCACCGCACCAGAGGTAGAGATTCTCGGTGGTCGAGATCCACGAGGGGGCGAACATGGGGAGCACGTCGGCGGAGGCCGCGGCGGACTTGGTGCGGTAGTAGTGCTCGTAGTGACCGATTACCTGGTCGACGAGACGGCGGAGTTCGGCGTCGGGGCGCGCTGGGCTGGCGGACGCCGCGGCACGGAGCGCGGCCAGGTAGCGGGACTGCTCGGAGATCCAGCACTCGTAGAACTTGGCGAAGGACTCGCCGTTGGGTGGCGGGGCGTGGCTGCCGTTGCCATGAGAGGGATGCTGTGGTCTCGAGGTGGCGGTCATGGTGATCCAAATGGTCTCTCACTCACTGTCTCGCTGTGTGTAGGTTGTGGCTGAGGCTTTCTTGTTTCTTTCGAAATTTAGGTGAGGTTCCAATGGCTGGAGTGAACGAGAGGAGGGGTTTTTAAAGGTGACAAAACAGATATAATACGACAGATGACGGCTTTTTTATTTGTTTGCATATCTTCGGTCAGAGACCAAGCAAAAACAAATCCCATTCCAGTTCATTTGCTTGAAAAAAAAATCAATGATAGTATGTGTTTAAAGTGGACAGCCAATTAAGTTAGGAGTGAATAATAAGCAAGTGAGGTGGTTCAATGGATTGCCCTACTTGGCTACTTGGCTACTTGCATCCTTAGTCGTGAATTTTCCTCGGAATGTGAGAGCCACAAAATCCATTCACACATGAACGATTGAACAAAGGTTTTGTTATGTGATCAGACGTTCATCAATTTTCATATTTTTCAAGTAATTTAATAATGTAAACAAGAGCACCAAAACAGCAATGCCGATCAAAAGACATATAGCAACAAACAATACATGGTAATCTGAGAAGGTTTTAAAGGTGGGCAAAACCGATATAATACGACAAATGTTAGCTTCATATTTGTTCGCATGTCTTCTGTCAGATACCATGGAAAAATACCCCTTCCAGTTCATTTGCTCGAAGAAAAATTCAACTAACTGTAAAGTGGACCACCAATTAAATTGGAAAGTGATTAGTAACCAAGTGAGATGGTCAAATGGATGGACCCCCTTGCATCCTTATTCGTGATTTTTTGTCGGAACATGAAGACAACACAATCTGTTCACATAGCAGCATTGAACAAAGATCTTGTTTTATGTGATCAAGAGATTCATCAATTCATCATTTTTCCCGTAATCTGAGAATATAAACAATACGACGAGAATGGTAATGTTTATCAAACAACATATATCACCAAACAGTATGAGGTATACATAGTCATCAGTGATACGCCTTTTGAGTGTGCATTTCTTCAATTTCCTAACATGCTTCTAATATAGAAAATCTCAGTATAAATATTTGGCATGAAACCGGAGAAATATCTGGTGCAAAAAATATTGTATAAATTTGGAGAGGCGACAAGACAACTAAATGGACTCAGACGAAAACAGTGATCAACGTTGCGTAGGCTACTGATTCGCCCAATATAGACTACAAACAAACAAGTTAGTCTCTGGAAGACTGCTCTCAAGTAAAGATATACGCATAGGGATACCCAGACTTATGTGTCTCCGTTTTTCCCCTTTCTTTTATAGAAGGGTCGCCACCCAATTTTTATTAGAAAAAATTATTGACTTGTCTCTGAAAGTCAGTCCGGTTCTATATTTGTCCTTAAAACTTTCGCCTTTTTCGAATATTCCTTGGAAAAAATTATTCCAGTTTCCAAATATTGTCATTTCCTCAACTTACCGTGTTTTGACCGTCAAGTCTTGGATGAAAAGACCATTTTGCCTAAGATTAGGTGATTGAACATACTTGCAAGTAGGAGCTCCTTGGCTGTATTCCTAGCAGCATGTTATGCATTATATTTTGAGCATATTTCCAACAGTACCAAAAGTTATGTTACAAAAATGTGATCTTTATCCGCGAGACTTTTCTTAAAAGGCAAAGATGTTAGTGGTCGGCAGCGTTCCACGCATTGGGTACGTGAGTGGGGCCCAGACGATCTATAGCCGCAGCCTAGTATTGCATTGGGTACGTGAGTGGCGGTGTGCATCTTGAGCTGGAGGCACAGTGCATGCATCTTCTCGCGTCGTCCGTCCCACTCGTAGTAAGTGACCTGTTGCCCATCTTCGCAAATTGGCAACTTGGGATCAGACGGCCCGGCCCCTAGAGATAGGAGATTTCTCTCGCCATACGGCCAGTGGGAGGTTTCGGCCGGCGCACATGGTTTCTCTCCGTGGCCGGTGAGATGCGGGTACTACTGCAAAGCACCGATGGATGCGGGTACTACTGCAAGATAAGCGTCGCGCAGCTCATCACCGGCTGTAGTACTCCCGAATGGCCCCACGCGAGCGCGCGCGCTCCCGTCCTAGCTCTCTTCTCTCTTGAGTTGTATTTGTGTCGTTGCTCCTTATTTCTTGTCTCTCAAAGAAGAAAGAATCTTGAGCTCTAAACTAGGATTTAAATTCTTATTACTTTTAAAGGTTAGGCAAAAAAGCATTTTCTTTGTGTCAAATAGAGGATTAAGATGACCTACAATCCCTCCTAAAAGAGAAATCTTTTTTGTCCTCGCCTTTGCCTTGGATCCTCTTCTTTTGTATGAGATAGAAATAACGAATTCCAACATCTTGCAAACAAAAACAATCTAAACAAAAATTGATTCCTAAAATAGATCATAGATAATTCTAGCAATTGCCAATAAATCGTGGCTTTTTACCAACTTTATGGTAGAAAATCCTAGGACCTAGAAATTTATTTCATACAATTGAACATTTTCAAACTGTTTCTTGACTCTTTCTAAACAGTTAAATGTCGCTCGAAAGTCTTTAAAGTTCTAAAGAGCCGATAATTTTATGAAGGTTGGAGTTCACCTATTGCAAGCTAAAAAGCTACCAAGAAAAGAAGAAATCTTTGCATTTATAAGCTTTTTGAGAAAATAGCATGATTTAATACACGCTTTGACCATTAGATCAAGTTTCTTCAATGGAGACATAGAGCCTCATCAAATGCTCGAATTTCGACAACAAACTTCGTCTCCCCCTTGTGGTTGTCTCCTTACGCTTCTCTATACCTTTTTCCTTGCTTATTTTGATTACTAGTATGCTAGGGTTTGCTTAGTGCTGTAGATTTGTCTATGTATAATTTACTTTTGATATTAGTTTTGTTAATCTACTATTCAACCCCTTTCTAGTCGATAGTCTAGATCCTTTCAATGTTTTAGAATGTATTGTTCAAAGTATTGTTTTCACTCATGATACAGATGCTCTAGTTTGGCAATACAATAGCTCTGGTCAATATTCCCTTAAATCTTTAAATGCTATTATCAATTTTAGAGGAGTAGTCCTAGTTTTTGTCCTTGCTCTGTCGAATTTAGTGATTGCCCCCAGAGTTCACATCTTTTGTGGTTGATCTCTCACAACAAAATGATGACCAGAGATAATTTGAAGAAAATACATATGAAAAGGAATATGTGTCAGCACCTATCTTTCAATTGCATAGTAGCGCAACAATCTAGGTGATAATTGATGACTTCTTTGTGAGGAAATTGGGACCAATATGGAAGCGATTGCTTGCTTTTGGGTAGCTAACAAAAGGCAGTACACTCTAAATTCCATCTGTGCAACAATACCTTTGAATCTTGGCGGTCATCTCTAGTTGAATCTTAAACAGATATGATGAGCAGTCAAAAAAAAAGAGATCCCGTTTAAGGAATCTATGCTGGGGAAGGTAGAAAAATCCTGCCATCGTATCACTCAGGGGCCGCAAGCACCTTTCCAATTGGAGTGGGGTGATGTCTATAGGTGGGATATCTGAAGGCTATAGCACCCCTACGACACACCTTACATGGGTTTGGAAGTGTTATATGGCCTCCTTCTTTGGCTTGTGGACTAACTTATGACCAAAGAACCATAAGCCCAAAAGAAGGGGATCAAGTTGGAATAAGCTCTCTGAATTTCTGTTGGTGGGGGGGAAGCTAGTGTGGAGCAGCTTCCCGAGCACACTACCGCCCTCACCACCCGCGCCCAACATCCCGTCCCGAGCACACCCGCCCTCACCCCCGCGCCCCACACCCCGCCGCCGGCGCTCCGCTCCCCGTCCTCTTCCTCCCCTACCCCGGCCGCCGGTGCTCCGCTCCCCCGTCCTCTTCCTCCCCTACCCCGGCACCGAGCTCCATCGCCCGAGCCCCCTCGTCCTCCCCAGACCTTCTCTTCCCCGACCCGCCACCGAGATCTACCGCCCGCCCTCCTATCCTCCTCGGCCGGCAGCACCGCCCCCCATCCCCAGCCGTTCCCGAGCTCGCCCGCCAGCCCGAGCTAGCGCGTCGGCCCGGCCAAATCTGGCTGCCCGTTCGCCGCCCATTCCTCGCTATGGCATCACCGACGCTGACCTCTTGCCGCCGGACCCCAGGAGTAGGGAGTCGTCGCCGCCTCAACGCCCTGGGAGCCCGCCGCCACCGAGCCCAATCCTGCCGCCGCCGAGCCCAGATCGAAGCGGCGGACTCGCTCTCGTGCCCTCCTGGTACCCCCTGACCTCCCCCCGTCCCGAGCTCGACCCGGATCCACCGCCCCGAGCTCCCCCGTTCCTGATCCGGCGACCCAGAGCTCTGCCCGAGCTCGCCGGCATCCCCGGCGAGCTCGGTCCTTGAGGTCGCCGGCCTGCCACCACCACCCCAAAGCTCGTATGAAATAAGCCCGAAAAGAAGGGAGTAGAGCTTCCTCCCACCGAAGCTTCCCCGGACAGCTAAGCTCAAGCCCATTTTTACATAAGCCTAAGCCCAAAAGAGGGGGCCTATGACTTATTGACTTGAATATGTTTAATAAACATCACCAATACACTTCGTTCGGTGCCTTAGGGCTGCGTCTCCAACATGCCATTAATGACTGCCATCAGCCCAATTTTTACACTTGAAGCTAACTGTTGGTCACCTTCTCCACACACAAGCCAGCAAAACTCGAGATCATATATGCCCAGCAAGACACTCTACGCAATGAAGAGCAAGCTGCTTCCAACTAAGTGTTGAGTTTTTGCATTGTTGCATTGCGGAGATCAGTTTTGCCTATGTAATTTTCTTTTATCTTTTCTGGACATTCTGTAGTGGCATAGCCACGATTGTACTTGGACCTGATCACGAGTTTCATTCAAGCAATGGAGCCAGGGAGCGATCTCCCTGTTCATCCAAAAAGAATGTAATTATTGTTTGACAATGGAGAAATGTGCATGAAGATCCTAATTTACTCTGATTTTATAAAATCATGAAGATTCTGTGAATGAACACAAATCATAAAAAAATATGTTCATTTAATTATTGGTTCATGAAAATATTTGTTTCAGGAAATTTCGTTTTTTGTATTTGTTCACTATAGAAATAAAAGGTTAAAAGAATAGTCACATTATTTCATAAAAAAGTCAAAATCGAGCATGAGTGGATGGAGTAGAGCACGAGGCGACAAAGGAGTGTGCCTTTTATAATATAAGAGAGACTATATATGCTAAATAGATAAAGCTAAGAGTGTTTTTTATGAAACGAAAGTACAAATCTTAAAACACGACAGGTGAAAATAGTCGGTGGACTTCCAACAAGACGTGGGAATGCATTATCCGGGTTATGCCTGCACACTGCATCTGTTGGACGGATTAACCGAGTAAAGCACGAGCACACGTTCTATAATGTACGTACAAACTGAATTATACACGTCATATTTATTCAGTATTCATTACATAAATGGGACGCCGATAACACGTTACATTTTACATAGTCCTAGCAATTACAACGGTATTAATGATATGAAATAAGAAAAAAATCAAATAAAATGGCCAGAACAATTAAAGAAAGAACAGTACTTTTTAAAGACGAGCAAAAAGGATCGATGTGGAGACCCCCACGACTCACGCTCTCTCATCGCCGTCACAGTCCCCACCAGACGTTCGCCAAAGCAAGAACCACCGCGACACCACCTCCCGTCACCGTCGCCGGCGCGAGCGACGGGGCTACGTCCGTCGACGCGTCGGCCTCGGGCGCGTCCGCTACCGACGACGGCGTCTTCTTCTTCCCTGGCGCCAGTGGCGCGGGCGCAGGCGCGGGCGTCCCGGCGATCGCCATGGGCAGCAGCACCTTGTTCACCTGGTACACCACCAGCTGGTCGCCGGTGTAGAGCGTGTTGTCGACGGTGGCGTTGACCACCCCAGTGGAGATGTTGACCTGCTGGCCCACGGCCGTCACGTTGAGCGGGTACTGCCCCGGCGAGTTGTTGCCGGCCTGCGTCCGGAGCGGGTTGCTCACGGTATCGAACTGCGACATGGGGATCATGGTGGAGAGGACGTGGTACTGGACGAGCGCGTTCTTCTGCTGGTCCGACAGCGAGTTGAGCGTTCCGGAGGCGAGCGAGGTGAAGGCGTTGTCGGTCGGCGCGAACACCGTCATGCCGCTGCGGGAGCTGTTGAGCTGGTTGTCGATCTGCTCTGCCACTCCCGTCGACCTGAGCAGCCGGATGAACGTGTTGAACTGCCCGGCCTTGGTCAGCACCCCCGTGATGTTCGTCGTCCCGGCCGCCGGCGCGGGCGCCACAGGGGTCGGCGTCGCAGGCGCTGCCGCCGGGCCCTGCGCCGACGCCGTGATCGCCACAGATAGAACGGCTAGCAGGAGCACAAATCTCTGCATGGCTTGCATGCTGTAAGCGTGCATGTAGTGCAATGCATGCAACTTAATGACAATGCGAGTGAGAGGTGTGTAGTGATGCTGTGGCTTATAACAGATAGTTGGGTCGGGTTGGGTACGTTGGGCAGGGCACGCAGGAGAAGTGAGGTGCAAGCAGAGAGGTGGTGGGTGTAGGGGTTTGTCATGTGGGTAAGTCCTTACAGTTACAGCGCACCAACCCTGAGGTGAGTTGCCTAGGGGGAACGGACAGCCTAACTAATAGCAGCAGCTGGGTTGCTTCAAGGAGCAGCAAGTCTCAGATCTGGCCTCCAGTTTTCTCCTTCTTTTTTCCTCTCTTTCATATCCTTTTGACAGTCGGAGCTGTGCTGATGGTGTGTGTGAGCTACGCTCAGTGCTAGGCTGGACAATGCAGCTTCATTTGGTCAGGAGGAGTGGCCTGGTTTTGCCTCATTGTAGGAGCTGGTTTGTTCTTTAAGTAGGACTTTATTAGCTGAATTAAAGATCATCCAAATAACCACACTTGCATGGGGACCAAAGCTTGGATGTTAGATCAAGCCAAGATAATTGAGGGCTTGATATGATTAAGTGGGTAATTTATCATTCAGCTAAAAACACGCTGCACGGTTCTTGTATTTTCTCTCTCTCTTGAGATTCCTCAAATTAACATGATTGAAACATATGTATCAGCCATTAATATGATAATATTTCACATTTGCTAGCTAATGCATATTCACTTGAAATTTCGCCAACTTTCAGTCGGTTTTACATGCACAACTAACCCACCTCCGTCGCTGTCTCGATCTGGTGCCTCCCGTCAGGTTTGGGCGGTAGGTATCTCAGCAAATTGGATTTAAGAGTGCTATGAGAGCGAGGTCTAAAGAAAGTGCTACGAGAGCAATTTCCCTCCCTAATACATATACGGATTCAACCTGAAATAATTTGTTGGGCGGTGAGGTTTCGCTTGAGAGAGGGAGAAAATACGTGCAAATTCGACACTAATTCGTTCTCTAGGACGTTAATGCAGCAACCAGATCATCTGGCGACCCTCTAACTCTCCATGCATTAACGGATTCTACAAAGCTCCAATGTGCCAGACACACTTGATAAAGGTCAAAAAACACTTGGTAAAGGCTTTCCCGAAGGTCACCAGTGGGAAAACACATACCTTTCGTGTGTCTCAGCACGCACCGAAACTCGCTTCACACTTCCTGGTAGCGAAGCTAACGAATAGCTGGTGCATCTCTTTCAAAAAGGGAATAGCTGGTGATGGTTCAAGAGACCAGCTAGAGAAGATCTCTGATTTTTTCAGCTTGAAGACAATACACGGCCAATTGACAACGACGAAGCATCGAGAATTCGAGAGGCATATATCATGAACCGGTATGTTTTACCCGGCTGTAGATGCTAACGTTGATCCCAACCATCTCTATCAGGCCGTAGGGCCGTGGGCGCATCCACGTACATGCACATTAGCACAGAGCCGGTGTCAAACGCTACTCCATGTTGTGAACTCTGACGTGATTGACTCGGGAGCTTCTTGAAGCGCGGCCACGAAGTCGTGCATGTTGCTGACGGGCCCCACAAGTTGGTTTCACATCGACATAGGTGACGTACATGTTACGAAATAGCATCGGATCTATTGAGGAAATTGTGCATGATCAAGTACAATGTCAGGGATACGATATTGTCCAATGAAGCCCAGTCGAATTATATTCTCTCCAAGAATGCAAGGCGTATCTTGATTCATTAAGATAAGATTTTGACTAATAATTACTTTATTTATATATAATTTATGTGACATAAAATTGATATGATTAGATTCATATTCAAAAGTACTTTCTTATTATTATGATTTTGTATCACATAAACCATATATTAATATAGTAATTATCGGTCAAAGCTTTGCCTTAACGA
This sequence comes from Stipa capillata, assembly GCA_019208055.1. Lineage (NCBI taxonomy): Eukaryota > Viridiplantae > Streptophyta > Magnoliopsida > Poales > Poaceae > Stipa > Stipa capillata. The sequence goes on from JAGXJF010005609.1 coordinate 214,831, forward strand.
ATCAAAATACGTCTTACATTCTTGGACGGAGAGAGTACATATCTAAGACATAATTTATGGTCACTTCTCTTTGATTGCAACACCGCAGTATAGACGTCCGCCACTGCCGGTTAAAAACCACCGACGCTTCACTGCTACTACAAAGTTATCATCTCATTAGTTACAACAGTGGCGCTTTACGCATAGAGACTGGGTTAGAAGAGTACGACTCTAGCTTCAGTTAGGCACTACTGCAGAATCAATCAGTACTGACGGGCAAAAAACGTATCTACTGACGGGCATTTGGGCCCGTCACTAATTAGATGTCAGTGGTGCTAAAATATCCACTGACGGGCTCCATGCCCGTCAGTGGAGATACATCTGGGGAACAAAAAAAAATTGGGCCGGGCCCGGGTAGCCCGCTGGATCCGCCGCTGCCCCGGGCGCCGCTGGCCCCGCGCCGCTGCCCCCCGCGCCGCTGGATCCGCCGCCGGCCCCCGCGCCGCTTGCCCGGGCGCCGCTCCGCTCCTCCGCCGGGACTCCTCCATCACCCCTTCTGCTGGCTGCCGACGCTCCTCCTTCGCCCCATCTGCTAGCCGCCGACACTTCTCCTTCGCCCCTTCGCCGCCGCTTGCCCGGGCGCCGCTGGATCCGCCGCCACCGCCCCACGCCGCTGCCCCGCGCCGCTCGATCCGCCGCCGGCCCCCGCGCCGTTGCCCCGCGCCGTTGCCCCGCGCCGTTGCCCCGCGCCGCTGGCCCACGCGCCGCTTGCCCGGGTGCCGCTGGATCTGCCGCTTGCCCCACGCCGCTGCCCCCGCGCCGCCGCCCCACGCCGCTGCCCCCGCGCCGCTCGATCCGCCACCGGCCCCCGCGCCGATCGATCCGTCGCCGGCCCCCGCGCTGCTGGCCCCCGCGCCGCCGGCCCCTCGCCGCTAGCCCCACGCCGCACCGGAGCCACCGACGCACCGCTGGAGGAGAGGGGGAGAGAGGGAGCGGGGAGGGGAGGCCGGAGGGGAGGTTGCCAGCGTCGGCGAGGGGGAGGGAGGGAGCGGCAGGGCTGGGGGAGAGAGAGAGATTCGGGGGAGAGAGGGAGCGGCGGGGCTGGGGGAGAGAGGGGGCGGGGCTGCGGGAGAGAAGGAGAGAAGAGAGAGGGGTGGGCTGTTAGGGTTAGATCCTATTTATAGTAGATGAGAATTGCGGGACTGGGCGGGCTTTTAGTGGGCCAAGAGATCCGCTGACGGGCTGGTTTTCGCGCCCGTCAGTGGTATAACAGCTCCACTGACGGGCCTAGTTTTGAGCCCGTCAGTGATATTTTTTCTACGTAAAATTTGTAAAGCTCTTATATCCACTGACGGTCGTACTAATCCGCCCGTCAGTGATGTGTTTACCACTGACGGTCTATCTTGTGCCCGTCAGTAGTGACGTTCAAGAAAGGGTCTATCTGCAGTAGTGAGGATTCACTTCATATCCTTAAAAACTCAATAAACTACTCAAATATGGCAAAACTATTCATAATCATCATGAATAATATCACTCTGAAAATATAACAAAAATCTCTAAACAATTTAAATATGACACGACACCATATCGATAAATTAGATAAAGTGTGAACAAGACCTTTTAACCTTCAAGCGGATACTGATCCAAGACATCCTGTGGCAAATTGGCAATGATATACTCATTGGTTATTACAGTATTCTTGTCTAGCAACCAAGAGAATTAAAGTAACTAAGTTCAGTTTGACACATTCTACCGTGCATGCATGACAAGGTTGAAAGCATTATGCATAAGCTTGCTTAATTCCTTGCATGCTTTAAGTTGAAGCTACACACGCATGCCTCTTTCTGGCCCTTTACTGACCTGGAATGATGCGACAGTGATGATATTGAGAACCAGACGAATCTTTCGGATATCTATGTGCCTGCACCCTTTCTATACACAGAAGTTTCACATTCGTTCTCCCGTGACCAACGCTGAGTCGTTCATGGCGTAGTGACACTGCCAGCCGACATTGAAATCTAAGGTACACATCAATGACAAAAGAAGCCACGCCATGCTCGCCGTGGGCTAAAAAGTCTCACGTTATTCGAAGTTGTTAGAATTAATGGATCAGTTCATTAAATTAATTCCTAATATAAATCCTAAGGCATATGTATTTACGAGAGGCATAATTTTTGTCTCATATAAAGAATTTAAGTAGAGTTACACCATTTTATAACATGGAGTATATCTCGCTCTCTTGTAGTACTAGAAGGAGGTAACACAACACGCACGCTCCATCGCTCGCCTCGCCGAGTCATAGCAAGCTGGTGGTGTGGTCTTTCGCTATTCTGGTTCGAGGATTAAAGCCTGTCGCTGATGAGTTCGTCTGATTGCTTGCCCGTCATTGATGACTACTTGCACATCCACTGTTTTGCCGTTGCCGCACTAGACTACTCCATCCCGACATTTGCGTGCACGAACGCATGGGAGAGTAGGCCTCCGGAAACCCGCTTTCAAGATCCTGCACCAAGAGAAGGCAAATAAGATTTTTGGGGAGCGTCTCGGCGTGATTGCTCATGTTCGTTGTCTTCGTCTACATCAACCATGCGTGTGTGCACAGCAGATTCAGATGGGTGCACACGGGAGACAATGTTTAGACAGGTTCAGGCCCTCGAGGAGAGGTAATACCCTACGTCTTGTGTTTGGTGGCTGGTATTGCTTGAATCCCTAGTGCCGCAAGCCCTTGGGAACAGACCTCAAGGTTGCTAGGGCTCGTGTGTATGAGAATATGAGATTATAGCTATGGCCTATGAGAAGATCTGAAAGATCCCGATCGGGAGATCCTTACCTGGCCTTATATAGGTGACCGGGGTAGGGTTACAAGAGTCCGGATCGGTTTATAGATTGATTTCCTAATTAGTTACAACAGAATCCGGAATTGCCGGATGCGTGTTTATCCCTGTCTTGTACTCCAAGTTGATGAGGTGCCCCCGTGTAGAAGTCGGACTCCGAATAGTCGGCCCGACCCACCCTATGGCTAGAGGGCCGGATTCGTCCTCCTTGATGATACCCGGGTGCCATGTCATCATCAGTGTGACTGCTATGATTCCGACTACATCAAGCAAGGAATGAGACGTGGTTGTGTATGACTACTTCGTCTACAGCAAGCGAACAACTACGTCATGGCCAGTGATGAGAGCATCAATTCTCATCACTGGCGCTGCCATCTTCCCTCCAGACGTCACGTATGTCTTGCGCATCTTCCTATTTGTGCTTAGTTTTGGTGTAATTATTCATGCGATTATAAGGGATATGCTAGTATACTATTTAGTTGAAACTAGCATGTCTAGACTGTATGAGAATAGCTTGATGATTAAATCTACTGTTAGAATAATATCTATATCGTATTTCGTGTTTATTCCAAGAGATGTAACAAAAGAACAAAAATCTACATCTAGACCCTCTTAACATGACAAATTGTCACGCCCGAGCTTTTAATAACAAAAAAAATGTGAGTTTATAAAAGTTTGATTATGCTTTTGCTAATTTATTAGATCTTAATACTTTATTCTTTGACTTTTGATTTTACTACAACAAAGTTGGTACCTATAATGCCAAAACATTTCTCTACCCAATTTTTTGGTTATAAATTTCACCATCATTTCATAATCATGTGAGAGAAATCTCACTATCTTTTCCCTCTTTAATTCTTCCTTTTTCCTTTTTTATATCTCATGTATTTTCTCCAAAGTCTATGGACCTATATCTTTCTCTAAAATATTTGAGTAAAATGTTCCCATAACCAGTGGAATATGAGAGTGTTTTATTGTTCTTTCAGATTATGTTTTACAAGAATCTCAAAGTTGTTCTGGCGTCAGGACCTGAAGCCCACGTCCATTCCCGCTCGATCCACGAGTCAGCGAACATCGCCCCCAAGAATTTTCTTTGACCCGTACGGCGCCGCCGCCGGCTGCCGATCGCCGACCCTTCTCTGCCTCGCTGCGACGCCCCGCCGTGAACCGCCTCCAGCGCCACCACGCCGTGATCCTCCTCCAGGCTCCAGGGCCGCTGCCGCGACCTCCGCCTCCAACCCGCCACGGAGCCGAGGACGGCGACCCGTGGCACCGACGCCGTGACCTGCACCATCGCCGGCGCAAGATGCACAAGCGGCATTGCACAAAGCCGTACCGTACGTCGTGGGTTTCCATTGCCAGTGGGAGCAGGTGGCGGAGCCGTCGAGCTAGCTGATGGACGACAGCGGCGAGTGGACGGCTGTAGGCGCGCGCGACGGTGCACTCCTGGTCACCGTCGGCGACATTGCTCAGGTACCAGCATGAAATTCTCTCGATTTTGACTAGTTTGTAAACCATGAGAAACATTAGTCGACTGATGTGCTGTCACTCGTACAATTATTCATTCCATTTGCAATTCGCAACAAAGAATAAGCACAAGCTGCACAACTCTTTTCTTTATCGTTATTGATTTTATAGAAACATAAAAGGATCGTTACTGCTGTTACAGGCTTTACACTTGCAAATTGCTAGATCATTGCTAAGTGCCACACTCGAAGAAACATGGACACAGAATATATTATTACGAGCTGTGTTTATGTTTTTGTGTCGTCAGAAACAAGATTGGCTGATGTTGAGAGATCAATTATATGACCCATACGAAGTCAATGCAGAACCATACTGTCAAAAGAAATCCAGTGTGCACCACGTCGCTGACAAATTACATACTGCTAGATTCAGATACATATATAAACTGCAAAGTCAGATTATCATCAGTAGAGCTGGGATGGCTGGAAAGTTGACATCTAATATCTACATTTTAGTTGTGTTAGCGTTCAATATTCACATATAAATAGTTTTGCTGTTCATAATGACGTTCCATGTTAGGGAAGCCAACTTAATTCATATGTCCCAATTGTAATTGGAAGATTTATTACTGACCATGTAGTTGATTATTATGTTATATTTGCATTTTAATTGGAGTTCTCCTTCTTCTGTTCATCAAGAATAAGGACCGTATCTTGCATTTTCCAGGATACCTATTAGATACTCTGCACCTGATAGTTCGTTGCCCTTGTGCAAAAATGATTGTCCAGATGCATTCATGAGCAAATGGAATATTCAGCTTGGCTTGCAGTAGTTTAGATTGTCATTTAATGACAGCTAGAATTGGTAGCATACTGACATTTACTTGGTATGGCCAGAATATGCTATTGCTAAAACTTGCAATACAAGAACAGTTCCAAGCGATAAATGGCCTATTTTCCCCGAGAAATAAATATTGGATTATTTCACTGTTGTCCATCATAGTTCTGTAGACATACTTCTGTACAGATTTGTGTGAGCTTGTCTTAAGTTATACCACTGAGATCTGAGAGCAAACCCAACGATTTTTCCTGCTATTTTGTTCTCTGCAGGAAGTGCTCCGTTACCATGGACCATTGGATGCTGTTATCGATGCCGTTAATGTCTGCATTTACAATAGTAAAGCTTTCAGTTTTTCTCAGGTAAAAAGACCTTTGTCCTGCAAAGCAGTAAATCTATGATACAATTGTTCTTTACATGCAGGCAGACGGACACAGCTAACACTGTCAATTATGAACCATGCTTTTGTTGTAGGTGAACTCTGTTGTAAATGGCATAGAGGGAATAACTAAATCAAAGAAATTGCCACTCATCATTTTGCATAGGAGCCGAGTAAATGGTGGTCCTGCAAAAGTTCCACACAATCAGAAGCTTCTAGAGAGTTGGCGAAGTGTTGGAGCACATATGCTACTCCAGGTTCCAATGATGATTGGTGAGGCCATGTTTCGAGCTTAACATAATAATTGGAAAAGGCATTACTGGCTGCATCTCCTACCGAAACTAGTTGGTAGTAGGTGCAAGCATTGTGCTGTTTACAGTATTTTTTAAATTTCACTAGATGAGGGTGAGAGATGTCGAGGGAGTGATTTGGGATATGTTTGCTTCCCCGATTTATGGATTTATTTTTCAGCCCTGAGTTGTTTTCTATCATTTCACCTCTGAGAGTCGTTATTTCCTATTCTGCTGCAGGTATTGGCTGTAGGCAGCTGTTAGTTGCCGGTCATTGCTTGTTACAAATGATGAGATGCGGGACCACTTGTTTCAACTGCTTGGCACTAGTTTTTTCCCCAGATGGAAAGAAAAGTACCAGGTTTGTTTCTCATCGTGGAACTCAACTGTGGAGTCTGTGTCTTCTGGAAGTTTTGACAACCTATCACCACAAAAAATTGAAGCGATAAACAGAAGTGTCAAAGAGTATTTTGACTATGATATGGTAAGTACATTGCGATGCAAAATGGTATGAAAGAACAACACATAGATCCCATGTGTTAACCTTTTCATTTCATTTTTTCGACGGTGCACATTGGATCGTTGCTGCGATGGATAGAAAGCGACAGGAAATTCAGATTCTAGATTCAATGTGGCGCTTTTCAGATGTACAAGGAGAAAATTGAAAGACTTGTATAATTTTCTCTCAATGTGGCTAAACACCCAATTTTGACTTAATACACACTTATTACCCTTGTACTTACGGCAAGTGAGTGATAACTAAATGTCTCTCTCACACACACATACATCTAAATGGGATCGAGGCAGATGTTAGCATATCAAGGAAACATTTAGATTGTCTTTTATCGGATGTAACCAGTTGGCCAATCAGACAAATATGAAATATCCCAAAACAAACTGATGGGTAAGTATATGGCAAAGTGTTTACTGATGATTACCTTGTATCATACTATTTTTAAAATGTATCTTCTATAATAACAGGCACTCATGTGGACTATTTGCATTGAAATATATGGAACATTGGGATAGCACAAGACTCAAGATTGATTTTGCATAGGTTGGTGAACACAAACAATCCATTTAGCCAAAACTTTGCAACTGCACTTATATGCAAAATCTGAACTGCTCCAATTTCTACTCCAAAGAGATGTATACATTTCAAGCAAAAAAATGGTCACCTAATGAAGAGGTGAAGTAGGAAGTTCGTAAAATCATGCGCAAGAGAGAGATTCCAACTTAACTATACATCTTGATGTTTTTGAAGTTTACTCATGTAAGATAATTTGTCCAGATTCAATATTATTTCAGTTTGTACTGGTTTACCTAAACTGTTTTCGGATTCATTTATCTTAAATAACGTTTTTTACAGAAGAAAATATATTCCTTGGGGTTACTTCATAAAAACACATGTTTCTATTGTCAATTATGAATTTATGATTATTTGAAAACTTCACTTAATTATTTCCTCCTTTCTTTTTCTGATAAGCTCAAGTAATTAATGTTCCTTCAAAATGTTGAAAACAGTTTTCAAATTTAAAGACATCGGTATAAGATCTTTAAATTTTTAAACACGACAGGTGAATTGAAACTACAATGGAGTATATATATTAATCTAGAAACAAACAGAGAATACCCTGCTACCTTAAGTGCACTGAGATAATCAACTAGTTTGTTCCCAAGAGAGACGTGTTTTATTCATATCATTTGCATCTTTCCAGGGAAAATCTTGCATCCATAGTCCCTCAGTTCTGTTATTCCAGACAACATGTATCAAATTTGCTTTATGCACAACAACACGAATCCCTTGAGCATATACAAGCAGCATGGCCTTCGGGTGATGTTCGTACCTCCTCTTCTTGTCGTTGTATCTCTGCATGTCCGCTGCCTCTTCCCCCGCCGGTCCATCCTCACCTCCACGTTCTCGCATGGCTTCTCCGCAGCTCCTGGCCGTGGTAGCCCATCACGGCCACCGCTGGTTCCCGCCAGTGGTGAGATGACATTGTCCAACGGCAGTGTGATCAGCACACTGATGGAGGAAGAGGTGGAGGAGGAGGGGGACGAGCAGCAGCACCAGGTTAGGATGGAGGACAGGCAGTCATACGGCATTACCTTCCCGGACTTCCCTGGCAGGCCGGGCACTTTCGAGGCGGCGGTCAAGTTCTGCTACGGCTTCCGCGTCGAGCTCACCGCCTGGAACGTCGCGCCGCTGCGGTGCGTGGCCGAGTACCTGGAGATGACGGAGGAGCACGCCGAGGACAACCTTGCTGCGCGCGCGGAGGCCTACCTGGGGCAGACCGTGCTCCGGCACCCCGGCAAGGCCACCAAGGCGCTCAAGTCCTGTGAGGAACTGCTGCCGCACGCCGAGGAGCTCGGCATTGTCGGGCGCTGCGTGGAGGCCATCGTCACGCGCTCGTCGGCCGCGTCGCGCTCCTGGTTCGATGACCTGGCCGTGCTCGGCCTGCACATGTACAAGTGGGTTGGAGGCGGAGGTCGCGGCAGCGGCGGCGTCGGCTGCGTTGGAGGCAGAGAAGGACCTGCCGGCGGCGGCGCCGTATGGGTCAAAGAATGGGCGATGTTCCCTGATGTGTGTGTGGATCGGGCGGGTATGGACGTGGACTTCCGCCCTGCCGCAAAACTACCAGGACAACTTTGAGATTCGTGCAAAAATAATTTAGAAGAGTATGGAAGCACCTAATCAACTATTTATAGATTTGGATCCTAGTTTGATTCCCTAACTTTTAAACATCAGAAAAATCCTCAAAAATCATGAAAGCCTCACGATCCTAATATCAAATACATGATCTGCCCTTGCCCAACTTAAAATTTTCAAACGGTTCCAAATATGAATTTAAGCCAGATTTGAACCTAGCTTAATTCTCTCTGTTCTATATATCAGAAAATTCCATAAAATCCAGGAAGCATCTATTCATCGTCCTGAATCCATTTTTGACAAGTACCATCATCTGCACTTTCAAAACCAAGCTCGAGAATTGAATTAAATTCAAGCAGATGTTCAACTTTTGCTATACAGCCAGCCACTGCTTCTTCCTTCCCTCCATCTGCCCTCTCTGTTCAGTGGTCCCCTGCCCCACCTAGCAGCCTTCCTCACTCCACCTCTACTCTGTGCAAGTGTGCAGTAGGCAACAATAACTGCAAGTAGCAACAGCAGCAGCTACGCTGCCTTGTGTGCAGAGCACGCCTGGTGCCGCCGGCGACAACGTGTGCCGTGCACGTCGCCCATGCGTGCGCCCAAAAGCTCTGTGCTGCTCCGCCGTGTCCTCTACCGCACCACGGATGCTGCCGACGTTGACTCCTTCGTGCGTGCCTATCCCCCTCCTCCTCCCCTGCTACTCTGACAAGGTACCGTGCGACTCGCGCTCTCGCACACCACATCGAAGCCGCGCGCGCCAGCATCGGCGTTCCGTCTACTCCGACAGCGCCATGAGCCGTGCTGCACCGTCGCGTCGCTGAGCCTCAGCACCCACCTAATCTCTCCTGTGCCCTGACGTTCGTGGCCGCGCGATCTCGTGCCGCTGTCGGCGAGCCAGCACCGTCCGTACGCTCGGACCATGGGGCACCAACACCTCGGCTATTTAAGCCGCCCCGACCCCTCCTAAAACACGCACCATCCTCCCCTTCTTGCCTTATCCCCAATCAGAGCACCAACTCGAGCTGAGATCTCCTCGGGTAACAATGATCGCTGCCTCCATTTCTTGAATTCCAGTCTTTCCCAGTAAGCCTCCTCCTAATTCCTTCTATTAGTAATCCCCCAAGAAATCTAGAAACTGAATCCAACTCTCACTTTCAGGTTTCTTCACCAACGAGAAAAGCCTCAATTTTGTCTCTACCTCTGCTTTGGGACCTCTCCACAGCAGCTACTCCAATGAGCTCCGAGCACGAACTCGAGCACCATCATACTCACATTGATGCCCTCGTTCCATTTTATCCTTTACCCGCACCATCCATGGCCCCTCGCACCTCCTAGCCGAGCTCTAGTAGCCTCCAATGGCATTGCCTCTGCCTGCTCTATTTTAGAACGAAAAAGTCCATTTTAAACTCTGAAGTCTAGTGTTAGTCTGAGATGAACCCTAAACTTCTGATCCCTGAAATTAAAATCCTGAACTTCCTAATTCCGATCAATCCCAACCTTGAGCTTGTTTGGCACACCAGGAAAAGAGTGATCCCTGTCGGAATATCATATCATCTCTAACTCCTCTCGCTGAGATCTTTCTCCCTACATGTCATATCCTTCTCCCTCCTCCTCCATCATGCATGAGATCGATGAACCAACCAATTGAAGGGAACAATCACGTATGTAACAAGATCGACGGTACTCAGCTCACCTGCCGGTAATTGGTACTACTGCTCGCCGCCGTGGCGCTCCACAAATCCCATCGGTTGCGACATGGCGAAGAGATCATTGCTCCCGCACTGTCGATGTCCACCATCAGCCCCGATGGATAGATGTAATATTCACTTTGATTATGGGCAGCAGCCACTGATCATGAGACTATTGCTAGTTAAACACAGAGTTGACCCGGTTATTAAAGCCAGATTCCCACACAAATTCTATCCACTAATTTACTTTTGGTTTTTCATAAAGGTAGAAAAAGTTCAACGCTTCACAAAGAAAAATCAAATTAGAAAAATTCAAGAGGCTACGTCCGTCATGTCATGTTTCATTATCTGACATAACAATTACTTACTTGAAATGCATTATTCACGATTCCATACGTATTGGATCAATTCCGTATAACAATTTGCAATGAAAAGACTAATGTTTGTTGTGGTAAAACTTCATTTAAAATGATGTGATAGAATTTAGTGTGCGACTTGAAGGACATGATTGATTGTGGATTGTGCTGTCCATCATTTTCCATAGTAATAAAAATGCTCGAGTCGACATGCCTGTTCTATCCACCCCGAACTGAATTTGCCCCGAAATCGTTGCATTTGAAGGAGATGGTTATAACCATTATTTGTGCAATTAATGAATGTAAGAGCACAATGATTCATATTTAAGTCGAAGATGGATTAGGAGCAAGACACCACTATTTTTGACAATCCAACTTAAATCCAGTTTATATCTCATAGAAGTTGAAGCCACATAACAGTAAATATCTAGCCGTGCAAATTAGACAGACCACTCTGTTAGCTCGTCTAAATATAGGTGGATGGGAGGGAATGTAGGTACCACTTGCTAGAGTTGTGTTTAGTATATGTGAACTTTTCGTTTTCCTGCCAGTTTACGGTTTCCTTTAGACCTCTTCTTTTCTCGAGCCTGGCCGGTCATCGTTCTGTAAACCTTCAGGCCGATTTTGTCACGTTCTTCTTTTCCGAGGATACGATGTATTTTCAACCATCCAAAATTCTAATTAATGTGATGGATAAAATTGGAAGAGAATGCTCACTGGAAAAATAAGATGCATGCGTAAATTGATAGAGAAGGTATGGATAAGACTAGAATTTACGAGGGTATCTTTCGTGATATGACAACACCGTGGAAGTTCTCATAAACATGAGGGGCACGGCTGGTTTTCCGGGTGCAGCCTTGTTCCCCTGAGATTTCTCAAATTCAAAAGATCGAAACATCTGTATAAGCTGGTTTGCCATTATTTGTTCTCCAGCACATTAGTACGAAACCATATCATAGGGTCTACTAATTCCCCGAAGTAAATGAATAAATAACTGGTGCATATATCTTCCCAAAAAAAAAGATTAGCTGGTGCGTCGACAATAATTCTGGAGCAAGGAAGGTCCTCTGATTCTTTCAGGTCCAGAACAAATACCGTAGCCAACTGACAACGACAAGGACTGAGATTCTGGTAGCATGCTACAGCATACTAACATTTGATCCAACCATCTATATCAGGCCGGTGGTGCAGCCACACTCAAATGTGCAGGATGAGCATCATGTAAACTCACTTAATAATTAATACTTACTTCTTTTGGAAATTGCTTGTTGAAAGTTCTACAGCAAAATGGAATTCAGCTACTGCAACCCACGAAACAGTTCGTCTTAGCACATTTATTTCCATGGCTAAGACGCATAAGAATGGATGACATAATTGAACCTGAATCTAAAATAAATAGAGAGGAACATAAATTATTTGCTTCCTCTGGTGTCCTAAGCCGCGGCTGATTTGCATACCGGACATTCGTTCTTCACCTGCAACCACTTCTTGATGCAGTCTGCGTGAAAGTCATGTCTGCATTTCAGTATTCCCAGCAGATCCTTGTCTTTGTATCCCTCCTGGCAGAATCCACATATCATAGGTTAGAATTGGGGAGATTTCGGCACGGCTGTAAATTGTTCAATATGGAACTAGCAGTTTGACAGAAAGCAGTGGAAGAAAACTATACCAGGCAAACTACACAGCTCCCATCATCTTGATTGTTTTGTGTCTGATCAGAACAACAGACAACTTCTTTCACGCAAACTGAAATCTTTTCATCAGCAAGGCCGGTGTTAACACTACCTATGAATTCTCCTAAAGCCAACAGGTCCTGTACATCGTAAAAGGTAAAGTCAAGAAAACCTCAAATTTCTTGGGCAGGAGGCACGAAGAAGCAAAAGCAGCTCTACCTCATAACTCATCTCATCAATGTCCAGTCTCAAATCCCTGTGGGGGTCAGCAGCTGCTCCTCTTGATTCATAGAAAGCCAACTGATCCAGCATCATAAACCACTGCACAAATAGCAGCTAGATCAATTAAGAATTCAAACTGACGTGGACACTAACCAAAATTACCTGAAAACAGGAAAGAAGAAGACATCTACCTGTGCCTCAGCCATCAAAGGATGAAAACCATAGAATGAGCTCCTCGCCCTTCTGTTCCTTCTACTGTTAGCATGCCTTGCATGTCTAGAAGATGCGGCGGCACCAATAGGAGATGGCTGGTTGATCCTCATGGATGTAGAGGCAGCAGGAGGATAGCTCAGAATGACTGCCTCATGGGGAATTGCTCTCGAACTGGAGGAAGCTGCAGAAGATGGATGAGCATAGCTAGGAACAGCATCACCATGAACAGCTCTGGGAGCATTGCCACCATTGGCAAATATTGCACTTTCTGAAGAACCATGGACAGTTGGGGCAGCAGCAACACTTGAGTTGCTGCTACGCATGGCAGGATGGTACTGCCTCCCCCTCAAGGCCCTGCCAGTGATCCCAGTGGCCCCTAAACAACAATCAGAACACATGTGTTGTAAGTCTGAACAACAAGAAACTTAAACAGTAATAACAAAAACCGCATATGCTATATCATATAGAAGATTAATCCACATTTTTCTGGTAAAATTGCAGCGCAGGATTGGAAACAGCACCAGATAACTACTAAAATCAAGTCACAAAAGACACTCCATACCAAAACTAAAATGGCTTATGTTTAGTTGCACCTTCTATTATTCGAAACAAAGATTTCATGAAATGCCAATTGTCAAGTGAAACACTGGGGGAGTACATTGGTAAGACAATAAAGGCACATCTAGCACATCTAACTAAGCATGAACTACTAACCTGAAGTTAATGTTCTTGTTGGCACAGAAAAAGGTGCTTGGTTCCTTTCCACCGATGTACTTGGGAAAGCACTTGCAGTTGAATGGAATGGTGTGAGATGAATGTTGCTTGATGTGCAAGTTGAAACTGGTCTAGGTTCCAATGAAATATTGGCACTATCATGGCGTGCTCTCACATTCCTCTGAGATCCTTCTTGATTAATTAAGCGCTGGTCATTCCACTTGTTTGGACCAATGCTTAAAGGCATTTGAGGATGTAAGGACTCGGAAAGTGCAGTAGAATTTGGCTGCCCAGAAGTAGAGAACCGACTATTGGAAGAGCTTCCAACATAATAGTCGCCAGCATTCATTCCATCCACAGGATGAATGATGGGATTTTTTCGCTTCATTGCAGTCCTTCTGTTGTCCACCTGGGAACTGACTGGAGCAAAGCATTCCTCAGATCTGTGTGGATAATGTGGAGCAGGTTCAGGCTGAGCATCATATGGTACATGACCACTGGGTCTTCCAGTAGGATGATAGGGAACAAATGAAACATGTGAGGTCCCTAGGTTCCCAACTCTATGACCTGGAAATTGTGTAGCACGACTCGTAGATGGAAGTTCATTTGATCTCACTGCCATACTATCGAGGCCTGAATGACCAATTCTAAGGGGTGCATCACTTCCAGTATGCAGAAAAAGCTTCTGACCTGAGATTGAAACAAAAAGGTTTTGTTGTTTTATCATAATCGAATGTACAGCAGAATAGAGCATAGGTGAAGTCCAGCTACCTAAAGGCAGAGGTTCATTGTGTGGCCCATTCCTGGATTGAATATGATCCATCTCAGACAGCTGGAGATGGTTGTGATGATGTCTAGCCATAAAAGAAACTGTCCCGTCTGGTTGCCCTTAACCTGGAATCAGAAATTGAATGAACATCAATAATCCAGCATCATACAGCATCGGTAGTCTCATGAAATGATAGAGTAGCATGAAGTTCAACATGGATATACTGTCTACCGGTTGTTGCAAACTCAGATATCAAAACATGGAAATAACTTCATCTACTTCCAAAACTACAAAGGCAGATTGATTAGTGAATCCACCTCATTTATTTAGTGAACATGTTTGTGCCCTTCTTCTGTTTATTGGTAAATTCACCTCATTTCTTGACTAGCAAATGGTCTAGTTTGGATTTCTTTCGAATAATAATCGTCATTTAAATAATAACCAGCAAATAATGTCCCTAACATGCAAATTAGAGACAGGCTGTGGCCTCCTTCTCTTTGTTGGGAGATGAGCACACATCGGGTAATCCGCCCACGTGAGCCCAAGCACAAAAGATTTGCTTGGTTTTAACGGTCCAAGCTATCCCCTTGACATTCACTCCTACATAGTTGATCACTTTTTCCCAAAGCTAGGACCTTTGGATTGAAGTGCTTCATTTTTTAAGCTTTCCTCCACCTAATGATCAATTCAATCACCAAAAATAAGAGTGGGCGTTAATGCTGATCCACTCAATCAACACTTTGACTGACCTGGATTCTCTACAGCTTAACAATGGCTTATCAATAATATTGGCGTACCATCAATCACGTGGTTACTCCATGAATTTCACAATACAAACCACCAATAGGTGTAATTTCAAGTTGCTATATCAGCCATTGGACTGTACTTCTCAATCCTCAAGCAGACAAAGTAAAATCGATACATCAAGTAACCAATTGAACATATGCCTGACCCTAATAACACTGGTCTACCTAAAAGGAATCGAAGACATGGATCGTTCTTTAGATGTCTGATGTAAAAGTGTCAAGATTACCGCCTTTCCTCACTCTGAGGATGACGCAACTCCAGTGCTGATGTTGTGCCCCTACTAATGCATAAGGCACAACAGAAATGGGAAGATCTTTCCATTACGTACTGCAGCAGTTGACACCAGAAAGAGTGCATAAATAACTCAAGGCAGCCATCATATCCATCTGTTTGTCCTTAGTATATCTCTTGATCTATTAAAATCCATGTCAAACAAGAAAATGAATATCTAAGGGTCATCTAGTACCTGCAATGCCATTAATATCTTAGTCCAAATGATCGTGTATAGCACTGCAGGCAAAATTGCCAAGACTCTAATCCTCTAAAACAAATAGCCGTATCTTAGGATTTAGCACAACTGCGCGGGAAGTAAGGGGTCTCAGGAGCATCAGAGAATCATGGCAGCTGAGAAACTAAGAGATGCAAGAATAAAATACGTTATTCTTTTAATTCTCTTTGCTGGTAACCAACATGATCAAAGTGATTGCAGCGAGCAGCTTGCGACACGCCTCGTACATAAGCAAGAGACCATATGGAGAAAGCAGGAACGTGAACGATTAAACAAACAATCAGGATGGAATCCACCTTCTCGCTTTGGTGTTCTAACTTTTCACCATGTTAGGGAAAAGAATTTCCGATCGGTGAGTAGGTGGGGACGATCTGGGCATGCAAATGACCAACTCTGCACTATCCTATCTATGAAGTTAATCAAGGTGATTGCAAAAGAGCGCGATCCAAATCCCCAAGTCCGTCCGATTCTACACGGTCAGCTAGCCATCACGCAGCACCACGACTAAGAAATCAGGAAAATGGCGCATCGATTCCTCCCAATCCCTCCTGTCTCTTAGAAAATCTCACACGTCAACTTGTACAAATCAACCAGCAGACGAAATCAACAACAACCATCAGCATCTAGATACGTATTCCGGGCGAACAAGAAAAACATCTCCATGAATCAAGCCACCGATCGCGACAAGGCAGGGGTCAATCGCACCAGAGCCAGCCGGAAACAGCAAAATCGTCCGAAACCAACGGCAAACATCGAAGGGGGGGCCGTACCTCTGGAGGTGGAGGCGATCGATCCGCAGCGCGGATCGACGCGATTCGGCCGGATCGGAACCACGGCGGAAATCCTCTGGGCGGAAAGAGAATCCCTGCACGGAAGCTTCGGGGAGCGGAGGAAACGCGACCGGCTGCTGCCGCTGTTGCGTTGGCGTATGTTTGCTCTGAACAACAGACAAATTCTTTTGTCCGCGTGGGAAGGGGAGGGGAGGTGGGGGTGGGGTGGGGGTGGAAGGTGAGGGGTATTTATAGCTGAGGAGGGTGAACGTTGGGGGCGGAGAAGGAGTAGCGCCTAGCGTGGGAACTGGGCCCACAGCCTTGTCACACTCGGTCCTTGACTACCTAAAACAAGAGCTCCTTTTGTTTTTCAAAAAGTACTGGGCCCACTTGTCAGTGAAGGCTAAGGGGTTCGTCCGGGCAGCTGGGCCCACAGCTCGGGACAGGTAGAACACCACGACGTTGGGGACACGTGTTGCTACATATGGTTCGTATATGTGATGTCTTCGAGAGGGAGATACGTACGTAGGAGGATAAGACGTGAACCGTGTGAAGGCACGTAGAACTACTCTACAAGAGTTTGACTCACGGCATTGTCCTTTTTGTTATGGTGTTTTTGCCTTTCTTGAAGGAGAGGGCCTGCGTTTGCATGAATCTTTTTCCTTCTTCTTCTTTTGTTTTTTTCCGAGTGCGAGAACAACACAAAGATTGTGTTTTGGCATGCAACGCAAGAACCAAGTATAAGAGTTGAGCTATAGTTGTTGTTGTCCTTTTTGTTATGTTCACGACACAACGAATTCAATTCCGTTTCATCGCAAGGTATTCTAAAATACGTGGAGTGTAAACTTCATACGGTAGGATTTAACTTTGATATTAGTTGCGGTGTATATCAAGATTAATTGAACCACAGATTGGACATAAACAAAATTCGAGATGGAAACTCGTGGGAGATGACACGTTATTTCCCATGGGAAAGTTTTGTATTCCGTTTTTGCGTGTCCAAGAAATTTGTTTGGAAATATTGACTTAACGGAAGGAGAGAGAAAGCGAGATATTATGTGCTTCCGTTGTTGCCTTGGCCACAAGTATTCATTCATTCGGGGCCCACAACTCGGTGAGTGCCAGATGCCATATGGCCATTTCTAAGGGCCCGTCCCACTCACGCTCACGAAGGGTCCAGCTAAATTGATGAGATGCGGTACACAGATGAACCGATGACCTACGGGACCCCAAAGGCGCCATCAGCTTAGCTTTGCTGAGCATCTTCTCTTCCCCATTAAACAAGGTTAACTTTTTCTCGCCGGCTATTTCGTAGCTTGGTGCAGGCGTGCAGCGCTTTTTCATTCCATGTAGTATATTCCTCGGAAGACACGACATTTTTTGGCAACATAAAAATGTGCGAGATCGAGTGGTAACCTGGGGGCATTGTACGAGCGGCAGCGAGAGCCGCACTCCACCTGCAGGGCGTTGGTGCGTGCGCGGCGACGTGGCCGGGCGGCACGCCGGACAGCAGCGGCACATATTCAACATGTGGGCGATCGATCAGATGCCATCGCCACGACCCCGCCAGCCGCTACGGCAAAAAAAACACACACACACACACACACACACACACACACACACACACAACGGTGGAAGCCGAAACCAACCACGCATATATGCGTGCATTGGACCATTCGGCGGCACTCGATCGATCGAAATTTCCTCTGGCACCGCACCGGGGATTCTGGGCATGGATCTTATCCTTTTCTTTTCGTCAGGTGCGCATTTGATTTTTTTCTCTCTCGTGTGGAGAGAGGAGGAGGCTACGCAGAAGCAACACCTCGCGTTTGTTCACGCGTGGAAAGGAGACAGACAGGGAGGGAGGGGTCCCCGGGGGGAGGGGATCGTTGGGTCGGTCGTCGCCGCTGCCTACTCCACGCCACCGTGCGTGCGGTGCGAGCGACCATTATCGCATTATTATCATCCCAAGCATCCAGTAAGCTTGTCGTCCCCTTTCAAGAAAAGAAAGAAAAAGAAAACTAGCTCGTGTGATGTATCTTCGGCGGCTCATTTCATTACACGTACGTCTCGCAACAAATTGCCCCAATACTTGGATCGGAAGCCTTTTTTTTATTGGACGGAATATTGGCCTGGGAATCTATGTATCATGTGATATTCCGTTGCGCCATCATTTCGCCCTAGCAAACTACTCCATCTCACTGAGTAAAAATAGAGGTAAAATCATTTGGTATAATTACGGAGTGAATGCAGCGTGCATGTACACCATTGTCTACTCACTGGGATTTGCTAGAGGATGATGTATCAAGAGGATTTTAGGTCTGCCAAATACGGAGTATATATTAAAAAAGTGACACTCGAGTAAATTATGTACGAACTGAAACCTTTTTTTACACGCTAATTGCATGAAGGAAGTAATCTGTCCATCTCCTACTTGCACACAATTTCCGACACGTTGTTAGCCCAAACATATATCTGAAGCAAGAGAACAGGGCAATCATCGTCCCCAACCAACCAGTACCCAAGATATGATAATTTTATGTACTCCTACGTTTGACCTTTTATTATTCAGATCTACAACTTCCACAAGTAACAACAACTAAACACGGAGATTTAGTGTACAGGACGGAGTGTACAGGACGGAATTGATTCCATTTTGTACTCCCCTGGACACGATTTCATAGTGCAATTCGTTACATACCCTCTATTCTTGCATCATAACCAGCCAGCCAACATTGACTAGAAACTTTTCATGCTAATTTCCAAGTTGTTCCAGTCATCAGAGCGTGAGGGACCTGGTTTTATTTGCTTGTCGTAGTACCAACCTGAGAAGAAACTCCAGACCTGTAGCTTTAGCTTTATGGAATTATTACAGTCGGGCTTTCACTAATGCAGCAGGTTTGAAGCTCGCGATCCCAGTGATTTCTCTACCAGTCACCAGGCTGTTGATGTCGTATGTGCCTTCGTATGAGTAAATTGGCTCAAGATCGCAGAATGCCTACATAAGACAAACATGAAAATAATCCAAACATTGTATGGATGATTGAGGTATACGGCAATATGACAAACAACTAGAGCCATGTGAATATTCAATATCGGTCTGTGTCTACCTTTGCTACTTGAAAATCAGCCAAAATTCCGTTTCCACCCAACAATTCTCGACCAAGAGAAACCACCTCACGAGCCATTCTGGAAGTCCAGGCCTAAATATGGTAGTGGGGAATAAATGTTAAGCCACTGATAAATCAAATTACAGCACATACTTTAAAGGAAGAGTGCATTTGACAACTAAGTCACAAACCTTCCCTAAACTAGCATGGCCTGGTGTCATTTTTCCCAACTCATAAAGCTTGCATAGGCGCCAGCCCATGAGAAGCATAGCTTGGATGTTACCAAGCATCCGGACAAGTTTTTCTTGATTCAGCTGAAAAGCTGCTAAAGGAACTCCAAACTGTTTCCTTTCTTTTAAATACCTATTTCAATTTATATTAAAAAGGTGAAATACATGTCATGTGCCACACAGAAGAAGCAAATGAATAAGGTCATCCATACCGATGGCACACATCAAAAACTCCCATCGATATGCCAATTGGTTGCCATGCCACCATAATACGTGAAATAGCAAGGACCTGCTTGGGCAGTTAGTAGTCGGCACCAAAAGAGGATACTCCACGGCATAACATAATGATTTAGCGAAACAGAAGCAAAACCAGAAAAAAAAAGATCAGTACCTTGCTTATATCCTGAAATGAATTGACACCTGGCAATCGGTCTTCCTCGGGAACAAACACTTTCTTAAAAACTATATCACCATTCTGAACCATTCTGAGACCAATTTTGTTTTCAATCTTTGTAGCTTTCAAACCAGGAGCTCCCTTCCTCATAACAAATCTAGTACAATCAAGAGGATCATGAGAAGGCAAGATAATGCTGAACTACTGCACAAGTGACTCTAACATGTATAAAAACTAGCACAAAAGGTACTGCATTAGAAAACAATACTAGATAATTCATGCTTGCTTCAACAGGAAATTTCACCAACCAGGAGAAGATGATTTACCCATTTAGTTGGTTTGTATCAGCATTCCTAGCTAATACCACGAGAACATCTGCAAAAGTACTGTTGCCTATCCAGCGCTTTTGTCCATCTATGTGCCAACCACCGGGTACCTGTTGCACAAGAAGCCGCAACATTTATGGTACACTATGCACAAATATCCATCCCCAACCCACAAACTATTCAATTTTACATTTGTACAAGTAACACAATGGGCAAGCATGACACAATATCCAAATATGGAGCTGAAACAGGTGTTCAGTCACCCTGTATACTGCACCCCAGAGTGAAGGACAAGTATATCATCTGCATAGACTCAGGGTAGTGTGTACTAGATTTGGAGGACCCAGGGTTCATTGCAAGAGGTTTATGGTTCTGTTTTGGATTAATATTTTTTTTTCCTTTTAAATTTCAGTCTATTTATATTTTATAGTTATGTTTGGGCAAGATGTTTTTTATTTGATCCATCATCCATGCAGGCAGGCAGATGAAAGCATTGGGCTTTAGGTTTCAATCATAGAACAATTTGTATTGGAGTGGCTTTATTACGCTATATAATCCTGTTCTCTATTCATGTTGTGAAAGGCAGGAAATTTGAACAGTCCATAAAAAATAGAACTAAATCCTACGAAAATAAATAGGAATGACGAAAATTAAGTATCCCAGGTTTCGCCATGCCTCTATTCTCAACCAGGGTATGCCATGGCCCAAATATCATAGCTCTATAAAATGCTTTGACATCTCCCCTGCTGCAATACATATTAAATTCTTAAATCTGGACCCCAAAAAAATCTGGACCAAATAACATAACTGTCTATACTGCAATAGAAATCCTTTTTGGATATTTGTAAGATAATTATAATGCTTCAGAAGCTGAACCTTGGTCGCTGTAGTTCTCAGGGAGCTTGCATCACTTCCATAATTTGGCTCTGTCAATGCCTACAGAAAGGAAATGTTTTGTTTTCAGGTCAAGACTCTGTCATTTAGTGTTTGTCTTAATTTCTGAACTTCCGAATGGACATTTGGCAGTGTAACTCACCCAGCAACCAACAGTAGTAAATTGAGCAAGAGATGGCAAATACTTCTGCTTCTGAGCCTCAGACCCGCAAAGAGCTGTTATTCATGCAAAACAGAGAAGAGCAAGTGCAGTTCAGCTAGGGTGTAAGTGATCTCTGCACAGCACAATGTAGTATCAGTGTGTGTGTGTGTGGGGGGGGTTTACCTATTGTAACCATTGCAAGAGAGGAGTGCACCAGAACAAATGTGGAGCAGCTTGCATCTACCCGTGCCATTTCTGCCATAGTAACAGCGCTTGCTGTAATTGAAAGTCCTGGGCACCCATATCCCTGTAGTAAGCCAGTCTCAAATGAACTTGAGCAATATTGGAGCATGTAAAAAATCACAAGAAATATAAACACGATCATGTAAATGGGTACGCTTCGCTTTAGTAGTCCAGTACAGAAAAAGTTCAGAAATCTTGAAGCAAAGCGGTTCGTAAGTGAGTGCAAATTTGTACTAACACACAGGTCCGTATGATTAACAATATGATCTCATCATATTTTCTAAAAAAAAAGAAAAACATGACGAGCTCATATTTGGCTATTATCCAAACCTAAATCCAAGCATATATCTATTAGCAAATATTTTCTCCTATGCCCCCACGTACAGATGAGGGCATCGTTCACACAAAAACGTTCTGGGCATCTCCAAATCAGGCCATTCACAATACCACAAACAATCCATAACTTCAATAACATCAATGTCACCAGGGATGCCCATCAACGTCACCAGGGATGCCAATCTCAAGTCGAAAAGGGTGCCAATCTCAGTGAATCACTACTTGGTCCATGGTCAATTCATGTCCGTGTCAGGCATGAGGCATCCTATTACAAACTTATCATGTTAAATACAGTTGCTATGGAGAGAAACGTTTAAGTAATGGCCAGGCACTTGATCTGATTTCTTTATGCTGATATGGGCAAAAAATCTGGTCAAATTCAAATGAACAATCTGGTTCAGGATTTATCTAGACAATAATTTCGGGCTTATAGGGCTTGATCCTAGAATACCTATTCATATGGAAGGGTTTGACAATTGACATTGCAGCTTCTGAAAGGTAATTGGTGGCGTAATCTCCACCGTCGATTCTTGTTTTGAGAAAATATCATAAACTTTTCTTTAAGGGGAGTAATTTCTCCATTTCAGGACTGAATCAAAAATATAACATGGTGCATATGCCAAACTTATCTTTTTTTTCTTAAAGACTTGAGCCCATAGATTTTCAATGAATAGAAGGTAATTCAAAAATGGAAAGATAACTGCAATAGAAATTAGTACCTTTATGGTACCTCCGGCTATACCAAGGCTTGCAAGGTTAGGAATGGCATGAAATGGAAACTCTGCCTTCTCCCAGTACTGCACTTACAAATGAACAAGAGACTATGTTAGCTTCTAAAAGTGGACTATGATATGACCAAGAAAAATCAGAGTACATTAGCTAGTCAATCCAAATTTAGAGCGAGTATTTGATTTATGCATTAATAAAACTGGAAACACACTGTTTAAAAACAGATTCCAGAAAGGAAGGCATGTTTTGCTGTGGTTTATGTGATAGACAAACACTTCAAGATAAGTAGTGTAATCTGTTGTAGTGGAGTAAACAAAGTAGTTGGAAATTAACATACCACTGCCATAAGGGGTGCAATTTCTTTCTCCATTATACCCCTAACCTTCTTCCTGACAACCTGCTCTTCACTGGTCAGCAAATCATCGAGTTGGTAGTAGTCCGATACTGCAAATGTTGGTGGATGAAATCACACACCAAGAAATGCAATATACCCGAAGGACTTTGTAATTGGCACACCATAAATCAGCTCACAAAACTGAACTTTAGGATCCTATATTTAAGTTCCTTAAGGCACATCGTAAAGGGTGAGTAGTCTAATCCCTGACAAGAAATGGCCAAAGTACTACTTAAGAATTAAAGCAACAAAAGGTTGGGAAACACGTGATTATACAGATTCAGATGCACATTTAAATTTACAGTCCTAAAAAAATGGCCCACAGCAATAGGCTGGAAACAAGAGCACCGGGTTGTACAGTTTTGGGTGTACGTTTAAATTTACAGTCCTAAGCCACATTATGAATTTCTTTTAGATAACGGAACAGTTACCTCCCGGCCCCTGCATCATGAGATGCACACAGCCCAAGCCACATTATGAATGTTGCCTATAAATATCCATGCCAAAAATAGTCAAGGTACCATCAATAATTAGAGCAGCAACAGGTTGGGAAGCAAGACCACACGATTATACAGTTTTGGTTGCGCATTTAAGCCATGAAAGCGACCCCTCCAATGAACAGTGCGTCTGAGACAGCAACTCTTTGTTTACGCCATGCTAACTCGATGCCTCAGCAAAATGGGTTCTCAAATTCCAGTAAACTCCAACATTTTTGAATTGCACTAGGGCTTCAAGTGCATATTTACCTTTGAGCTGACCAATATCGAAGCCTAGAATTCTAGAGCTGTCAGAGCAAAGTACGGCAGCAGTACCAATAAATTTGGAAATAACGCTAGACAGTTCGTAATAATAATTGAAGAAAAGAGACCCGCAACAAAATCGCCACAGTACTATGAGATAACGATATGAGTTGATAACCAAACGGTTCAAAAGGTAACCAAATAAAACTAAGAACAGATCATCAAAGTCGAATGATTTTTTTTGTCTTTCCCGTCTTACATCGCAAACCCTGCTAATCTCCACTAACCCCGACCAATATACTTGCAGCAAAAATAAGAATTCCTCCAACATATTGACTCAAAAGTTCAACCTCAAACACCTATAGAATCCTTAAAAAACATCTCTCCGTCTGAATTCCATATATCACCAACCAATCCAAAGCCCAACGAACTCGATCTTTCAACCGAACGAGACCGGGAAAACGAACTTCTCACCGGAGGGCGGGAAGACGGAGGCCGGCGTGGCCTGGGGGAATGCAAGGGAGAGTTCCATCGCCGGAAGCCCGACCTTGGCGCCTTCCTCCTCGCGCCCATCGCCGCCAGCACCTACAGAGAGACCAACCAACCAACCATCAAGCAAATGCCTCGAGATCACTTAATTCCGTACCAAATCGAGCCGTTCCGGGGGGCAGGTGCCACCCCACCTTGCTTCCCAGCCATCCCGGCGTCGCGGTGGAGGCGTTGGTAGGGTGGTGCTCCTCTCTAGCGTCCGGAGTTTCGCCGGCGGAGGGGAAGGAGGAGGACGAGGCTGGAGCGCGAGGGGCGAGAGCGAGAGGAGCAGTGTCGTGCACTTGTGCTGGACTGTGATGGGGCTTGGGTTGGTGGTGGAGTAGTTCGAGCTAGCTCGGCCCCACAAGTCATAGAGTCAGAGCGGGCCCGGTGAGTCACGCGCTCGTGTGTGGGGCCCATGTGGCGGAGGACCAGGGGAGTTTATTGCTCCGCGCCCACGGATACGTGGAGTATGGAACCCCCCTGTCAGGCATTTATTTGGAACATTAATTGGGCTATAAAGGTGACGTGTACTCGAACTGATGAATCACTCCGAGGGCCTCCCTGATTTAAACGAACTTTATAGCATTTAAAATCTTAGAAAAATATTATAGACTTTATTTGATTTTAGAATTAAAAACCTTATGAATTTTTCGATTACTTACGCTTAATTCGAAGGAAAATTCTACATTGAGCTGACCTCTTAAATTTTTTTTACATGTGTTCTCATATTTTTTCTATAGTGTAATCAAACACCATATGATATTAACTTCTATGATCGGAAGGTATTTTCTACATGTGTTCTCATTTATTTTTTAATAGTGTAATCAAAACACCATATGATATTAACTTCTATGATCGAAAGGGTATACCTGCAATTTTACATTTTCCATGTCCACCTACTTTTAATATCTTAGGGCAGTCACAATGCTCCATCTTAGCTGTCTCCTAATTTATGCCACTTAGGCAAAAAACTTATCTGGCGAGGTAATTATGAAGGAGAGAGAGGGAAGCTGCCTCTTAATCTAGAGATGGTTCTTAGCCATGTAATCAATGCAAATTAACTCTTGAGCGATCCTATGTGGCTTATACCCATACTACTATGTACTAGACTTACGTCGCAATTAGGCTATAAGGCTAAAATGGTAGTATTAATCATAAAATATAATAAATGAAAATTTTTTAGAGACAATATTAAGATACAAACCATTAAAAATGATATATCTAACCAGTTATTTAATACAGTAAGATACAACTTAAAAACAATACATTAAAAGTGTCCTTACGAATTAAAATGGCATTTCGTATCGAAGTTATCCATCTAATAACCCACTACGCATGGGCCGCAACAAGTGAAACGACTTCTTAAAGGTGGTTTAAAGTAAAACAAGTATCCAAGTTCCAAGTAAAATTTACTTTCGGAAAGCGTAAATTGCGCTGTATGTGTATCAAGGTCACTAAAATATAAAACCATGCATCTCCATTATTGAACTTGTTAAATCATGAAGTAAAAGACACAATTACCTTTTTAAAGACATATCACAGCCCAGAAAAATAGCCATAATTAGCTAAGGGAGTCTGCCCCCGTTTACACACACGCCTCCACTATTTTTTGCAGCAAACATTTTGTATACAATTTTATCCATCACATTAGAAGCCTTTGAAAAAAGAAAGAAGCCGTTAATTCGTATCGTCCGGAATCCACCAGATCTTCGCAGGAGGAGGACGTACCAAAAATCGATATGAAAAAGTTTAAGGAAGGATGACCCAGCTTGAAAAAAGAAACTGCAACCGGCAGCAAAAAGAACTTAGTGCACAACAAAGAAAAATACTAAATACAGTGCTAGTAGTCCCTAAATTCCCTCCCATCCACCTATATTTTAGACGATTAAGCCCCTACAGAAAGCCTCCCGTGAATCCGAACACAAAACCAAGACACAAGACACACTCGCCGGAAGACCGACCTAAATTAACCAACGTAACAAAGACGCATCGATCTCTCCGTAACTCACGTCTTCCGTCTGTGCATGGAGGAGAAGGCGATGAGCGTGCGGCTGGCCTTGGTGGTGCTGGTGCTGGCCGGCTTCGTGATAGCCGGTCGGGAGGCCCACTCGGCGGCGCCGTCGTCCGACGGGACGTCGACGGCGTCGTTGGAGAGGCGCGTGCTCGGGGCGAAGGAGGGGTACAAGCCGCAGGAGGCCAACAAGTACACGCGCGGCTGCAGCCCCATCAATCGCTGCCGCGGCTGATGGCATGGCATCGGTTCGTGCGTGCGTGCGTGCATGTATGCGCATCGATCTCATGGTGTCATCCACGGATCGGATCAGTATGTTTGTGTTGAGCACATCCAGCTATATATGATTTCGATTTTGTTCGTTACAACATGCATGTGTCCCTACTGCATCGCAGGATCTTGATAGACAATATATTTGGAATTCTGAAATCTAACGAATATTACGCAACAGTAATAGTGAGGAAGTTAAGGTTTCACAGAGACAGCCGCTTTCTTATATATCGGGGGATCATGGCTACATTACATACATACATACATACCAAAATTTTGTAGCCAGAGGGAGAGTACATCGTAACGTCGATCGATCACCTTACGCACGAGCTAGAGCGCAACGTACGCACACATATAAAAGGGTTACGGCTACAATGCAGAGACCAAAATTTGTAGCCAGCCGTACATACACGGCCGTACGGACACCCAGCGTACAAGCCATTAGCTAGCCTACATGCATAGGAGACATACAGATACACACATGTAGTAGTATTAGCGATGTGTGGCCGTCGATATCGTTCAGTCGCGGCCCAGATCCTTCTTGACCTCCTCGAGCTTCTTCTCGTCCGGCTCGATGAGCACGCCGCCCTCGTTGTCGGCGCGCTCGTTGCCGGACTCCGTCATGCGGCTCAGCCCTCCCTTCTTACGCCCTGCACGCACGCGTTTCAGCGAGAAATTAACACAGGTTAGAAGAACACGTACGTACGAACGCCAGCGCTCGTGCACGCACGCACGTACCTTCGGCGAGGCGCTCCTGCGCGTCGAGGCTCTTGCCGCCGGTGCCGCTCTTGATGACGGTCTCGCCCTCCTCGCGGACGCGGCGGTCCAGCTCCGCACGGATCTCCGGGTCCTGCAGCTCCGGCGCCTTCTCCGCCTGCTGTGCCATCGTCGTCGCTTCTTTCAGCTGCTTTGCTAGTTCTAAGACTTGACGGTCTCAGCTAATTAAACTTGGTGATATGCTCTGCTCCTGGCTCCGGCACGGGCCTGCCGGCGGCTACTTATAGGTAGGGAACGGCGCCGGTGCATGCATGCGCGGCGTACGTGGTGCGCTTTCACTGTTACCGCCACCTTGCGCGCGGCGCGCGGCACGTGTTGAGCGGGAGAGATTTTTACCGCGGCGTGTACAGCTCCAGGGGCGAGCACGTAGTTTCGAGAGTTCAACCCCCGCGGCAATGCATCTCTGAGGTACGTACGTGGAGGCTGCTTTCCTCTCGCCAGCGCGGCAGTGCTTCGTGAGCCGCGTGGACATGCATGTAATATCCTTCGGTTCTTCCATGCTGCATGGGCTCTTACAGATGGGCTAGAAACTCTTCGTGCGGATGACAACCGCTTCTCTCGTACTACTGGGCTGGCCCAGAGACACATGGCGTCACCTTCTAATGAGCTGGGTTAGGGTTTCCCTCGAGAGATAAGGAATTGATTAGATTCCTCTAAAAAGAGCTGGGTTAGAACTATGGGACAATAGGATATATGCCACTGCAAATAGGTCGAAATTCAGAAGTATCATTACTATTTGAGGCCTATTAGAAGTGCCATTAAATTTGACAATACTTATATATATGCCATTACGAGCGTTTTAAAGCATTTTCGGGGAAATACAGCCCCGTATCTCACACGTATCTACATTTTGGTCCAAAATGCCCCCGCTGGCTTGTGCTACTCTGCCACATGGGCCCCGGCCCCACCTGTCATCTATTTCTTCCCAATCTTCTTCTTCAACAAACCGCCTTATCCTCTCAAAGCACCCCCAGATAACTCTGCGCACGACCAGTGTCTTACAGCATCCAAAGCTCGGTCGCCACCTTGATTAAATTATGACTAACAAGGCTCACTTTTATCAACTAATTAAGCGCAGTTACTCTTAAAAGCAGGCTTTTATACTACTTAACAGCCCTTGGGCACGAAGCTGACGCGCTGGCCGTCGCCGTCGAACATGACGCGGAAGCCCTGCTGCTGTATGTTGCCGATGATGGACACGCCGCCGTCCGTTCCCGCGAACGCGAAGCAGAACGTCCCCTTGGAGTCCACCGGGATCAGGTAGTTCTCCGGCGGCAGCGCCGCCTCCGCCACCCGCCCGCGAAGTGCATCGACACCGTCGGCACCTTAACCACCTTGCGCCCGCTCAGGTTGTAGCACGTGTCGAACAGGGAGAACCCGCCGGGGGAGAGGCGGAGGCCCGCGGCCGCGGCGCGGAAGGCGTCGCGCAGGGCGGAGTAGGCCGGGCGAGCAAGGCGGGTCACTGACGTGCCAGAGTCCACGATGACGCCGCCGCGGCCTGAGGATGGATCCAGGCGGAGGTCGGAATCGACCACGCCCGGGACGCGCGCCGCCGCCCACGCTGATGCCGATGAGCTGCACGTAGTAGAACGTCTCCATCCGTGGGTTCTTGACCATTGGGGTGAAAGCGCGGGCGTGCCAGGCCTCTGGAGCTGCAGCCGGAGCTGCCTGCGGCGACGTGCGCGCGGTCATTGGGCCGCCGGTGCCGAGCAAGGGGCAGCCGGCGGTCGCCAAGGGAGCCGGGCACGGGCACGTGGGGCAGGCGAGGAAGCAGCCGCTGCAGAGCAGCGTGGCGCAGCCCAAGGCGGAGACGGCGGCGGCGGTTGCGCCTCCGCCGCTGGAGGGAGGCAAGAAGTGCGGCGGGAGGCGGCGTGGCGGGCGAGAGCGTGCCAGGCCTCTGGATGTTGCCGGACTTGACGTAGGTCGGCGCCGAGGAGGATGTTGCCGGACTTGACGTTGCGGTGGAAGATGGGGGGCCGCGCAGCGTGCAGGTTGGCGATGGCGGCCGCCGTCCCCGCCGCGAAGCCGTGCCCGCGCGCGCGCCACGGCAGCGGGCCGTTGCCGCCGCCGCCGCCGTGGAGGTGGTGGGAGAGTGCGCCGTTGGGCATGAACTCGTAGACGAGGATCTGCTCGCCGCGGTCGACGCAGCAGCCGAGGAGGCGGACGAGGTTGAGGTGGCTTAGCGAGGATATGAGCTTGATCTCGTTGAGGAGCAGCGCCACGTCCGCGCCGCCGTCGTCTTCGTGGTGGCACCGGAGGCGCTTGATGGCCACGAGCGACGGCGAGCTCACCGGGAGCCTGCCGATGTAGACCGTGCCGGCGCAGCGGCGGCTCTGCCCTGCTTAGCCATGCCGCCATGATGCTCATCGCCTGGCGCCGGAGCGTCTCGAGCTGCGGGATGGTGAACGGCTGGACATAGTGCATCTTCGGGAGATTTGAAGAAGAAGAAGAACAAGATTGGGGAAGAAATAGATGACAGGTGGGGCCGGGGCCCATGTGGCAGAGTAGCACAAGCCAGCGGGGGCATTTTGGACCAAATCGTAGATACGTGTGAGATACGGGGCTGTATTTCTCCGAAAATGGTTTAAAACGCTCGTAATGGCATATATATAAGTATTGTTAAATTTTAATGGCACTTCTAATAGGCCTCAAATAGTAATGGTACTTCTGAATTTCGACCTATTTGCAGTGGCATATATCCTATTGTCCCTAGAACTATTCTATGCTTACTTAAAAGTTTTATATAAATTCTACTTTCATGCTATCCACTATTACAAATACTCGTATTATAGGCGTGGTGGACGAGGCGGCGACGGGAGCACCGAGAGCTCAGATCCGGTGGCGGAAGTTGAAGACATGGTGGCGAGCAACCGAGGAAGGGGGGTGGTGGCCTCGTTTTTATAGTAAGAGGAGATATGGGAGCATTGTGCTGAGGTAAGGGGAGAAGTGGCTGGTGGTGGTGGGTGGAGACGGCGCTCTCCGTGATTTCGCGATCGGGGCTATTGGGGTGGGTTGGGGGAGACTAGGATGATCGAGAGAAAAAGAGAAGATAAAGAAGAGAAGGCAGCGGCCGCCGCTTGATCGGGAGAAAAAGGGTGGGGTATGGGGGACTTAGGGTTCGGGGGTTCGATCAGTGCGATTTGTGGTGGGGCTTAATTGGGCCAGGTGGGCTGGCTCGTAGACAGTTCTTAATATTAAACTGGCTGTGATATAGTTATCACATACGGTTTTTGATATATTACAGATGGTTTTTAAAAAGGACCGTCCGTGATAAACAGGTCGTCATAGGTGGTTCTTTAAAAAAAAATTGGCATGCGGATTTTTATAAAAATCACATATGATTTGGGGTCTTGTATAACCCGTTCTATAGTAATGAACGCTTGTGACAAATGATAAAAAAAATAACTAACCCTCTTCAATCATGCCACCCATAAACTGTTGCATGTATGCTGTTGGCATTCACGTCAGTACATAAGTAAAATTTATACTTTATCGAATATCGGTCAAATATTTATAGATTTTGATTATCTATAAAAAAAAGTACTAATTGTTAGTATCTATAGAATTTAATTGATATTACAGGTTCATCGTAATTTTTATTCAAACCAACATATTTACAGACATTTATGATCGAAGTGTCTCTTTAAAGGCTACGACAATATTCAAAATAACTTAAATTACGAGTTGGATGGAGTAGATTTTTAAGCAAGTATAGCACTGCTCGGCCAGATTATGGTTATAATGTCCTCAGGAAACGTTACATGTAGGAGGTGTTTGGTTCATAGAATGGTAATGTAAACGGTATTGAAATGGGATTACAGTGGGAATAGGGTGTAATGAGATTATTCCCCAATTCATTTCGGTCAAGTCAATAATGGAATCAAATTATTTTATAGTGTTTGGTTATGCAGTGTAATCAGATTACGTCGTGCTCATCCTATTTTAGCAAAAGAAGCGGTCCTGCTCATACGAACTGCTGATCTTGTTTCAAGAAAAATCAATTGGCACTCTGTTTTTGAGCTGCAATCCTACGGCACAAGCCAACTAAGCAAAGCAAAAGCATTCACAAACTTCCTAAGCAACCCTTCCTGACCATGCCATCTAACCGCATGCTTGCATTATTTGAATAAACAAGCATCGATGTTTAATACATTTGCAATACTTGAATAAACAAGCACCGATACATTTGCATTATTTCATAAACAAGCATCGATGCAGCACACGAATATTTGCAATATTTGAACACAAGAAGCACATTACCACCGAATATTTACAATATTTGAATGAACTGCAGGTTGTTCAGGGGAAGCATTAGAACACCAGAAGTCTATGTATACACACATGGCAGATTGGACTGCAAACCAAGGGAAATTTTTTGAACACCGGAAGCAGATCTAAGAAAGGGAAACACAAGATACCTCTGTCTACTGATTCAACCAAAGATTGGACGCTGATTACCATCCAGAGCTCCCTCAATTAGCCGGAAGTCCCTGCTCATCTCAGCTTCTTCGCAAGCTTTCTTTGAGAAGAGATGGGCGGATGGGGAAATGAGTGGCGTCCGGCTGACGAAGGAGAGATGCTTCGCCTCAGCTGCTCACCGAAGGAGGGGGTGGTGAAGGAGATCGGGGGGCCGAGGGGATTGGTGGCCGGCGCTTCTTCCCAGTGGCGTGGTTCGATTGGAAGGTAGGAGGACGGCGTTGCTTCCCACCACTGGTTCTGCTGCTCGACGGAGGAGGTGGCAGCGGAAGAGATCTAGGGATGGAGGGGATCGAGGGAGGAGGGGTTTGGAGAAGGAGATCGGGGGCGGAGGAGACTCGGGGGTGGAGGAGACTCGGTAACGCAATTGGATAGCGGCAGGGGTTGGGCGTAATGAGCCGTGAGCAGCGCTGGAATTTTTTTACACGGTATCTCATTACGGCCCATTATAACCAAACGCCAGTAATGGTTTCTGATTCCGCTGTAATCTAATAACGGGCCGAAGGTTGCGAACCAAACACGTCCGTAGCTCCTTCTCTTTTTTCTTTTTTGCGAGGAAAGGGAAACTTATTGATTACTCGAGAATAGTATTATAATCTTGGGTAATCAAGTGCTTAGGGTAAGCAAAGCGCCAAACGGAGCTGATGCGAGAGTTTTGCATGCTGTGCAAGTGTGTGAGCTACCACATTATGTTCCCTTTTAACCTTGGCAATCTTCAGACTGTAAAGCAGATCCGTAGATTAGAGCTTCCTTCAGGACCATGCAAAAGTGCACAACGGTGGGTTTCAATGGAATTCATGGCAATCACGACAGAGCCGCTATCACATTCAAGAATGGCCGGGGAAGTAACCTAAGTCCACTGGCCAGTTTGAGCCCTTCCTGACATGCAAGTGCTTCCACCTGCTCTGCATCAGACCCATACATGTAGCATCTTCAAATACGCCAGAATTTTGAAAAGGGAAAAGGAAATTCCTAACATCCTTTGAGTCATGAAAAAGTGATAGTAAAATCATTGTTCGCATCGACTTCCTCTTTCTTGTTTATCTCAAGACAAATTGATTTTGAACATGACATGTTGAGGAGGTGTGTGATGCATTTATAGTACTTCCTCAAGTTTTTGGAAATTTTCCGTGTTGACTTGGTGAGTGAACCAAACATTAATATTTGAAGTTTTATCACAACCTTGTTTTCACATGATATGTTGCCCTTAAAATTTTGTAAGAGTGTATTTTTTTACCCCAAAGGTCACTGTACCCTCTCAATCCACCTTAGGTGTTTTCAGGTCCGCACAAATTTAACGTAAAACACATTCATTTCATATCTAAAAATGATAAATCTACAATGCATCCATGTCTAAAATATGATCAATCCGGTTTGAATTCGATTATTGCGTAATCATAATTTATTTTCAATGTCTAACATGTATATAAATAGATTAGTACAAGTTAAATATGGATTGCTTCATCACTAAGGGGTTGTTTGGTTAACAGAGTTTTAGAAAACCAGATTTCCCTAAACATGCTTATCCACGTAACGAACTAAAACCTTGTTTGGATTCTCCAACTAACTCCTGGGTAGCGAAAACTTGCTTTCCACAAACCCAGGAATTCAAGTTTTGAGAAAAACAAGTAGTCCACATTTTTGTGGAAAACGTGTTTCCATTATACTCCATCACAACAATTTTTTTTGCCCTGATATTTCCTCAACAGCCTTTGGCGCTTGTTTTTCCCACACTAGTATTATCATGGGTACACGTATATGTTGGGAGCAAGGTATAGTCGTGTTGCTACAACAGAGATCTTTCCATATATTAACTCCACCATGTCGTAATAATCAACGAGATTGTGTAACTTTTATGATCGACGAGAACTTGGCCAGCCGCCGACGCTGGCCGTGGAAACGATGAACCTGGTCCTCAACGTGTTTGCATTACCATCAGTTTTTAAGGCTGCAAATTCATCATCCTGCGGTAAGATCTGTCATTCGTACATCAATTCCCAGAGGTTAATGTAATGGGAGAAGTAAAGTTATAGGGGATAATGTTGAGGCAGAAGTACAACACCTGGAGTCGGGGGCCGATGTCCTAATCTGGCGTCCTATAGGCGAGGCAGCTTGATGGCCTCCACTCCAACACCTTCCTTGGCTGGGGATGGTGGCGGCATGGGATCGAACGGCAGCTGCGGCGATAGTACAGAGGAGGCGCGTTGGCCGCAGCTGCACAACAGCGTGAGAGAGAGATAGAATGAGAGGGATCGAGTAAATTAACTTAGGAGTAGGCCCATCTTCTAATCCAAACACCACTTTGTAAATATATGTTTTAAGCGTTTTTAATCCAAACGTGGTTTTCTATTAACCCATTCCTAACAGAATAACTACTAAAATCTATTTTTCTAAAAATCTCTTTAAAACTGGTTTTTCTGAAGTCTATCTCTAATCTGCTTAATCCAAACAACTCCTAAGAGTAATGTTGCACAAGTTAGAGACATAAAATATGCGGATCTCAAAGCACGATCTAATAGTGGATAGTGTGGGATATAGCCCTAGGACACATTTCCGAATTTTGTAATTCACCATTTGTATACAACTAATAGCACAGCATCCCTTATAAATTGACACAACAAGTGTATGTTAGTTAAATTCATCTGATTGGACATCCAATTCCTGACCAAGACGTCTACCTAATTAAGTAGTAGTAAAATATAGAGTGACACCCCTCAAAAAAATATAGAGTGACATAAAGAGGGAAAAACCTAACGGTAGCCCAAAAGAAAACAGTTAAAGGTTTAGCATAGTCATTGTGAATGAGGTGGTTCCATTATCGTTTTGTTAAAATTTGTCAAAAAGAAAAGTAACTCTAGCTAGCACGTCCAAAATGCGGCACTCCCTCGGCACAGGACGTCAAAAGATGCAATAGATCCTCCAGATCAAGTATCAGAGATGACAGGGTCCCTCTCTTTGAAATTAAGTAACTAGGCCAATGTTGCAAAGACCCAAAACGAAGTTTGGCTAGATGCACATGAGAATTTCATACAAGTACTAAATTCTGATCATTCGCAGCCTCTCTAGACAACAAATATCCTTCTAGATGAGAAGTGTCTCAAAAGGATAGTAGATGGATTTGTGGAACAGTGTTTCCGCCGATCCGAATCGACATAATGTGTCCTATTTAATCAAGCAGGACATCGCGTTTCTGTGTTGAGTGGAGCCGTGAACAGAGGACTTGTGTGCCTCTTGTCGTGGCACAAAACAAATCATACACGAGATTTGTTATCTCGCACTTCTGAACAGTGTTACTCTGCGGTTTCTTGGGCAGCTTGTCGACCTGGTGCACTCCCAGGTTCACATGCAAAAGCTATCGACGTACGATGGGAATGAGCCCAGGATAACCATCTCTCTGGTTAAGCTATTAAATAAATCCTGTCTAGTTTGGCATCTACCTCCATCCCTGTTATGAGTCAAAGGAGAAACCGTTTCGATTGTATCAAATCTTTTAAAGAATCTGAGTAAAATGCCAGGCAAGTGTCCCCACAAAACTGACTAACATTCGACGCTAATTCTCACTGACCTCACATGCTCTGATGGAAAAATTTTGGGCACGAAACAGTACCGTTCAGAGGATAAGTCCGAGCAGAACAGTGTTTCTGCTCTGTGGTTGAGATGACAAATTGACGCATTCGATGAAGGTTTTTTGGAACTGAATCATAACATGTGAGCACAAGACCTATCAATCACAAATGATCCAGAGGCCTCTCCTGTGAAGTTGCTTGTTAATGGAGTGAAAACGGAGCGCAGCTGCAGCTAAAGGCCAAGCCTGAGACTGTTCCTGAGAATTCATTTAACCATGTGCCTCTCCCTCTGGTCTCTCTCACTCAGAGGCGAGCATTAGTCAATGAATTGCATGACTTTTTCTGTTTCTGATGGGGCCTACCAATTCCAGGAGAGGAATTTTATGGTCTGCTTCCCATGTGTCCAGAAAGAGTACTTGGCTTGGTCCCACAAGAAAAAGAAAGAGTACTATATGGCTCTGAAATTGCATATATAGCTACCAATTGGTTAGTGCAAACCAGCCTCTTAGCTCAATCTACCCCAGGTGAAAATTGCATGTCATACTTCTGATCAGAAACATATGGTTACAGTCTGAAATCATACGAATCCTTACCAGAACAGATTCATGTTGAGAAAGGTGACTTTGCTCATGATAGTGTGCACGACCGTGCGGTATCCCATATTGAAATCCTGAGGTTACTGCACGTGGTGTTCTAGATGATAGAAGCTTTCATTAACTTTTTACACAATATCACGGTGATACGGCTATTAAAAAAATTAATTCTCGATCTCTGTATTTGAGGTGCACACAGTCCGATTATTATAAAATTCTAAACAAATTCAGGGTCATATCCCGCTAGATTTGCCTCATAGACAGTCTACTGGAAAGACTAAGTAAAACGCAAGATGCCACAAGCCTCATATTGCACTGTCATGCATGGTAAGTGAAAAGCTCCACTATCCTCCAGCGCCGCGACCTCCTTTCGACCCTTCGGTCACTGAAGCATAGACCAAATACAGAGTCAATGTATACAGAAGATAACTTGCACAAAACAATTAAATTTTCTCTTATAAAAAAATCATTTCTACACACCATAATGACCAACATAGAGCAGACGCTCCAACCAGGATTTGGACCTTTAATTTTCTATCTAACCCCCACGGCCAATTACTAAACATATTAGTACCATTGTGTGGGGGAGTGGGGGGGAGGGGATACAAATTAGAAACCACATGTACAATGAGTCACACTAAACGAAACAAAATGATATTTAAAAATAGATGTTTGATAGTTTCATCAGTGTCACAAAAACTACATTTCGGACTCCTATCCAATTTCCTCTCCTTAGTTATCTTTGGTTAATATGACTCCTTTCCTCTCATGTACCAAAGAAATATTCTTACTTTCAACAAAAATTTCAATTTTCACAATTGTGTATCTCTAATTGGAACATCACTATGCACAGGAACCAAGTACATGAATTGCACGAAATATTGCCGGTTCTAATGCAAATTCTACCTTATAGTATCATGTTCTTGTGCCAAGTGCATGTGAGAAAGTCGAGCCTGGAGCTCATTCCACTTGACTAATTTCTGACCAATAAGGTCCCGCCTAAAGGAAATCCTCAATGGGTGTGTACTCATGACCTTGGCTAGGGTGTCACGTTTGTTTTGGACGCTGCCGAATAGGTTAAGGTATTGGTTTCTCAGCGGCGTATTTCCTAACCGCTTATCCTCCCCAAAATGAATTTGTCGCCGTCTTTTATCATGAAAGTACCAAAGCATCATGTTTGACCTTCATCTGACCCGCTCAAAAATGAGAATCACCCACTTTCTACTCGACTTGAGAAAATATTTTGGACCCTAAGTATTTATTATGTAGAAGGTCTTGCCATACGCCATCTTTATTAATTAGCTTAAACAACCATTCACGGAGTAAGCTACTATTTTTAATGCTTAAGTCTTGATCCCAAGACCACCTTGGTCTTTACGCCGACATAGATCAATCCACTTTGCCAAGCCGTATTTTTTCTTGTGGTTATCACTGTGTCAACAGAACCGAGATTAGAAATAGTCAAACAATTTGAGAACCTCACGAGGTATTTCAAAGAAGGATAACATATATGTCGGCAAGCTACTAAGTACTAGGTTGATAAGGACCAACCCGCTCCTCATGGACAGTTGTTTTTCTTTTCAACTACTTAGTCACGTTTCAAAATGCACATCAACCCCCCTTTCGGTCCACATTTCAGAGTTCCCGACAACGAGTCAGTATTCCTAAATATAGGAAAGCCATGGATCAAAGTTCGCACTCGAACAGCTGAGTGTATGGCTCATTAACTTCCCGTGCCTCGCCAAAGCAACAAAATTTACTTTTATGAAATTTGATTTTTAACCTAGATAGCTGTTCGAAGGTACTCAACATGAGCTTCAGGCTTTTCGATTTATCAAAATCATGATCCATAAGAAGGATAGTGCCGTGGGCTACCATGCGTGTAACAAATAATATTAGTATATAACAAATCCATAAGCATTTGGCATGGTTTTTCCACATATCCTACTCATGACCCACTCATTCATGCCACCTCATCCATTGGCCCAGGTAGCCATGCCAATCCAAAGAAATTTCTCCTATATTCCTAGTAGTGGGGTACCACAAGTGAGAAAAGAAATGCACAAGCAGGGTTGTTGACCAGCAAAAAAGGTGTAGAACACCCAGCATACCATTCATATATAGGATGATCATCTCTCACACAAGCTCATTTATCATGATTATCGTCCATCCTAGAAATGAGATGACAAGACGCTATTGCACTAACTATTGTAAGCTTCCTATCCACTTGCTTCATCTTACTTCCATTTCCTCTTTGCTACTCATCGCTTCTTCTTCAACTGGTTCATCACATTCTCCTTGTTCTTGCAGTGTCAAGAACCTGTAGGATGCTTCATTAGATGGCTGCATGTCAATCTTCGCAAGAAGGGAAGGAACTGCAGGAGCTGCAGCCGTATGATGGCTGTGATCCTTCAGTGTACAGAGGCCCAGTTCTCGCTGCCCCGGCAGGCCAGCTCGGTGCCTCCGGGGACCGTGCCGGCTGGGCCGCCGGAGATGTCGTCGTCGTCGGGGTCGGGGAGGAGCGCGACGGAGGCGAGGGCTCTGAAGGTCCACAGCGAGGCCGAGCGCCGGCGCCGGGAGAGGATCAATGCTCATCTGGCCACACTGAGGAGAATGATCCCTGATGCCAAGCAGGTTTGCGTCATCCTATCATGCCGGTGCTTCGTGTTCTTCAGTAGTGAAACATCTGGCAACAATATCTTAGACATTTCATCAGAGTTTTTCCACTTAAAATTGTGCTATCCCTGGCAATTATGCTGGTACGAATCAGGAGTGTCAACCAACAAAATTCTTCAAGTTAGAGTGAAAATTAAGGACAAAATCAGTGGTTAACTGTGTTGAAATATATGCCCTCCTTTTCCATAAGCTTGAGCTTTTAGATGAACTAATTCAATGCATGCAATTCAGTCAACTGATCAACCTTTTTGTCCGACATAATTTATGGGGAACTTTGAGACTTGCAAGAAAGCCATAACCTTTAGGCTCTCATGTGTTTCACATTTCATCACTTTTCACTCTGCAATGCTGTGACTCGTAAGCAAAGGTTTCTCCTCTTTTGCACTGCAGATGGACAAGGCCACCTTGTTAGCCAGAGTGGTAGAGCAAGTGAAGGACCTGAAGAGGAGAGCAAGTGAGGCCACACAGCTAATGCCACCCCTGCCCCCAGAGACCGACGAGGTCTCCATCGAATGCTACGCCGGAGACGACGGTGACGCCATCGAGGACGACAAGCGCCTGTACATAAAGGCATTCGTCAGCTGCGATGACCGGCCGGACCTCGTCGCCGGGCTCATCCAGGCGTTCCATGGCCTGAGGCTGAGGGCGGTGAGAGCAGAGATGACTTCCCTGGGAGGAAGGGTGCAGCATGTCTTCATACTGTGCAGGGAGGAAGGCAGTGCAAGTTGTGTTGGGCTGAAGTCTCTGAAGGAGGCTGTGAGGCGGACACTGGCCAATGTTGCTTCTTCAGAGATGGTGTATGGTGGTGGTAGTAGTAGTAGTAGTCCATTTCAGAGCAAGAGGCAGAGGATTCTGGAGTCACATTACTCAATTATGTCCATATAGATAACCTCTTCTGGAAATCTTGGAGCTGAAATCTTAATGCAAAGATTGCATGTACTCAAAGAAAGAGAAAAAGGAGCTGAAATGATGGTCCCAGAGAATTCCCATCGAGAGACAAAATTCTGATGGTATTGTGCATCTGAAATGGTTTACTACTGTACTAGATTTGAAGTCTGGACTGTTGTTAGTGCTTAGTTGCAATTAATCCACACAAGATCATGGAGGCCCAGGGTTACATTGGTGCTGTAGTGTGACTGTGTGTATGCAGAAATATTCTTCTGCAAAGTCACATCAGCGGTTTGACATTTCAGCGTTTGCGTGAATAGACTGACATGTAACACCTCCTGATTGGTGGTCAGATTAGGATATGAGACACACAGAACCCACCTTGTTTTTACTTTTGTTTGGGCCGAGTTTTCCTGCTTGTATGCAGAATGTAGGCGTGAGCATTCAGACTCTCTCTGTATTAAACCTAAGTAGCAAATCCCTCCAAATAAAAGTAGCAAAAGTATCATTTGGAAAAGGGGTGTGAGCATATTCAAATTATGAAACATACACGTTTGCTAATTAAAATTATGGCACGAACCTCAAAATTTTCTTACAATAGAAAGAACAATCTTTTTCACAGAACCAATCTTCTTCAGATTCTAGAAATACAACCTTCTTTTTACACCTAACTTTTGCTTTTTGAGAAATAATGCAAGCCTGAAAACTTCTGCTTGGGAGCAGCTAGATGCGCACAAGTTGGACTAACACTAGAAACATGCCAAAGTCAGGAGTTTCGAGAGACAGAATCACAAATCTTTAGTTGACTAAGATCAACAAAAAATCGATTTCAGATTTATTGCCAGCGATACAAGTACCAGTACCTGAGATCATCTAAGTGCAGTAACCATGAGCACTTGCAACAGCAGTTAAATTACATGGATGATTTATTCAGAGATCAGTAAAATCTCCTATTCAAAACTTGCATATATTGTCATCAAGCTGGACTATGCATCTGCCGGGACCTGATGTACATGTTCACTGAGGATTTGGTGGGCGGCTATTTGCAGCGGAAACCCTAGAGCCCCACTCAAGAAGCTCCTTACTAGTGTCATCCTTGTGTACAATGACCTCTATGAAGCACAAGCAATCCTTCTTAGGTCCTAGAGATGCCTCAATTGCCTTCTTCAGCTCCTCTTCCGTTCGGACCTACAGACATAAATGTGAAATATCATCACAAGGGTACTTTTCAACGTAGGAGTATAGCATAGAATCGCATCACCAACCTTTGCCGTATAGCACTTGCCCTCGCCATTATGGAATGCTTCCACCACGCCGGTGTAGTTCCAATTCTTGATTACGTTGTAAGGACCGTCATGGATCTCCACCTCAATGGTGTACCCTCCGTTGTTTATAAGAAAGATGATGCTGTTCTGGTCCCACCGGAGCATTGTCGACACTTCTTGTGCTGTCACCTGCG
Organism: Stipa capillata; assembly: GCA_019208055.1. Taxonomy (NCBI): domain Eukaryota; kingdom Viridiplantae; phylum Streptophyta; class Magnoliopsida; order Poales; family Poaceae; genus Stipa; species Stipa capillata. Next base: position 255,772 of record JAGXJF010005609.1, read on the forward strand.
TTTCCAGTCCAATAAATTTTTTGTTGCCTGCATATTTTGATAGAACTGTAAAAGAGTAAAATGTTTGACGGTTCTGAATTTTTGCTACCTGAAAGCTGCCATCTCCAATGAAGGCAATGGCACGCTTATCCTTAGCAGCCTGCGCATATCCCAGAGTAGCACCCACCGACCACCCAATTGATCCATATTGCATCTGAAATTCGTACCTGCCGAAAGCAAAGTGTTCAGTTACAAACAAACTGAAAGAAAGCATCCTAGATACTGACATAAATATCTGTTAGTTGAGAACTATATATTTTTTTTGTTGAAACGTTTTGAGACCTATATATGAAACCAGCTGATAATATTGAATTTGTAGTAGCAGAAATTCAGAACAAGATAACTTCAGTTTTCAGTCCCACTAGAGCTAAGTTAGAAATACCAAGTAATGGATGTTACCAACCACCAAACTAGGGAGTTTATGGCAGACAGAAGTTCCTGGACTGAAATATATGACACGACAATATTTGATTTCAACGGGAGCTTACCCACAGCCTTCCGGTAGTTTCAGCTTCTGGCAATTAAACCATGAGTCCCCACAGTCTGTGATGACAGCCGAGTTGCCAGACAACATTTTCTGGATATGCTTGAAAAGTACATTCACTCTCAATGGTTCTCCAGGCTCAGAGGAACAAGGTTCGCCCTGAGGCACAAAAATCCGACAATAGTTCTCATATGCAGCTGTGTTCTTCTTCAGCCGGCTTGCAAGTGCATGCAGGAAGTCCTTCATTAGAACACACCCAAATGCAGGGCCATGCCCAATCACCACCCGGTCCGGCTGGACCATGATGGCCTTCTCCTTCTTGAGAAGGAGTGAGTATCCAACCGAGCTGTAGTCGTTAATTATTGGGCCAGCAAACAAATAGGCATCAGCTGACTCGACAATCTCAGCACAGACTGGGGTGCTCACAGCACCCCAGTATGTGCCGATAAACCTAGGGTGGTGCTCCGGCACAAGCCCCTTTGCAGAAGGCATCACTGCAACGGGATAACCACATGCATCAGCGAGCTCTACAAAGGCTTTGCATGCTTTGGACACCCTCATCTTCGGTCCACCAACAAGGACTGGCTTCACTGCTTTGTTCAAGAAAGCCGCGGCAGCTTCCACTGCTGCATCCAGGTTCATTTGGTTTGACAGCCTGACAAATGAACAATTCCTCCACATTAGTATATCAGACCCATCTCATCGTCCTTATGTAAATAAAGGAAGCATGCCAAGTTACCTGGGGGAGAGGAAGAAAGGGACAGGGTGGCGGCTAAAGGTTGGATGCGCGATCGAGGGGAGGTTGCAGCTGATGCTGATGTAAACAGGCTTGCTCTCCTTCAGTGCAGTGGAGATGGCAGTGTCAATCTGTTCATGAGCATCCTCCAAGTTGTTCACCACTGCCTGTCATATATGAAAAGAGATCATATCGTAGCATAAAAATACATATTATCATGTCTCATATAGATATGTTGCTTTCCCCTTCTTTTGAAAACAAAATTCACAGTTCCAAGCATAGAAATTATTCGCACAAGGTAAAGGTTTAGGCTCCTTTTGACCTTCCCAGTGGTTACGCATGTTTATGTAATTTCCAGTACGACCCTATCAGGCTCCACAGATTCTGGCATTGTGGTAACCCAACATTACGGATAAGTGAAATCTAGGTATCTCATATGATCCAAGGAAACACCGGAACCAGATTATGTCAGGATAATAAAAAGAGTAAATTCCACTTCTTACCCTCTACCAGTGCGCGATTGACAATAAATACTCAATTTAAGAATTTTGACACAAATGCACCTGATTTAAAACCTTCATTCCACAATTTACCCCATGTAGCCACTTTTCCCCACTCTGATAGCTCGGCTCCGCTTGTCGGGCCGATTTGGCCACCTAGCCACCAAGATGACATGTCACCCCGGGCCATCTCTCTCATTCTCTTCTTCCTCCCACCTCCTCCCTCCCCCTCTCTCTACCCTATCTCACCATGGACAAGATGTCACCGCATCGGCGTGGGCGCGTGGCCAATGCCCACCTCATAGAGCCGCGCGGCCCGCCCTAGCGGCCGACGTGGCCCACCGTGCCGACCTTGTGCACGGAGGCTGACTTGGTTGTGGGTAGCAACAGCCCAGCCCTCTAGTCAGTGGACCTACCGATGCTCTGCCTCCGCTTGACACCGCCAGCTCCCGACGTGGCTGCCATGTCGGAGTTCCTTGTGGAGAGCCCCGATGCCAACCGCATGGATGACCTCTTCCATAACAGCTTGAGGCTGCGCCCTGGCAGCGTCGGGTGTTGGTGCTTGCAGTTGCAGTCTAGGCCGGCAAACTTACAAAGCAGCTCGTTCGAGAAGGCCTTCGCCACGTGTTGCATCAATCGTGTGAGCTTAGGGGGTAAAAAGTAAAATCTACTCTAATAAAAAATTGAAAACCATATCATAAGTTGATTTTTCTTATAAAGAATTTTTTTTGTTACTTCTGGCCTCTGCACTAAGATATTGCACACAGCTCAATCATAAGTTGATTAAGTTCATAATACTGTTGGACTGAACATTAGAACCGACTGTTGAGTTGGCACATAAACCCCAAACCCCCAGACAGCCGGACACGGAGGAATAAAACAAATATTGCAAATTATACCACAAATCTAGTTTGTTGATCCAATTCCAACTATTTCAAAATCTAAACTTTCCCCTAAAATCTAAGCTGCGTCAGAACCCCTAATAAAATCCGAACATTTTCACAGAAAAAATCCAATCTTTAACCCCCAACAACTACCCGTACGTACAAAAGGACTTTGAGCTGAACATTTATGAACGAAAAGAAGAAAAGAAAGGTACCTGGTAGCAGGTAACATTCTGGAAGCAGCGGAGCTCCTGCGTGAAATCGGGGAGGCCGATGGTGTGGTGCAGGATCCGGTTGCTCCCGTAGTCGTTGCTGTTGGGCCCCCCGACTATGCACACCACGGGCAGGTTCTCGCTGAAGGCGCCGGCGACGGCGTTGATGGCGCTGAGCCCGCCGACTGTGAATGTCACCGCGCAGGCGCCGACCCCGCCGCCGCGCGCGCGGGCGTAGCCGTCGGCGGCGTACGCGGCGTTGAGCTCGTTGCAGCACCCGACGAGCCGCACCCCGCCCCCCGGTAGCTGCTCCTGCTCGGCCTCGAGCTCGTCGAGGAGCGTGAGGTTGAAGTCCCCCGGCACGGTGAAGACGTCCCGGGCCCCGACCTCGGCGAGGCGCCGCGCGAGGTGGCGCCCCAGGGTGGCCTCCCGCGGCGAGGTGGTGGAGGGGGCCGGGGAAGAAGCCGCGTCGGCCGGGGACGGCACCGAGCCGATGGTGGTGTTCATGGCGGGTTGGCAGTTGGCGCGAAGGTTCTTGGCCTGCCTGGTGGTGGTGGCGTTGGGGGAGGAGAGGAGAAGGTTCTTGTTTGGAAGTTGGTTGCTTTGTTGGACAGAAAACAAATATATCGTTGGACATGCGGCTTCTGGAGCAACGGAACAAGTGTCATTTTTTCACTTTTATTTTTCCTCCGTGAATGTCACAATCTGTGGCGATGTACAGTTCATCTTCTTCTCTTCTTTTTATGTTGGCACCATCTCGAAATTTCGATGAAACGTATATGACTGCACGGAGACTCAGCGGCTATCCTCGTCCACCAACTTTAAATTCGAAAGTCCAAATCCACTCAAAGTACTGCTTCCCCACAAACAATCCTAGTTCTGCTCGAGGTGGAGCTCAACTGATTGCTGAGACGAACAGAGGGTGTGGCATGTAACGTGACAACAGATGTTTAACATATTGATGTAATATAATTTGGTGATGGATTAGCAACGGATGGATATTGAGCTATACGTACTAGTTTTATGAGAACATTTGTCTACCTCTAGCCTCCTACCGCGGTTACGTGCTGCTACCATACTATGCTGAAAAGTTTATGAAAAAATCACGATTATTTTTGAAGCAGATGTATCTACTTATATCGAGATTTTGATATTCAAAACCTGAAATCTAGAAGCACACAGATAAATCTTGCCGCGAATTTGCAGCAGAATATAGATGAGCTCTTAGCGTCACTCTTTTTCCCCTCTTTCCGGCGGCCGTTGTTTTTTGGGTTAGAAGGGCAGAGGAGGTTTTTCTAGAACAACGACAGCGGGATTGATCAAAGGGCGTTGTGTACGTGCGCTGGAATGGTCTTTCGCCTTCAGCATCCCTGAACTGATTCCTCACGGCACTGCGTGCACACCTACTAGAAAGTAGAAAGCTTCTTCGATCTAGAGCTGGTGATATGCTCACCTGCCTTTAGCCCTGACGCCCTGTGCCATGTTGTCACTTCTCATATTTAAGCCGGAACAGAACATGACGATGCGTCGCGTGCTCGTCAGCCCTCCGGGTTTTACTAATCAGGTTTTGTCACGGTTTGGTTCCCAATCAAACGCTCCTACGGACGTACGAGAGCATGAATGCCCTGGACCCTAGCTGGGTACATCATGCCACGTATGGTACATAGAATTTTCGTTCACATAGCAGAACTGCGTATTTGTGCTTGAGCTTGTGGCACCGTGTGTGCATGTCACCGCTCGGCCTCGCGCGTGCGCTGCCACTTGCGGCGACGACCCTCTTGTGCTCTTTGGCTGCGGTGGTCGCGATCAAGCACCGGTTAGCCCCGAGAAGTGTCGGGCCAGGCGTGAATAAGGAAGGTACCACCGCGGCGACCCAACGAGATCTTTGGTCTTGGGCTGCGCCGGCCCGTTGGTAAGGTAAGAACTAAGGAAAGCTCGAAAAGCTAGATCCTTGTAGCCGTCAACTTGGGGTGAGGCTCCAGTGATGGGCTTTGCACGCTTCAAGGATTCACAGTTTTTTTATTCTTGGTGTTTAGTTGGGATAGATTAAAATTTTATACTCTTCATATTTTGTGTGTGGCTATATGCACTTTTGTATAAAGACCAGAAAATACTCTTTATATTTATCTACATCTTCTACCGTAATACGGAGTATAATAAAAACTTCCTTGGTCTAAGGACTAAGGAAAGCTCGAAGAGCTAGATCCTTGTAGCGGTCAACTTGGGGCTGTGGCGACGTATGCTCCAGGTACAAGACGATCTGACCTGTCCCTTTGTTTCGGACCTTTTGTAGTATTGTTGAGGCGGCGACAAGGTTGACTGACCGGTGAACGGCGATGGACAGGACACCGACGAAACTGTACTTACAATCGCAGATAAATCAATCGGAAATACGTGTCGCTAGATGTGCATGCCCCTAGACTGACCGCACTTGTCATCCTCGCATGCAATGATATATTTGAGCTACGCATCTTGAGATGGTATCGAGCATACTTTCTCGTCATCCATTGTAACTTGCGCGCTCGGATCTGAGGTCTCATATTAAGCGTCCAGTTGAGAACTTTTAGATTAGCATGTCATCTAAACTACTCAGTGTTCTCAATATATACACAGCACACATGCAAATGTTAGACAGGCAATTAGCTACCCACCAAGAGAGGACCTCCATGCCCGAAGGTATCTACGAGGCGTTTAAGAGTGCGCGCGCGCGGTATACTTGACCTTATCACTTCCAACCTATCTAACACGCATCGGCTGCATGCAATATTGACTAGCAGTAACAAGGGAAGCCGATTAGGCAGGCTGCGTGGCCCACGATAACTGCGCGTACGGCCAGTAATGCAAGTGCAAGAGTAAGCCTCTCACGCGCGGACGGGTTGATGCCGTGCCATCTTTACCGCATGCAGTGCATCCTCGATGAACGGCCACCAGAAGATAGCCACTGTGTATATAAACAGGGGCATGAGCGGGTAGAACACTATCTCAATGCATAGAAGCTCACTTCTAAGCCATCCAACCAATCACAGCTGCCATTACATATGTCCTCCATGATGACACATCCCCAGCCATTGGTGTTATTGCTACTGCTCCTACAAATCCAACTCGTGGCCGTATACTCGCTTCTCCCTTCAACGGGTACATACACCAACGGACCAACCACACCGACGTACCGGCGGTTCCATGCTTGCCTGACCAGGCGTCGGCGCTGCTCCGGCTGAAACGGTCCTTCTCCACCACCAACGAGTCCGTCACGGCCTTCAGATCGTGGAGGGCCGGCACGGACTGCTGCCGTTGGGAGGGCATCCACTGCGGCGACGTTGACGGCCGCGTGACTTCCCTTGACTTGGGCGACCGCGGCTTGCAGAGCGGAGGCCTTGATCTTGCGCTCTTCGACCTAATCTCCCTCGAGTACCTGAACCTCGCCTATAACCACTTCAACGGGTCCCAGCTCCCATCCACTAGGTTCGAGCGCCTCGTCAACCTCACCCATCTCAACCTCTCCAGCTCCAGCTTTGATGGCCAGGTACCAACTGGCATCCGTCACCTCACCAATTTGGTATCCCTTGACCTCTCTACTGGCTTTGAATTTGTTGAGTTGCTCGGTGATGGCTTCATAAGGGACATGGACGATGACTCCAGTCGGCTCATAGAGCCAAACTTTGAAGCCTTAATTGCAAACCTTAGCAATTTAAGGGAGCTCAACCTCGGCTTTGTAGATCTGTCTGACAACGGGGCGCAGTGGTGCGATGCTCTAGCCAAGGTCTGTCCTAAGCTTCACGTTCTTAGCTTACCATATTGTGGGCTCCGTGGACCTATTTGTGATTCACTTTCTAGCTTGCAATCACTTGCTATTATTGACCTAGAGCGTAATTATTTATCTGGTACAATTCCAGATTTCTTGACCAACTTCTCCAAATTGAGTGTTCTCCAACTTCAACGTAACAAACTTGAAGGATGGGTCTCTCCTGCAATCTTTGAACATAAGAAACTAGTGACCATTAATCTTTACCATAATCCTGGAATCTCTGGTTTCTTACCAAATTTCTCAACTAGCAGTAGTTTGGAGAATCTAGTTGTTGGTGCTACCAATTTCTCCGGTACAATACCAACTTCCATTAGCAATCTCAAATCTTTGAAGAGGCTAGGCCTTAGTGCTCCTCGCTTTTCTGGAGAGCTGCCCTCGTCAATTGGTCAGCTCAAATCCCTGAATATATTAGAGATATCCGGAATGGGAATAGCAGGGTCCATACCTTCCTGGATTGCAAACCTAACCTCTTTGACAACTCTCGAGTTTTCTGATTGTGGCTTATCTGGATCGATACCTTCTTCCATAAGCAGTTTGAGGAAATTGAGAAAATTAGTGTTGTGTAACTGCAGCTTTTCAGGGCAAATACCTTCACATGTCTCAAACTTAACACAATTGCAAATAGTCTTACTTTATTCAAACAATTTAGTTGGCACAATAGAGCTTACCTCTTTCAGGAAATTGTCGCATCTAGGTGCCCTGGATCTCTCCAATAATAATCTAGTTGTGGTAGATCGAGAAGGTAATTCTTCATTAGCATCCCTTCCCAAAATTAATACATTAGCTTTATCAGGTTGCAACATGACTGAATTTCCTAATTTCCTGAGGCACCAAGATGAAATCCAGTGGCTCGACTTTTCCAATAACCAAATCCATGGGGATATACCTCAGTGGGCATGGGAGACTTGGGATGATCTCTTCATGTTGGACCTAGGGAACAATTTATTTACTAGTATTGGTTATGCCCCTCTTCTTCCTATAAATATACAAGTGTTTAACCTTAGCAACAACATGTTTGAGGGGCCCATACCTATACCTCAAGGCTCTGCAATAATGCTTGATTATTCAAGCAACATGTTCTCATCTCTACCTCCTAATTTCAGTTCTCGTCTTAGTGATGTTAACCTCTTCAAGGCCTCTGATAACAAACTATCTGGAAAAATCCCATCATCTTTTTGTGGGGCAGCGAGTATACAACTCCTTGATCTCTCTTACAACAACTTTAATGGCTCGATCCCTCCTTGTCTAATGGAGAATGTTAATGGGATGCAATCATTAAATTTGAAAGAAAATCAACTTCATGGGGAGTTCCCAGACAATATCAACGAAGGGTGCTCATTTGAGGCATTAGATTTCAGTGACAACTGGGATTGAAGGACAGCTGCCCAGATCTCTGGTTGGTTGCAAGAACTTAGAGGTACTTGATGTTGGAAACAATCAAATGAGCGACTCTTTTCCATGTTGGGTGAGTACGCTTTATAGACTTGAAGTCCTTGTCCTGAGATCCAACAAGTTCTTTGGACAGGTCGCACAATCTCTTGCAGAAGAAAAAAGTACTTGTGCATTTCCAAGTTTAAGAATTGTGGATATATCCTCAAACAATTTCTCTGGCCCATTGCCCCAGGAAGAATGGTTTAAGAAGTTGAAATCAATGACATTTAGAGATTCAAATACGTCATTGATCATGGGTCATGGCTTGCCAAATATAGCACACACATACAAGTATACCGCTGCAGTCACATATAAAGGGCATGACACCACATTCGCCAAGATACTAAGAACACTTGTGTTCATTGATGTCTCGAATAATGCATTTCATGGTGGCATCCCTAAAGCTATTGGGGAACTTGTTTTGTTGCATGGGCTCAACCTGTCACACAACCTCCTCACGGGGACGATTCCATCTCAAGTTGGTCATCTTGACCAGTTGGAGGCTTTGGATATGTCCTCAAATGAGCTTTCGGGAGCGATTCCACAGGAGCTAGCATCCTTGGACTTTCTCACAGTATTGAACCTATCATACAACAAGCTGGAGGGAAGAATACCAGAATCGCCTCATTTCTTGACATTCCCCGATAGCTCATTTCTAGGGAACGATGGTTTGTGCGGGCCTCAATTGTCAAAAGAATGCAGCAACACAACAACGCCAAATGTGGTTCTACGCCCTTCCGAGGAGAATTCTGTGGACATTATGCTATTCCTCTTTGCTGGATTGGGATTCGGTGTTGGGTTTGCATCTGTAATTGTGGTGACATGGGTGCTCCCTATTAGAAAGAAATCTTGAAAGGGTGTTATACTTTTGGAATAAATATAATCTTCTCTATGAAGATTACTTACGATATGGAAACATATGGACATCTGCTGCATTAAGGCTTATAACTTCAGTAGAAATGGTGTGACATGTTGTTGTATCGTGAAAAACACAAAGAGTTTACGTTTGGCGAGTACCGACTAGCCCTTGATTTGTAATAATACAATGTGGCGTGCGGTTGCTGTTGCGAGTGGCTACTGAAGTGTTCAACAGAAGAGGTTGGGACCCGATGGTGTTGAGGGTTACAGAGTATTAGCAGAGGTGATATGGGTGTTGTATGTACAAGTGTTGGTTGTGCAAGGTCGATGTGTCAGGTTCGACCTGGTGTGGAGTTTGGAGGTAGCGTATAGTTCTTCTGCTATGTCAGTTTGAGGTTTGGTCATGTAAGGTGGATGGACACAAGGTGTAGCCCCTTGGTCTGACATCGATGTTCCGAACATGGGCTATTTATCAGTTTCATATCAACGATATTGGGAGCATGGGGCTCCTTTAATAAAGAAAGGTCATATACATCCATTAAAAAGCATAGACAATCTACTTCTCATATACTCATCTAACCTATTTTTTGTGTGATCATCAGCATTCATTTGGTCGTTGCAAGACCTAGAATTTTTGGTGACGAATATGAATAAAGTTAAACATGTTCATCGATTCAAGGACTAATGACGATAGATTGTTCTTGGTATTCGAGATACTAGTGTACTTTGACCTTGTGTTCTAAGATAAAGAAGATGATATTTTTTACTAAAAGAACAGTAAGGCCAAGCGACCGTTGTTGCGGTCAACCTATGCTATGGTTTGCATGCTCTGAGGTCTCCGGCGCATAGGACGATTGGATCGAGGTCGTTATGTTTTTGGACCATTTGTAATATTACCTGAGGTTGAGGACAATTTTGACTGGCCGGTGAAGGTTTCTGGTTGGCCCACTACTGAGAAATTATGGATTAACATGTCATGTTTAGTTATCTCAATATACACCGCACAAGCAAATGATAAATAATCCCCGTCTTGTTTTCTTCCGAAGAGCAACACGGTTACCAAAGTAATAAGATCACGGACAATCTACTCTTACATCTGTGATAACAGGCATCCAATTGGCCGTTGGACGACCTAGAATTAGATAAGTTATTACTCTACTTAACAACTTGATGATAGCAGATTGTTCTGGGTATTCGATGTAGAAGCCTATTTGAGTATATTCATATACTTTAGACAAAACTGGCTGTGTGCCATCAAAAGAACCTCTCTTTAGCAAAATACCACAACAAGATCTTGGCCTAGTTGTATAGCATCTAAATATCACTCCGTTCCTCATTTTACCACTTTGTCAACATTAGACTAGCTCTCCGTTATGGGTGAACATCTTGTTCCCTCTTCTTTCTATCCGAGATACTCGGCTCGAGTTCATCATGGACGTGTCGCCACCGGACAGGCCAGCCGGTCCCGCTGAAAGTGCAGCTCGCCAGAAGCGCCGACCATCTGTAGCAGCTTGCCATGCGGCTTTCCTGCTCTCCTGCTCGCTTGCAGCTGCTACGTACGGCAACCGGACTGCCGGCATGCAGGTTCCTTGCCTGCCGGACCAGGCCTCGGCGCTCCTCCGTCTGAAACGCTCCTTCACCGTCACCAACAAGTCCTCGTGCGCCCTCGGGTCGTGGCGGGCTGGCACGGACTGCTGCCGCTGGGAGGGCGTCCACTGCCGTGACGCCGACGACCGCGTGACTTCCCTTGACTTGGGTAAGTGCGGCTTGGAGAGCGCTGCCCTTGATCCTGCCGCTTTTAGCCTCACCTCACTGCGGCCCCTCAACCTCGCCTGTAACGACTTCAACGGGTCCCAGCTCCCGGTCTCTGGGTTCGAGCGCCTCGCGGAGCTCACCCATCTCAACCTCTCCAGCTCCAGCTTTGCGGGCCACATACCGGTTGGAATAGGACGCCTCACCAGTTTGGTATCTCTTGACCTCTCCACCACCTTTTATGTTGTAGATCAAGACGATCATTATATAGAGCTTGATACATGGTCAAATCCTAATTCGGTGCTCGTGGAGCCAAACATTGCGTCGTTAGTCACAAATCTTAGCAATTTGAGAGAGCTCAATCTCGGCAGGGTAGCTTGTCCGACAATTGTGCTGAGGAGTGCCGTGCCTTTGCTACTTCGAGTACCCCTCGACTCCAGGTTCTGAGCCTACGGTATTAATTGCTACCTCCTCGGTCCCATTTGTGCATCACTTTCCAGTATACGCTCACTCACTGAGATTAACCTACAGTATAATGACTTATGCTGTCCAATTCCAGAGTTCTTTGCTGATTTCTCCTCCCTAAGTGTTCTACGACTTACGAGGAATGACCTTAAAGGACAGTTCCCAGCGTGAATATTTGAAAATAGAAAGTTAACAACTATTGATATTAGATACAATTTCGACATCTCTGGTTCTTTGCCAAATTTCTCGTCAGATAGTAGCTTGACGAATTTGCTCGTTAGCAGTACCAACTTCTCTGGTCCTATTCCGAGCTCCGTAGGCAATCTCAAATCCCTGAACATGTTGGGCATTGCAGCAACGGACTTCACCCAAGAGCTTCCGTCTTCAATTGGTGCTCACATCCTTAAATTCGTTAGAGGTATCTGGGGCTGGTATAGTAGGATCAATACCATATTGGGTCACAAATTTAACTTCTTTAGTTCATCTCGAATTCTCCAACTGCAGCTTATCTGGACAGATACCTTCTTCAATAAGTAATCTCAAGAATCTATTGTGGTTAGCATTATACAATTGCAACTTTTCTGGTCTAATACCTCCACATCTATTTGATCTAACTCAGTTATACAACCTATATCTTCACTTGAACAACTTCATCGGTACAGTGGAACTCAGTTCAGACCCTGAGAAGTTTAGAAGCCCCGACGAATCTGAGGGGGCGGCTTCTGGGAGAAGCTGGGAGGGGGTAGCTTTTGGGAGAAGCCACTGGAGAAGCCGAAAAGAACGCAGCCATAGATTGAGTCTTTCAAACAATAGACTTTCCGTGATAGATGGGGAATATAATTCTTCACTGGCAATGGTATCTTTGCGTCTAGCGTCTTGTAACATGTCCAAGTTCCCTGATTCCTTGAGGAAGATGCATGGGGTTCATTATCTTGACCTCTCAGATAATCAAATCCATGGTGCTATACCTCATTGGGTTTGGGAAAATTGGGACATCATGCAAGTCCTGAACTTATCACACAACCAATTCAATAGTATAGGTGTGAGGGACCCGGCATTTTAATTCAATTCAAGGAATTCACAACTAGTGAAGACGGTGACCATAGCCGCTACCTGCGACGGACTATGGCCCACCCTCGCCCCGTGCGACCAGCATACGACGCAATGCGTATGGATCACCACGGCCTGATTGAGGGATCACGATTCCAAACACATACGCGAAAGCCTTTCGCGTATGACTCACTTTGGCAATGGACCGTACATTCACTTTGCACTTCACTTGAATCGAAAGAAAATAGCGAGTTCCTCCATATGCAACCATCCACACTCCCCATTCAACATACACGCATGACAGACGGGAGGTGGGGGCATATGTTGGACAGCAAGAAATATCATCACGCAAACTCTACAATATGATAATAAAACTAGCTGCCCACTTAGTGAACTTTAAAGATACATCAGTCGACGATAACCGTAAATTTAGTCGAGACTGAAATATTTACAATGCAGCGGAAACAAAATAAAAGCCCCGCAGCGGTGCATCAACTGCTGCACAAAAGCCAAACCATTCCCACGAGTCGAACGCGGACCAAGGAAACCATCGGATTAAACCTCATCACAAAACTCCGCAACGGTTGGCTCACCTGCAAAAGTCAGGAATATCCTAGGTGAGTACAAAAGTACTCGCAAGACTTATTCGTGCTTGATTCCATGCCCTACACATGCTCACTACTACAGTAATTAAACATGATGCGTTTCCATCGAAGTAATACATAATCAAGATTGTAATCTAGTTCATAGCATAAACATAAGTGGTAGAGTCAAAATGTACTTCAGGATTCACATGAGTACCAGAGTGATCAAGATAATCGGAATACCACACAGGGGTAGCCCACACCCCATTAAAATTATAGATTCATCACAAAATTAGATTCAATCAATCTCTCGAACCGTTACCGACAATACGACTACCCTGCGTATAGTGAGTGCATTATCCCCAGGAGTTTGCAAGGCTCCAGGGCCTGAGACTTACCTCAACTACACCATGGCATCGATTCTCGGTAACGTCCACGCGTGACAGGGAAGTAACACGACGGAATAGGGTTGGTGTGGTGACAAAACTCTACTTACTCCTGGGTCACCTCAACACTTCAATTAACACCAACCGTACCCATTGCGTACGCCCTCGGCTCTCCCAACTCACTTAAGCAATTTTAGTTGAAAGGGCAATAAGGATGTTCTCAATACAAAGATACGTCCTATACATACTAGTGCGCTCAGCCTCGCATTCGATTCAAACAAGCATTCACACGCAATACATAATTACGGAGAATAAAAGGATGCAACAAGCTCTGCTTGCCTTGGTCGTAGGATTCGGAGACTTGGGTGAGCTCAACAATCTGCGGTTCTTCCTCTTCGGGCTCTGTCGCAAGCAACACGAGACACCGGAAAGGAAATAATGAAAGAAATAAGTTTCCAGCATGTATGCATGATGGAAAATGCTAGACATGAAATACTGAAGTATTTAGTGGATGCTAGGGTTTGTAATGGGAGTATGCCTTAGTTTAAACTTATGGAATTAAAATGGTTATCCTAGCAATTATATGCATGGCTTATTAAATTTAAATTCATGTTAGGGTTGGAATTAGTTGGTTTGGATATCAGTGCAAATGAGGGATTATATTTATATAATAAAATATTGATTACATATACTTGCTATTTGAGACATTGGTTGAACTAAACAATAGAAAGTTCTATAAGGATTTGGAAATATAAGGTTGTCTAAATTTGAACTATATACCTCTTGAGAAGATCACTCAAGAGTTGGAAATCAAACAACAGCTAACTCTGCCCCAACCCTAACGCTAGGCATGCCCACAACCTGCCTCACTCTTGCCCTAGCTTCACCGAAAAGGAGCAGCCCGGAGGAGCTCCGGACGGTCCGGAAGTGGCAGCTGCTGGGAGCTCGGCTGAACCTGGGAAAAGGAGAGAAGGAGGAGAGGTGAGGGGAGAAGGAGAATGCAGGAAGGAGAAGGGAGGGAAGAGGAGCTTGCTCACCGGAGCGGCGGCTCGAGCTCGCCGGAGCTGCAGCCGAAGCTGGAGAAGAGGGCGCCGGCCGGAGAAGATGAGCTCGGGAGGAGAAGAAAACGAGGGAAAATGGCCGGGGAGGAGAAAAAAAGAGGAGAGAGGGGGCCTTGGGCGCCTTTTATAGGGGCCCCGGCGGGTTCTCCACAAAGGCACCACTGCCCACCGCCCCCAAACGGCGGTGGCAATGTGGCGGCTAAGATCTGACATCCGGGTATTCACCCGGAAGACAACCTGGAAAATGACCCGGAATCCTGGCAAACCGGACGTACTACCCGGAGGTTCCGGATGGGACCTCCGGCCTTCACAAAACTGCGGCCACACCCTACTGGACTCTCCCGGAAATCAATCCGGAGCCCAGTCGGATTCCGGGCTCACCCGGAGGTTCATCCCGGAGGCTCCGGATGGGACCTCCGGTTGCACCGGAATCGCCCACTTGCTCTCTGGACTCCCTCGGAATATAGCTCGGAGACCATCTGGAATTTTCGGACAGCCCGGAGGTCGAACTCGGAGGTTCCGGAGTAGACCTCCGACTTGACCGACTCACCAAAACCCTCTCTGGACTCACCCGGAATTTGGTTCGGAACCCACTCGGAAATTTCCGGGTCACTCGGAGGTTGCATCCGGAGGTTCCGGACCAAGCTTCCGGATCAAGCGCAGAGAAGAAGAATTTGCACAACATTGATTTTGTACTATAGGGGCATAATAGCTTTAGAATCTAATGTTAACCCAAATAAATTGATTGGTGTTAATTTGCAAAAGTTGAGTTTTAAGAATGAGGTATGTACATATTCTATAAAATATAACTTTTTAATATACAAGTTTATGCAAGGTTTGTGCATGGATGATACCATGTATACATGATGAACGCAAAAACTTGTTTATATAATAAGATGGGTGTTACAATAGGGTACGGCTATGTTCTTCCGAATGATATAGCAATTCTTGATCTCAATTCCAACTTATTGGAAGGGCCCATACCTATCTATACCTGGACCTGACACGGAGCTGTTTGATTGCTCAAACAACCGCTTTCATCCATCCCAATTAAATTTGGTTCTAGGCTAAGCAGTATTTCCTATCTCAAGGCCTTTACAAACAACCCCTCTGGAGAAATTCCAAAGTCGATTTGTGATGCAAGGGACCTAGTGCTCCTTGATCTCTCTTACAATAATTTGAGTGGCCCGATCCCATCCTGTTTAATGGAGGATATCAATTCCCTGAGTGTATTAAACTTGAAAACAAATCAACTTCAAGGAGAATTACCACATAATATCAAGCAAGGCTGTACATTTGATGAATTAGATTTAAGCGACAACCGGATCGAAGGACAACTGCCAATATCTCTAGTTGCTTGCAGAGGCTTGAAGGTTTTGGACATTGGAAATAATCAGTTCAGTGATACTTTTCCGTGTTGGATGAGTATGATTCCTGAACTTCAAGTCCTTGTCCTGAAGTCTAACAAGTTCTTTGGGACGGTGGGGCCTTCTGTTTTAGGAAAGGAAGAAAACAATTGTGAGTTCATGAAACTACGGATTTTGTCTTTGGCTTCAAACAATTTCTCTGGCACGTTGCCAAACAAGTGGCTTAAGAGTTTGAAATCCACGACTGCTAAATTTTTCGATGACACATATTTGTTGATGCAAAATCATTACACTCGGAATTCACATACATTCCATGGTGTCACATATCAGTATACCACTGCATTCACATATAAAGGATCTGCTGTCACATTTTCCAAGATTTTGAAGACCCTTGTAGTCATCGATGTTTCGGATAATGCATTCCATGGTGTCAATCAGGGAGCTTGTTCTGCTTCTTGGGCTAAACATGTCACACAATGCCCTCACTGGACCGATTCCATCTCGGCTTGGTGCTCTACAGCAACTCGAGTCACTGGACCTTTCTTCAAATGATCTGTCCGGAGAGGTTCCACAGGAGTTAGCGTGGCCGGACTTCCTGTCAATGTTGAACCTGTCTTACAACGAGTTGGATGGGAGAATACCAGGATCACCTCATTTCCAGACATTCTCCAATCTCTCATTCGTGGGGAATATTGGCCTGTGTGGACTTCCATTATCCAAGGAATGTGACAACACAACGCCGAATGTATCACATCCTTCGGAGAAGGAACCAGTAGACATTATACTATTCCTCTTTACTGGACTGGGATTTGGTGTAGGATTTGCGGTTACAATTGTAGTGATATGGGGAATTCTTATTAGGAAACCATCTCAAGGTAGCAGCACTTCTCCATGCTGGAGTAAAGTATTTTGTATGTAGATTACCTGCAATCTGGAAATGTGTCTACTAGTAATTAATCGACTTTGTTTCATCTTATCAACAATGATGTAGTCAACCATGTAATTCAGCCCTAATGGCTAAGGCAGGTGCTTGACTGCTTGTATCTACAAAAACCAGGTGCAATATTCCATCATTTGCCTGTTTGATTCAGGATACCATTCACCGAGTATGCATTGAGCAGTTATTGCTCTTCATATATTTGATGCCTGCGATCGTTCTGAGTGGACTATTCTGTGATTAGCGATTTTATTATGACTTAGGGTATCTCCAATGCTCCATCTCACCCATATCTATATATATACACGTCAGCATTTAGTATATATGGAGAAAAGAGGAGAGAGAAATGGAGAGGAGCAAGAGTAAAGACATTTCTTGCATGTGATACGTTACGATATCTTCCCCTGGAACGAGGAGCAAGATACGGCATAAAAATGTATTGGACCGAGCAACATGGAATAAGGAAGCAGGGAGAAAAAGAGAAGGGATAACAAAATGTGTCTAGTTAGAGAGAAAAATTAGTCCCTTCCAATAAAGATATATTTATTTTTTGAGAAACAAAGCATTCAAGAGGTCGTATCCAATTTTGTCATCGGATGACTTGGAGATGCTCCTAACAAACTCAGGTTAGGTCATTTATCTATGCTATCTGTCGTAGATACAAGTCTAGAGAGTAAATTTGTGGCACCTCCGAACGGCTACAGCGACCGTCGACGGTGCACGAGGAGTACGAGCGAGTATGACCCTCCGAATGTCCGTTGAGCTGAGGCACGAAATAACTAGGGTTACAAGATTTTCCTCTCCCTCCCTCTACCCCCACGGGGGGTATCTATAGGGTTTGAAGATGGAAAATGGGAGATTACATTTTTGCCCTCAGATTCGGGGAACTTTACAAGGGTATGATCGTCATTTCCCATGCGCAGAAGATAGTTTGGGAGAATATTTTGGGCATCTTTGGAGAATATTCTCTGGCATCTTTGGAGGAATTCCTAAGCACGTCAACGCAGTCCTTGACAATGCCGACGCAGACCCTGACGGCGACGGACATCGGGACGATCATTGGTAACGTCGTGGTAGTCCTTGTTTTGGCATCATCGACGTAGACTTCAACGATCGATGACGGACGTCGAGGTTGCCCTTGGCGGTGTCGACGTAGTCCATGATGACGGCGAAGACTGTGGCTGCCCTTGACGGTGTCAGTTTGGTCTTTGACGGCGCGTGCGGAAGACTTTGAAAATGGGCCAGTGTGGGGACCCCTACCCCAACAGTAGCCCCTCGATGATTCGGACGATCGGGTGACGAACGCCCGGACCGGCGCACCAATTCCTGAGGGGTCGGCGTGTGGTCTGAGCCAGTCAGGGATGTACGGATGGTTCAAAGCCTGGAACCATCTGTACAAACAGATGAAGCACGGCTGGTTGATAGGCTGCCACCGTGGTAGCAAAAACTGCAGATTCCTTGCCACGGCAGGAAAGTGGCAGCGTCGGGAAGAGAGTTTGATAGCTCCGATCATCGAACGTTTTTCATGGCTGTGAGACAATTCCAGAAAGTTTGAGCCAATTCTGAGAAAGTCGACGAAACGACTAGTGAAAATCCTGGCTCGGAATCAAAGATTTTGAAAACGGCACCTTGACAAAGTTGCTTGGCACAATCTGGGATCAAGGTGGAAAGCAAGTCATCGACTCAAGCTAACCAGGAAAATAAGAATCACTCAAATCGGAGCTCGGGTGAAGGAGATATACCCTCCGCAAGATCCGAAAAAGTAACAGAAAAACTTCCGAAGCCAAAAAGTCCTATTTAGAAGCCAAATTTTGAGAGGCAAGATGGGTATAGGTGTATACACGTGTAGAATTTTCGGATGCGCCTCGTTGTTAGCTTTGATTTGAGTGGTCGTGGACCTAAAACAGACTTCGTATGAGAAAGTTATGGTTGTTTTACTAAAACCTCTTAAACTAGGTTTTTCCAGGGTTAAGGGGTCCAGAAGTCTATCCAGAACCTTCGGGCTACACTTCCGGACCAGCCGGATTCCGGATGGAATTCCGGACCAGTCCAGTAGCTCCTGGACTAGCCCGGAAGGCTGCCTGGAATCCGGGAAGCCCGGAGGTTCGGTCCGGAACCTCCGGGTACCCACAGACTTAAGGGGGTCAGCTCTGAGATATGAAGCCCGGAGGTCCCGTCCGGAGGTTCCGGATGGAGACTCCGGGCGTACACAGCACCGAGGGGGGTCTACTCGGTGTAGCTTCCTCCCGAAAATTCTGGGGGTGGGGGGCGGCTTAAACCGCTCCTAGGCCGGTTTAAACTGGCAGAGTCGGTTCCAAGAAGATATTTTCTTGTTCGGTTTAAACCTCCTTGAGACCGGTTTAAACCGACATAATCAGTTCCAGAGATATTTTCCAGTCCGGTTTAAGTGGTGTTATTCCATATTTAGTAGATAATGATTTGTCCATTCTGCAATATGCTGATGATACCATCATTTTTATGGATCACAACATACAAAAAGCTACAAATATGAAGTTGTTGCTCAGTGTCTTTGAACACCTTTCTAGTTTGAAGATAAACTTCCATACGAGTGAGCTTTATTACTTTGGCAGGGCCAAGGAGCATGAGGCCCATTACACCCAGCTTTTTGGTTGTGGACTGGGCACCTTTCCTTTCAAATATCTTGGCATACCTATTCACTATAGAAAATTGATGAACAAACACTAGAATTGAGTCGAGGATTGCTTTGAGAAAAAGCTCAAGAGTTGGAAGGGTCTCCACATTTCTAGCGGTGGTCAATTAGTACTGGTCAACTCGGTTCTGAGCAGTCTGCTTATGTTCATGATGTCCTTCTTTGAAATACCTGTTGGTGTGCGCAAAGGCTTGATTTTTATAGATCCGGAGTTTTTTTTGGTAAAGTGACAATCATAAACGGAAGTATAGACTTGCACGGTGGGGGATTCTTTGTAGACCTAAGTAGCAGGGTGTCCTTAGGATTTAAGATCTTGAACTAAAAAACAGATGTCTTCTTAGCAAATGGTTGTTTAAATTACTTAGCAAGAATGGGGTCTAGCAGACCCTCCTCCATAACAAATATCTCAATGGTAAACCTCTGTCCTCTGCCAAGTCACATCCAGGTGATTCCCAGTTTTGGAGCGGGTTGATGAAGGTAAAGGACCATTTTATATGGTTTGGCACCTTTTTTTGTCAACTGTGGCCAGATTCGACGCCTCCCCAATCCCTCCTCTCCCTCACCGGCGGCCGGATCCGACGCCCCTCCTCGTGCCTATGCTCTAGCGCCTCTACCGCCGCAACACCGGATCCCACGGGTAGCCCCCGAGCCCGGGCACCGGCGGCCCTTGCGACACGGCGGTGGCTCAGATCTAGACACGAGGCGACGACCGGTGGCTCGAGACGACCAGATCCGACCACGCAGCGACGTGCGGGACCTCCGGATCCGGCGGCGCGGCGTCGGGCGGCTGGATTCGGCGGCGGTACTTCATCACCGAACAGGAGCAAGGGGCGACGCGGCGATGTGGAGGCTGGTGCCTGCGGGAGGTGCCAGGTCCGATGACGTGGAGGCTGGCTCTCGCGGGAGGCGCTGGATCCGGCGACCTCAAGGGCCTTCGGTGCCGCTGCCTGCTTTTTTTTATTTTTTGTAATTGTTCATCACAGATGGTTCTCGTGGGCCGTCTGGGACGAGTCGGAATCATTGCAGACCATCAGTTTAAGACGGGCCTCAAAACCACCTAGGATGATGTTTTTGACCCGTCTGTAATGAGGCATTCTGTAGTAGTGTATCTCGTGCGGGGGTGATTTTGACAAAATACAACTTAGCTAAATGGAATTAGCACGGTAGCACCCTTTGCGCCTTCTGTGCTCAGGAGGAGACAATCCAACACCTCTTTTTTGAGTGTCATGTTGCTCGTTTTACATGGCAAGAGATCTTCATAACGTTTGTCATTTCACCACCATGTAGTGTCCCTTATATTTTTGGGAATTGGTTGCAAGGGGTACATAGGTCTCTCCAACCACAGCTGTTAGTGGGGGCTACCGTGTTATGTTGGTCTCTCTGGTTATGCTGCAATGATTGTGTTTTTGATAAAAATAAGCTAACCAATCCTCTATAGATTATTTTCTTATGTATTAATTGGTTGTGATCGTGGTCCTTACTATAATATCAATCATCAGTGCAGGAGCAGATGGTTATTGGTGCCAAGAAGTTGGAGTCAGCTATCAGGGGATTTATGTCCCAATTTGGATGGCAATTTAGTAAATGACTATGTAATTTTTGGTTTGATATTTTTATGTAGCTTGTCACGCCATCGTTTGTTTCCGTGCGTGTACTCGTTCATGACTTTGTAATAATTGGTTGTGTGCACCTTCAGGATAGAGGCCGGAGAAATTCTCCTTCCATTGTCTAAAAAAATAGGAGATCCTTCAGTTTCAAACTCAACAACTTGATGGTAGCAGATTGTTCTCGGTATTCAATGTAGAAGCCTGTTTGAGAATACTCATATACTTTAGGCAAAACTGGTTGTGTGCCATCAAAAGAACCTCTCTTTAGCAAACGACCATAACAAGATTATGCTTAGTTGTATTGCATCCAAATATCATCGGGAACTCGGCAAAGGTCCAGGAAACCGAGTGTGAAGATAAAAACGCTCGGCAAAGGTCCGACACTCGGCAAAGACGTGCTTTGCCGAGTGCCGCCCACATAGCACTTGGCAAAGACGAGCTCTTTTGCCAACTTTTCTTTTGTACATTATTTGTTTTCTTTTTTCCCTTTATGCTCTGTTATTTTCTACATTATTTGTTTTTCTTTTTTCCTTTTCTTTTCTTTCCGCCTCTCTATTTCCTTTTATAGGCATTTAATGCATTTTCTAGGCATTTAATGAATATAATTCAAATTTGAACTGCAAGTGCATGAAAAAGTTGGAAAAATTGGGTTGAAAAATCCTATTTGTGGTCTTTAGTCTATGTTTAGGCCTTATCCAAGAAAAGGAAAGGAATTCCAAACATCAGGGTGCCAAAACTCGACCCCGAACATGGAGCTTATTGGTTTTTTAATTCCGAAAAATGCAAACGAAGTCTGAAAAACATGAAACTTGGCATGGTGCCCTCATATGGCATCAATATGCTGTGGTAAAAATTTGAGAAGGTTTCGCAAAAGTTGTGACGTACACTGCTTAGAAACCGGACCATCTCCGAGGAAGAATTTAGGTTTCGAGAGGGAACGGGTTAGATTTGAAGGCAAAGTGACAGTTGCTTCATCGGTTAACCTTGAAATTTTTTCTACACTCAAAATACACCATTACATGTTCCATGTCAAAATTTGGCCTTTTCGGGGTTCGTTTGCTATATTTAAGTCATTTAGTGTATTTCTAGGCATTTAGTGAATATAATTCAAATTTGAACTGCAAGTGCATGAAAAATTTGGCAAAATTGGGTTGAAAAATCTTATTTGTGGTTTTTAGTCTATGTTTAGGCCTTATCCAAGAAAAGGAAAGGTTCCAAACATCAGGGTGCCAGGACTCGACCTCGAACATGGTGCTTATTGGTATTTTAATTCTAAAAAATGCAAACGAAGTCAGAAAAACGTGAAACTTGACATGGTGTCATCATATGACACCTAGAGGCTGTGGTAAAAACTTGAGAAGGTTTAGCAAATTTTTCTATGTATGTTGCTTAAAAATAGCAAAGAAAACAAAATAAAGAAAAAAATAAGAAAAAGAAAAAAAAGATGTTTGCCGAGTGTCGTGCCATTTACACTCGGCAAAGATTGTTTGCTGAGTGTCCTCTATTTACACTCGGCAAAGATGCTGCGTTTTGATTGGCCAACGCAAGCCTCCCACGGATCGCGCGTCGTGGCCGTTGGATTCTCTCAGATTGGACGGCTGGCACCCAACGAGCCGTCTCTCCCTCTCAATCTTTATCTGGCTCCCCCGAGCCCATCCTCTCACCACCGACACCTCCCCTTCGTGCTCTCTCTCTCCTCCTCGTGCTCTCTCTCTCGAGCTCGCGCACCAGGACACGCCGCCGCCCACGCCTTCGCCTTCGATTTGGCAAGGGCGGAGCCATCGCCGGTGGAGACCGACGGGGAAGCCGCCACGCAGGTCGCCACGCAGGCCACCGTGCCGTTCGACGCCCGCGCGGCCAACGGCCTCCCTGCGCCAAACCGACGTGTTCGTGAGCTCCACCTCGCCGCGTTGAAGCTCCCTGCCGAAGGAATCGGACGGCTGCGGGAGCACAACAGGGAGGCGACCACGGCCCAGCCGCGCCGCCGCCCGCGCCTTCGCCTTCGATTTGGCAAGGGCGGAGCCACCGCCGGCGGAGACCGACGGGGAGGCTGCCATGCAGGTCGCCACCGTCAAGCCGGGCTCCTGCTGCTCCGGGAGGCATCGCCTCCGCCATGGCCGGCGAGCCGCCGGTGTCTTTTTTTTTGTTATTATTCAAAGATTTTGCCGAGTACCAGCCTTTTGACACTCCGTGAAGGACTTTGCCGAGTGCGCGACGAAAAGCACTCGGCAAAGAGCGCTTTGCCGGCAGGGTTTATGCTGAGTGTGGTTTGCCGAGTGTAACACTCGGTGAAGCCTTTGCCGAGTGTTTTCTGCCTCCGCCGAGTGTTTGTGGCACTCGGCATACGAGCCGATTCCGGTAGTGAGGGTCTGGATGTCATACATGTTGCCAAAGGAGATCCGAAGATCACACATGGCTGAAGCTAAACCACCTTCACCGGCCACGATGCGATCCCTGCCATAGACCGACATCATCGTTGCCTCCATCGTGCTTCACCGACCGGTCCTTTTGGTGGAGGCCATTGATGCAGCGGAGAGGGCACCAGGATGAGGCAGTTCGGAGAAGCGGCACGAGGGAGGGGGTCCTCACTGCTTCTCTTCTTTGGGTCCAGGATCAGAGAGCACTGCTGCTTTTCCTTTTTTCTCTTTCTCGTGTGGGCAGTTTCGGCTGTTGAGCGTCCTTGTGGAGTCTATCGGTCAGAGAACGTAACAAAAAAACGGAAATGAAGAGAATGAAGCTTAACTGACCAGTAATTTCCAGAATAGAGTGATCTTTGGATACTACAAAACTATGCCAAAATCTTGTAATGATATTTTGCTAAAGAGGGGATCTTTTATTTCTTTTAAATTTTTGTATCTATAATATACAGTAAGGTCAACCGACCATTATTGCAGTCAACTTGAGCTATATATATATATATATGGATATTCATGCTCAGAGATCTCCGAGGCATAGGACGATGAGATCGAGTTCGTTATGTTTTGGACTGTTTGTAGTATTGCGTGAGGTGAGGACAAAGTTGACTCACCGCTGAACACCGATGGATATAGAACGGTATTGTCAGGCGACCGCTGTTGCGGTCGACTTGAGCTATATATATATGGTCATGCATGCTCAGAGGTCTCCGACGCATATGACGATGGGGTCGAGTTCATTACGTTTTGGACCGTTTTGTAGACTCCGTGAGGTGAAGACAAGGTTGACTGACCAGTGAACACTGATGGATATATAGAACGCCGAACAAAACTGTCGACCACCTCCGCTTGGATCTAAGATTCCGATTGGCCAACTGAGGATAACATGTCATCTTCAGTGATCTCAGTATACACCGCACATATCATGCAAATTTCAAACGAGCTACCAAGAGAAAATTAAAGGCCATCCATGCATGCTTGAAGATATCTATCTAGGAGGCCAGCGCAACCCTGCAGCAACCTTAAGGTCTTGCATGGCTCAAGGCTCAAGCCTTGCAAACCCAAGCAAATTAATTAATATTCTAAATTTCCAATATTCCGCAGAGCAAATATACGTATTTTCTATGTTCGTACTTCGAACGGAAAAACTTTACATGAACTGTATAAAGGATGAAGTAGATTTTCGAAGATGATATCGGCCGACGAGTTATTAGGACTGTAATGGTGGGACATGTATTCGAATTTCGAAGCCTATGGGTGCGGTTTTCGTACGCAAATCCGATGCGAGGTCGTTGCTATCGGGATCTTATCTGATTGAGGTACGTACGTTGCATTGACTTTGCGGCCGGATTCCGATTGGTCAGGAATGCCCGAGTTGCATGTCCGTGGCCCATGATAGCGTCGTCCCTACGTGCAATATCAACCACGGCAGCCCAGAGGCTTCGTTCTACCGGTCATGTGCCGACAACCGCATGCACCCTGAGAGCATCTCTAGCTCGTCCCCTAAAACTTAACTCCCTATACGACCTCTCTAAACTTAACTCCCTAAAATTTGAGGGGTTAGAGAGGCTTCCATTTAGCCTTTCCCCTAAATTTAACTCCCCATATCCTTTTCTTTTGCTATTTCTTCAAAAAAAAATCACAAAATCCTAAATAAATCCCCACTGCCCCCCACGCCTACCCCCAAAATCCCCAAATCCCCTACCCCGCCGGCGGCCCCTACCCCCCGCCCGGCCGCCCCTACCCCCCGCCGGCGGCCGCCCTCCTCCTCCCCCCACCCCTCCCGCCCGCCCGCTCGGCCGCCCTCCTCCTCCCCCTCCTCCCCCCGCCGGCGGCCGCCCTCCTCCTCCCCCCGCCGGCGGCCGCCCTCCTCCTCCCCCCACCCCTCCCGCCCGCCCGCTCGCCCGCCTGACCTCCTCCCCGCCCCGAGATCCGCCGCGACGCGCGCGAGGTCCCCCGCTTCTCCCCCTGCCCGACCTCCTCCCCGTCCCCCTGCGTGCTGCGTGCCGGCAGCGGCGGCTTGAGGCGCGGCGACCGGAGGGTGGCGTCGGCGCCCGCGATGCGCGGCGGCGGCTTGGCGCGCGGTGGCGACCAGGAGGGCGGCGGCCCCTTGGCGCGCGGCGGCGACCGGCATGGGGGCGGAGGCCCCCGGCCACGGCAGCGGCACACCAAGAGCGGCACGGGCGGAGGCCCGGCCACGGCGGCGGCACGGGCACGGCCATGCCCGAGCCCCTCCCTCACCGGCGACACGCCGGTCGCCTGAGCCCCTTCACTTGCAAGGTTCGTCGTTCCTTTCTTTGGCCATTCCTGCGGCGGAGGGGGCGGCAAAGGGCGCCGGAGTTGACGTTAGGGGGCGGCGGCGGGAGACGGTTGGCTGCTGAAAAATCCTCCCGCCCAAAAATCCCCGGATAGGGAGAAGATAGGGGAGCTGGCTCTATTCCTCAAATTTGAGCAGAAGGCAAGGGATTTTAGGGGGCCATCCTCATTTTTTAGGGAGTTAAAAAAATTTAGGGAATGGGATAGATGGGTATAACTCCCTAAAATGGCAGTTTTTAGGGAGTTAAAAAAATTTAGGGGATAGGCTACAGATGCTCTGAGCTGATCCAGTGGTCTTTTTCCTTGAGACCAGCTAGCCGGCGGTTTCAAGCATGGAGTACGTCGATCTGTGCGTATCTATACATGGCCGCCAGAGTGGAGACCTTAGTACCTTACCGTAAAAGCCCACTCGCACTTTTACTTACCCATCAAAGTTCGCATGCAAACATGGCCTCCATCGTTAGCGCTCTCGAGCCACTGCTACTGTATCTGATCATCCATCTCATCCTAGGAATCCAACTCTCCTGCTCGCTTGCAGCTGCTACGTACGGCAACCGGACTGCCGGCATGCAGGTTCCTTGCCTGCCGGATCAGGCGTCGGCGCTCCTCCGTCTGAAACGCTCCTTCACCGTCACCAACGATTCCTCGTGCAACCTCGGGACGTGGCGGGCCGGCACGGACTGCTGCCGCTGGGAGGGCGTCCACTGCCGTGACGCCGACGGCCGCGTGACTTCCCTTACACTTGGCTGAGTGCGGCTTGGAGAGCGCTGCCCTTGATCCTGCCGTTTTTAGCCTCACCTCACTCCGGCACCTCAACCTCGCCTGGAACGACTTCAACGGGTCCCAGCTCCCGGTCTCTGGGTTCGAGCGCCTCGCGGAGCTCACCCATCTCAACCTCTCCACCTCCAGCTTTGCGGGCCACATACCGGTTGGAATAGGACGCCTCACCAGTTTGGTATCTCTTGACCTCTCCACCACCTTTTATGTTGTAGATCAAGACGATAGTTATATAGAGTTTGCCACATGGTCAAATCCTTTGTCATGGTTCGTGGAGCCAAACATTGCGTCGTTAGTCACAAATCTTAGCAATTTGAGAGAGCTCAATCTCGGCAGGGTAGACTTGTCCGACAATGGTGCTGAGTGTTGCCGTGCCTTTGCTAATTCGAGTACCCCTCGACTCCAGGTTCTGAGCCTACGGCATTGCTACCTCCTCGGTCCCATTTGTGCATCACTTTCCAGCATACGCTCACTCACTGAGATTAACCTACAGTATAATGACTTATACGGTCCAATTCCAGAGTTCTTTGCTGATTAATTTCTCCTCCCTGAGTGTTCTTCGACTTACGAGGAATGACCTTAAAGGACAGTTCCCAGCGCGAATCCAAGGAATGTGACAGCACAACGCCGAATGTGTCACATCCTTCGGAGAAGGAACCAGTAGACATTATGCTATTCCTCTTTACTGGGCTGGGATTTGGTGTAGGATTTGCGGTTACAAGTAGTGAGATGGGGAATTCTTACTAGGGAACCATCTCAAGGTAGCAGCACTTCTGCATGCTGGAGTAAAGTATTTTGTATGTAGATTACCTGCAATCTAGAAATGTGTCTACTAGTAATTAATCGACTTTGTTTCATCTTATCAACAACGATGTAGTCAACCATGTAATTCAACCCTAATGGCTAAGGCAGGTGCTTGACTGCTTGTATCTACAAAATCCAGGTGCAATATTCCATCATTTGCCTGTTTGATTCAGGATACCATGCACCGAGTATGCATTGAGTAGTTATTGCTCTTCATATATTTGATGCCTGCGATCGCTCTGAGTGGACTATTTTGTGATTAGCGATTTTATTATGACTTAGGGTATCTGCAATGCTCCATGTCACCCATATCTATATATAATCTATCCACGTCAGCATTTAGTATATGTGGAGAAAAGAGGAGAGAGAAATGGAGAGGAGCAAGAGTAAAGACATTTCTTGCATGTGATACGTTGCGATATTTTCCCTTGGAACGAGGAGCAAGATACGGCATAAAAATGTATTGGAGCAAGCAATATGGAATAAGGAAGTAGGGAGAAAAAGAGGAGGGATAATAGAATGTGTCTAGTTCGAGAGAAAATTTAGTCCCTTTTATTTTTCGAGAAACAACAGATTCGAGAGGTCGTATCTAATTTTGTCATCGGATCACTCGGAGATGCTCTTAACAAACTCGTCAGGATCGAATACATCTAATAGCTAACAGTCAAACTCATCAGTTTTCTCTCCTAAATTCACCTTAAAAAGCGTATCCAGATCATTCACATTTGTTGGATCAAAACATCTAATGGCTAATATTTTTTTTGATGGTTTGTAAATCCAACATCTATCCTTAATTCATAGATAACTACCCACCATGTCATTCACTTAAAGTTAACAAATAATTACCTACCATGTCATTCACTTGTAGTTGATAGATAATTATCTACCATTGCTCTTAGTTAAAGTTAATAGATACAGACCACCGACAGCGAGCGCCCCGTCAGGATGTCACCGCTGTTGAGCAAGAGGAACACACTCTCCCCGTCACGGTGCAGCAGCACACTGAATGGCACGCCCTTCTGAAGCCTCACCATCGTGCGCCGGAGCAAGCCAATGTGGGAGGTGACGCCGGCCGGCGCGTGGTCGTCCAGGATGTGGCCGTAGAGCTGTAGGCCGGAGTAGGGGCAGCCGTCGAACGGGCAGCGGTACGGCGCATACCGGCAGGCCTCCTCGTGGAGGCGCATCTCGGTGAACCTGACCGTCTCCGGGCAGCATGCTTCCTGAACTTGCAAGGCCTGGTCATGCCAGCGAGGATCTTCTCCGTCGCCCGGCAGCGGAAGTCGCCGATGGGCTCGTTGCAGCAGGAGCACTTGCGTTTCATGCTAATACAGCAGTTCCCGCACGCAGCATGCCCGTTCTTGCACTGAGAGTCAAGTTGGAGAGAAAATACTATAATTAGCAGAGCAAATAGTACTAGCATGTGCATACAACTTAATCAGAATCATGCTGGAATGCAGAAAATGTTAAGATACTTACTGTATAAACTTGGGACTCGAAGGGCATACAGCAGATATCACACTCTAAAGAGTCCATTTCATGTGAGAAAACATTGGTTCTCTCTTCTTCCTCTGGCTGCTCCGTGTTGGTCTTGGATGCCTGCTCCGTGTTGGTCTTGGACGCTTCCTCCATCGTCCTCGCCTTCTTTGGTACGTTGGCGCCACTACCCATCTCAACCTCTCCAGCTCCAGCTTTGCGGGCCACATACCGGTTGGAATAGGACGCCTCACCAGTTTGGTATCTCTTGACCTCTCCACCACTTTTTATGTTGTAGATCAAGACGATCATTATACAGAGCTTGATACATTGTCAAATCCTAATTCGGTGCTCGTGGAGCCAAACATTGCTTTGTTAGTCACAAATCTTAGCAATTTGAGAGAGCTCAATCTCGGCAGGGTAGCTTGTCCGACAATTGTGCTGAGTAGTGCCGTGCCTTTGCTAATTCGAGTACCCCTCGACTCCAGGTTCTGAGCCTACGGTATTGCTACCTCCTCGGTCCCATTTGTGCATCACTTTCCAGTATACGCTCACTCACTGAGATTAACCTACAGTATAATGACTTATTTTGTCCAATTCCAGAGTTCTTTGCTGATTTCTCCTCCCTGAGTGTTCTTCGACTTACGAGGAATGACCTTAAAGGACAATTCCCAGCGCGAATATTTGAAAATAGAAACTTAACAGCTATTGATATTAGGTACAATTTCGACATCTCTGGTTCTTTGCCAAATTTCTCGTCAGATAGTAGCTTGACGAATTTGCTCGTTAGCAGTACCAACTTCTCTGCTCCTATTCCGAGCTCCGTAGGCAATCTCAAATCCCTGAATATGTTGGGCATTGCAGCAACGGCCTTCACCCAAGAGCTTCCGTCTTCAATTGGTGCTCACATCCTTAAATTCATTAGAGGTATCTGGGGCTGGTATAGTAGGATCAATACCATATTGGGTCACAAATTTAACTTCTTTAGTTCATCTCGAATTCTCCAACTGCAGCTTATCTGGATAGATACCTTCTTCAATAAGTAATTCCTTGGATGGCAGACAAAACACAATACTCTGGATGGGTTAGAGGATAGGTGGGTGTTCACCGAGAAGTGCTTAATAAATTTAACTAATAATCATCAGGTTTAGACAAGAGGCCATGCTGAGAGCATGGTGGGTTGTCTCGTTTATTCCACAAGGACCGGTTCCCGGTGTCCTTTCGAACCAAGAATTGCGTACTTCTACGCGGGTGGTATAATGGGCTACCCACGACCGAATAAATTGTCTAGACTTAAGTCATAAGCCGCATAGTTTGCTATTTCATTTGCGGTGTGAGTGAAAAAGGATGTGGTGTGATACTTCAATATAGGTGTAAGGGTTACACACGGTCTGGGACCGGGGATGTATCACCTGATACAACTGTTGGGACCGTGTCGGAGTACCGGCCGAGCTGGTGTACACGGATTGGACCATCAGGGCGGCTCAGGCTTAAGTCGTAAACATGGTAAAGCTTGTGTTCAATCACACTCTGCTAGCACACCTCGTGAAGTGTATCGTGGCCTGGGGCCTAGCATTAAGAGTCGATTGATACGTGTAGGTAAAGATGTACACTCCTGCAGGGTTTGAACTATTTGAATAGCCGTGTCCACGGTTATGGACAGCTTGGTAAGAATACGCATCGAATTAGACAACTACAACATTAAACTAAAACTTGCCCACTCTAAGGATGAGGTATTAGCGATTGCTTCCTCCCTGGTGGTCGAGGAAGGATCGAAGGTTCTAAGTGTTCGGTGGTCTACTCTAGATGTTCCTATGAAGTTCCGACTCGTCTCTTTTAAAAAGTATTCCAGTAGACGGATTTCAATTTACTTACAGGTATTGTTGAAAGAATAAATCCGCTTTCCGCAAAATAGTCCACAAATAGCCCTTTGTTGAAACCTGATGCATCTAGTACTAATTTCCCCTTGTAAGTCTTGCGGAGTACAATTTTGTACTCACCTTGCAGTTGTTGATAATTTTCGTGCATAAGACCACGGATGGTTTCTACGTAGAGATCGACACCGACATCGACTAGTCGTTGGTGATCCCAGGCAGTGGTTCTGCCCAGGGTTCGGCAGTTTGGTTTGTTCTGCCGCCACTTTTGGCCCGACCTTTTGACTTCGTAGCCATATATACTCTTCCGCTGTGTAATTAGCTTTTAGTGTGTATTATGTTGTTAAGTTTTCCGAACAACTAGTATTATTGCAGTTTCTGTCGTAGAGTTGCTGTTGTGATACTGGTTTGTTCTCACCTGCTCATGTGCCCTGCATGTATGTTAATGAAGCACATGACGCTGGTAGGGTTTCAGGGTCTATAATATAGAGTTGTTAGGTTTAATCACCCCTGTGAAGTGACTCTCCCACTGAGAGTTCAGGAACTATATCATCCTACTCCAGCTGAGCATTAATTTGTCGGGACGAGTTCGGGGTTGATGTTCCGGCTCAGTGGGGAAAGAGTGAGGAAACCATATCACCCTGCTACTCTGTGCAATAGTTTGCTGGAGCAAGTTCGGGGTTGATGTCTCGGGCTATTCGAAGCCATATCACTCCACTCCTCTGGGTGTTAACACTCGAGAGTTGAGGTCGGGGTTGACGTTTCGACTTAGCAGGTGATTTAGCCTAAGACTCCCTGTTGTTGGCCCTGGGTCCCGACAGGCGGCGCCTCCGGCCTCCGCATAGGAGGCGCGATAGCCTTCCGTCGCTGCCGCTCGCCGCGATAGGTGCCACGTGGCGTCTATCGGGGCTATCGCGGGGTTATTTTTGGCGTTGCGGTCTGAGAGGGGCTAGTTTTGGTGTTGACGCCGGTCGCAACGCTAGTTTTGCCATTTTCCTGTGAGATGTCTCCCTTGCATGCATACACATTCTTCCTTGTATGCATGCATGTATGTGTAAGAGTAGACAATACTGACATCATCAAGATTCTCCTAATTCTAGAAAATCAAAATATTTTTCCTCTCAAGCCATTTATCTGATTTGAGATCCATTTTCACTGTTGGATTCCTCACGAGGAGAGCTTCAAAACTAGATCCAATGTTTATATGTTTCGACGATATTTTTTTTGCGGCATCAATTATCATACTTATAGTACACGGTTACCACCACGTACTGATGTAGTTACCATAGGTAACTGCTTACTAATAGGCCGGTAACTGACGTATTACTGCCTGGTAACTAGTAGCGCCAAATTTCTTCATCAAAACATATACAAATGTGACCTAGTTTTGAGAATCTCGTCGAGATGAACCGAACCATGAAAACGGATCATTAATCGGATTAACGGGTTGAGAGATAAAACATTTTGAAATTTTGAAATTGAGGAAATCTCACTAATGTCAGCAATTTTGTTTTGTTGCTATCTGCATGCACTTGCTGCTATCAGTAAATTTGTTTTCTTGCTATTTTGCATGTAGAATACCTGTGGACGGTGAATCGTTACTTTTGAACTAAGCGTCCAAATCATTATTAGTTCGAATTGCAATAGTGGTAACCGTTTAGTAAATTGACTCGGTGGAGAATGGGAAAGCCTAGTTGGGGCTGAGATTCGTGGAAGGTTGATGGATGCTGTTCAGATTGTATCAACACGGGAGCTGGGTCAGATCTGACGGACATGGGACGTTCGTTGGTTAAGGCCAGCCAACGAACGTTCCGAGAGTAGATTTTCCGATTTTCGTTTCCATAATCGATTTGAGATGTGGGCTAGTTAACCCCTGGAAAGTTAAACCTATAAATGGATTCAGAATTGTAAAATTCTTCGGAGTCTAAGGCCCATGTTAGTTGATCAGAATGCTCAGTAAGAGAGGTTTCTTGAAGCAAATCCAGTAAAGACTCCCGTGCTATTAGATCTTCCCCCCCAAACACCCTTTTAAATTGGATATTCCAAAGACCCTCCTCATAATTGTCGGCTCCTAAGGAATCAGGATAAATGGCAAAACAAAAGAGTTTGGGAAATTGAATCCTGAGAGGGGTTTTGTTCGCACACGAACACGTCACCATGTACCCCCGAGGCCGAGCGCAATGCGCGGGACACGGAATCGGGGAGACCCGCTGGGAGCGCGATACACAAGACACGCCGGCGGGTGCTTTTGGGAACCCGAAACCCCACACCCCCGGGAGGGACCCCGTCAGGAGGTGCGGCGGCTATGGGCTGCCCTAGGTCGACCTGATCGCCCTTAGGGCCTCGAGTTTCGTTGCCGTGAAACACGAAGAACAACGAAGAACGAGAAGCATAAAACAGAGGGAGAAAATAGTAGATGAAAAGATAATAGATTGATTGCGTCGATTGGGAGAGTTCCACCTCAATCGGCCATATACCCTTCATATTTATAGGGTATGCCCGGTCTTTGAGCTACAATAGGACTCTATCTCGTACAAAGATATACTTCCATACAATCTTGAGATAACTTCCTAATCTGATCGACTTAACCGCCGTGATCTGGACTCCGCCTTGTATACGAGATGTCTTTCCATATTATCCGGGAGTCTTTCCAAATCTCGGACTTTCCTTTAAACGCCATGATCCGCCACTGTTCCTTGCGCCCCAAGTTTAAGGCTTCGAACACAAAAGACTTCACCTTGAAACCTGGTGCCTTGGCCTATCCGTAGGACACTTCGGGAACGCCACAAATCGTCCACCGACTTGACCTTACTGGGACTCGGTCGCGCTACGTAGAACCTGTCTTGCTCGGGACTGCGAGTGCTTGGGGACAGGAGTACTCGGGAGCACGAGTACTCGGGGACACGAGTGCTTGGGGACGAGTACTCGGGGATATGAACGCTCGGGGACGAGTACTCGGGGACGAGTGCTCGGGGACGAGTGCTCGGGGTCCGGTACTCGGATCTCGTCCATGCTTGGTACTCGGGAGCGTTGTTCAGGACCTTCTGCTCGAGGGCGCGAGTACTCGGGGACATAAGTACTCGGGGACACGAGTGCTCGGGGGCGCCAGTACTCGGAACCACGGGTACTCGGGACTCGGGGACGCCGCACCACTCGACATGGGCCATGATTCGGTAACATTGCAAACCTTGCCCGACGCACTCGGCCCATTTGGGAGTACTGCCAAATTTGGTCGTCAACACATGCCCCCTGTTTTCGGTATAAAGATGTACTGTTACCGAAAATAATAAGTCCCGTCCTTAGGGCGATGCGAATTATCTCATCGGCCATCCCTTCTCTTAGGGCGATATGATATATCGGCCACAGCACTTGTTATGCTTCTTGCCACACGCTCGGGTGGAACTTCTTCAGGTACTTGCCATTGAGAGCTCGCGGCAGCAAAGTGCCCTGCACGGATTCCACTAAGTACGAGTTCCCAGGAACTACTCTTGCAATTCTGAAAGGACCTTCCCAACTCGGCGACCACTTACCAAACTTTTTATCCTTCGAGCCGATTGGTAGGATTACCTTCCATACTAAATCGCCGACTTGGAAGCTCTTTGACTTGTCTCTTTTGTTGTATGCTCTGGCTACCCTTAATTTGTCCCTTTCTATGGCCTTTAAAGCAACCAAACGCTTATTGGCGACTTCATCAAGACCATCCATCATCAAATTATAAAAGTCGACCGCCGATAAGTCGTTCTGCTTAGCTAATCTTAAAGCACTCAGATTTACCTCTACGGGTAAAACGGCCTCTTGTCCATACACGAGTTCATAGGGAGTCACCTTGGTAGCACTGTGCCTTGAAATTCTATGCGCCCACAATGCCTCTGACAACACTTCATGCCATCTCTTCGGGTTGTCCTCGATCTTCTTCTTGATAAGCTTGATTAACACTTTGTTGCTGGACTCGGCTTGTCCATTGGCTTGGGCATAATATGGAGAAGAACTGAGCAACTTTATCTTGTAAGACTCGGCAAACCCCTTTACTTGTCCCGCCATAAATGAGGTACCTTGATCCGTAGTCAGAGTTTGAGGGATGCCGAATCTATGTATAATGTGCTCGGTTATAAATCGAATCACCTCCACATGTGTCATGTTCTTGAGAGGTACTGCTTCGGACCACTTGGTGAAATAATCAGTTGCTACCAATACGAACCGATGTCCCTTTGAGGAAGAAGGATAGATCTGTCCAATGAAGTCTAGTCCCCAATCTCTGAACGGCCATAGCTTGATAATAGGATGTAGCATGGCAGCAGGAGCGAGTTGAATATTACCAAACTTCTGGCAGGCTTCACACCCCTTGTAATACCTGAAGCAATCATTGATCATAGTCGGCCAATAGAACCCGGCACGCCGTAATAACCACTTCATCTTGTGAGCCGACTGATGGGTGCCACAAATGCTTGGTCCTCGTCCAAGCACTTCAAAAGAACTCCGTCGATCGTTCGGCGATAAAGATCATCGTCGACCAAAGTGTACTTGAAAGCCATCCGCCGAACAACTCGGTCCACCCTCTTAGTCGGATCTTGCAAGTAATCAATGATCGACTTCCTCCAGTCTTCTCTGTTATTCATACTCGGCTCTCCACTGGCGACCGAGTCGGTGAGTTTCAACTCGGCCTTTCCTACCGAGTTGGGCCCAAGCATCGGCTCTTGAGAAATATGAAAGACACCACGACTAACATGGTAGCCGGATGCTTGTTGCGCCAACTCGTTTGCAACCCAGTTTTCTTGTCTAGGTATATGAGCGATGCTAAAGTAATCCAAGGTAGAGATTATATCTAGACACTTATCAAGATACATATTAAGTGATTCGTCAAGACATTGATACACCTTTGACACTTGCTGGACTATTAATAACGAATCACCGAAAGCCTCAATGTGTGTGGCACCTATTGCAACTAGAAGCTCTAAACCGAATAGCAATGCTTCGTATTCGGCTTGATTATTTGTGCAAAAGTATTCTAAGCGGCATGAAGCTTCGTGAGTAGTACCATATGGAGATATGTAAACAACGCCGACACCTTGGCCATTGCTACAAACTGAACCATCAAAGTATAATCGCCATGGTACTAGGGATACAAGATCAATGTCAATGCTATGCTTGTCAACTCGATGCTCAACAATAAAATCAACGACGATTTGGCCTTTCATAGATTTCAAGGGTTCATAAGCCAAATCGTACTCGATTAATGCATAAGCCCACTTGCCAACTCGGCCACTAAGAATTGGCCTATGTAACATATACTTGATGACATCGGTTTGACAGGCTACAGTGCAAGTACTAGATAGCAAATAGTGTCTCGACTTCGTGCAAGCATAATATAGGCATAAGCATAATTTCTCAATGAAAGAGTACCTTGTCTCGGCGTCGAGTAATCGCCGACTCAAATAGGTGATAGCATGTTCCTTTCCTTCGGCTTCTTGGGTTAACACAGCCCCGATGACGCCCTCTTCCGCTGCGATGTAAAGTCGGAAAGGTTCCCCATGTCTAGGCGCCTTCAACACTGGAGGGGTAGATAAATAGCCTTTGATCAACTCGAACGCCTCTTGCTGCTTTGCCCCCCAAGTGAAATCGACGTCATTCTTCAACCGAAGGATAGGAGTAAATGCATTGACCTTTCCCGACAAGTTGGCTATGAATCTCCTTAGATAATTGATCTTGCCAAGGAGTCGTTGCACGTCCCTCTTGCATGTCGGAGCTTGTAACTTTTGAATTGCTTCTATCTTTTTAGGGTCGATTTCTATGCCATGCTGATGTATGATGAAGCCTAAGAACTTCCCAGCCGATACGCCAAAAGCACACTTCAAAGGATTCATCTTCAGGCCATACCTCCTCATCCTCTCAAATGCTAAGCGCAAGTCGGCCAGATGAGATTCAAAGGCGTCCGACTTGACCACGATGTCGTCGATATAGACTTCCAGTATGACGCCGAGTAGATCATGGAAGATCAGATTCATAGCTCTTTGATATGTTTCTCCGGCGTTCTTCAACCCGAAGGTCATCATTGTCCACTCGAATAGACCAAGGAACCCGGGGCAACGGAAAGCCGTTTTGGGCATGTCCTCTTCGGCCATGAAGATTTGATTGTACCCCGCGTTACCGTCGAGGAAGTTGATGACCTCGTGTCCAGAGGCACTGTCAATAAGCATATCGGCTATAGGCATAGGGTACTCGTCCTTGGGCGAGGCTCTGTTCAAGTCTCTGAAGTCGATGCACACCCTCAACTTGCCGGACCCTTTTTTCTCCACGGGCACGATGTTAGAGATCCAGTCGGCATACCTGCACGGTCTAATAAAGTTAGCTTTAAGTAGTCGACCGATCTCTTCCTTGATCCGGTCATACATCTCGGGATTGAATCTCCTGGCCGGTTGTTTAAAAGGTCTGAAACCGGCCTTGATAGGCAACCGATGTTCTACTAGCTCTCGGCTTAAACCGGGCATCTTGTGGTATTCCCATGCAAAGCAGCAAACATATTCTTTTAGCAAGCCGACTAGCTTAAGTTTGCAGTCGGCATTCAAATTCTTGTTTACAAACGTCGGCCTAGGACTCGAACCACCCCCTATATCTACTTCCTCTAAAGGATCGGCCGACGCGAAACCTTGTCCTAACTTATCCATGTTATCCAACTCTTCTATAGACTCATGCATATCGTTCCTATTGGACCGATACTCTGCGAGTCGCTTTTGTAACCACTCCGAGTTGTGATCCATCTGATTACTTCTTGTCTTGGAGCCGATTGCCATCAACCGGCTTTGAAATTGCGGATACTCGGCTATCTCCTTTAGTACTAGGGAAGTCGGCCGTTGAAGAGTTGCCGGGTTGTTGCCGACTCACCAGCACATCGACCGAGGCAATTAAAACCGAGTTAGCCTGAAGTCGGTCGGCGCCGACTGGCTTTAAAGATACGGGTACAAACCCGTTCTTTGTGGCACTAAGGAAGTCGAACCCGGAAAGGTCTCGCCCTGTCAGACATGTTGTGTTGGGGTGCTGCCAATCCACTAATGCATCGGCTAAGGCGACGCAAGCCGAGTTGTCTGCGTGAATGACTTCGACTTCTTCATCAATCCACTGTATAAGGCATTGGTGCATTGTTGATGGCACGCATTGGTTGGCGTGAACCCAATCGCGGCCCAGTATGACATTGTAATTTCCTTGCACCTCAGCAACGAAGAAGGCAGTGGCCAAAGTCTTGCTCCCGATGGTGAGCTCTACGTACATCACGCCTTTGGCCTCTGTGCTCTCTTTGCCTTCAAACCCGTTGAGCACCATATTGGTCTTCATCAACTCATCGTCGTGTAGCTCTAACTTTTTGAAGACCGAGTATGGCATAAGATTGACCACGGCACCGCCATCCACGAGCATTCTGGCCACCGGTGTTCCATTAATATGACCCTTGATGTACAAAGGCTTCAAGTGCCTCACCGGCTCTGCTGGCTTCTCAAAGATGGCGTTCTTGGGACCGAAGTCGAACTGGGCTATCTCCCCATCCTCATCTACAGCACGGAACTCGGCAGGTAAGTAATATACCATGTTTATGTCCATACCTCCGTGAGTTGGTGTAGACTCGTAGTCCACCATTTCCTCTTCGTTGTCTTCCATGGTGGCTACCGACTTCGGCGACTTGCCGAGTAGAGGAGATGTGTCTTCGGAAGCTGTTGCGTCCTCCACCCGCTTAGGTTTCCAGACCTGCTCCATGGGTACCATGGGCCGAATTTCATTGAAAGATTCGTCCCTCAGCTTCTCGGCTTCCCGCTCAGCCTTCTCCTGATTTCTCATGCGCTGCAGCCTCCTTTTCTTGGTCTTAGTCAACCCGGGAGGACACCATGTAGGCTGAGTGTACTTGGGATCTCTGGGCCTGCTCTTGCTCGTACCAGCTTCATGATCATTGGCCATGGACCCCTGCTGAACAGTGATTCTGTTATCATCAGAATTGACCAGATTACTGATAGTAATCGGTCCCTTGCCGAGTTCGTTGATCTCCATCTCATACCCGCCGTCTGTTGGAGCATTAGTACTCGGCAACTTAGCACGCCACACCTTTCTGGTTGGCCGACTCGGAGAAGTCGGTGCGGACCGACTGGTACCGCCAACGAGTCGGCCTTGAGTAGGGTGATTGAGCTTCTGTGTCGGCCGACTGGCATCTCCGCCTAGTCGGCCCCGAGTAGGATGAGTGAGCCTCTCACGGACGGGTCTTCTCAATGCCGACCATCCTGGATGGAAAGCGTAAGGAACCATTGGGTGCTGTCCCCATCCCCCGCTGAAGTCGTTCATGTGAGGCGTGTACGGAGGTGGCACCATCCATGGAGTCGGCATCCATGGCCCCTGCGGTCCGGCCTGATGATGAAACCCTGGCCGTGGAGGTGCTCTTGGGCGCTTCGAGCGCGATGGCCGGTTAGGGATGACACCGGCCGCCTGGTTGGCGTATTTGGAAAGCAATATATCGAAAGTAGGCTTCACTCTTTTATGCTGAGCTCTGGCTTCATTGGTCTTCCACTTGCCGACTTCCGGACTCTTGGGTTTGATGAACTTGGTCCGGGTACTTTCTGGAATCGGTGATTGCCCCCCGAGTGCACTGGTGCGGTCTTCGTGTACTCGGGATTGCCCCCCGAGGGCGTAATTTCTGATAGTGATCTTCAATGTCTCCTTGCCATCGGGCTGTTTCTCGAGTACGACTTCTCTTCCCGGGACCTTGTCGGCTTCTTTCTTGCGAGGTTTGCCAAGGACCACATTGTCTTTGTTAGCTGATTCGGCTATGTCGGGCCGAATTAACACCTTTTTCCCTTCCAAACCCATGATGTTCATTGGGAAGGGTTGTTTGTCGACTTGCATCTCGGCAAAATTCAATCGTCCGTCATTAATGGCCGATTGTATCTGTCGCCGAAAAATATTACAATCATTAGTCGTGTGAGAGAAGGAGTTGTGATATTTGCAATAGGCTCGCCGTTTTAACTCTTCAAACGGCGGTAAAGAGTGAGATATCCTAATGACCCTGTCTTGCAGCAAGGAATCGAATATTTTATCACACTTGGCTACATCAAAGGTGAATTTCATCTCTTCTTCGTGATTCTTGCGAGTCGGTTTGAGAGCGTCACAAGTATATGGTTTGGTCTTGGAGGACCAAATGAACTCGGCAGTATACATGTTACCCTCATCGCCCGAGCTGTCGTACTCGACCATGTGCATTCTAGGTCGATCGGGCTTGGACCTATGGATTTCTTTGACTTCTATGCTTCGGCTTTCTTGAGCCAAAGCTTTTTGCAGGACTTGGTTGACACTTAGCAGCTCATAATTCTCTAACCGTTCCCTAATATGGGCCTTCAACCCGGCCAGTACCAAGTCGGCCAAGTCTCTCTCGGTTATCACCAAGCTATAACATCGGTTTTTTACGTCCCTAAACCTTTTGACGTAGTCGGTGACCGACTCGTCGTGCTTCTGCTTGACCGATGTAAGATGTGACAACTTGAGCTCATTGTCGCCGCTATAAAAATGATCATGGAACTTCTGCTCTAATTGTGACCACAAGAGTATAGTGCCAGGCGGCAAAGCGGAGAACCATGAAAAAGCGGTGCCAGTCAGTGACAAAGGAAATAAGCGTACCTTCAACTCGTTTATAGAGTTCGCTTCACCTAACTGTGCTAGGTACTGACTGACGTGCTCCCATGTAGTCTTCGTTCCCTCACCGCTAAATTTAGCGAAGTCGGGAACCTTGTAACCCGGAGGATATAGGATAGCATCGTAGTAGTCGGGATATGGTTTCTGGTACATCCGACTTCTAAACTTCGGCTCGAGTCCGAAGGACTCGGTAAACATCTTTTTCATGTCTTCTTTGAGCTTGGCTAAGATTTCGTCCGGCGCGGACGAAGTCGCCGTGGGATGACTGGCCATGGGTGCGACTTGGGGCTCATGCGCCGAGATATGACTCGGCATTGGCCTAACCACGCTTGTGCTTATGGGAGGTGTAATCAGGCTCCGGTTCGGCGCTACCGCCGAACCGGGTATACTAGGGCTGGTGGGTACGGCTACGAGTTGGTTGTTTTGACTAGGGCGCAAATTCAATGGCACGGGAAGCGCCGATGGATCTACTACGGAAGTCGGATCAGGGTTTACCATACCTACAGCTATACCAGTATTACCACTAGATGTTGGACACGTGTTCCCCTTAGCACTTGTGTTTTCCATGAACGAGTTGTAAACAAGAGTATTGCCTTCCGAAATATAACCCTGTATTTCGGCTATCTGTTCTGGGGAAAACGTGCTGCTTACCGGGGTGGGAGCCTTCTTGCCATGTAGAGGAGGGAATTTGATTTCTCCAACCGGAGTGATGTTTCCCTGACGATCCTTCTTGAAGTTAGCGAGGAACGTCTGCAGATCTTCCTCCTCCCGCTTCTTCTTGTACGCTTCGAAGGCTTGGCGGTGCTCTTCCGATAACTCATTGTAGTCGGGCTTGATGATGTTATCGGTGCTGATCTCGCCGAGTTGTGGAGTCTGATGGTTGGACATGATGATTTCGTCCCCAGCGGAGTCGCCAAAAAGTGTGTTCGCACACGAACACATCATCGTGTACCCCCGAGGCCGAGCGCGATGCGCGGGACACGGAATCGGGGGAGACCCGCCGGGAGCGCGATACACAAGACACGCCGGCGGGTGCTTTTGGGAACCCGAAACCCCACACCCCCGGGAGGGACCCCGTCAGGAGGTGCGGCGGCTATGGGCTGCCCTAGGTCGACCTGATCGCCCTTAGGGCCTCGAGTTTCGTTGCCGTGAAACACGAAAAACAACGAAGAACGAGAAGCATAAAACAGAGGGAGAAAATAGTAGATGAAAAGATAATAGATTGATTGCGTCGATTGAGAGAGTTCCACCTCAATCGGCCATATACCCTTCATATTTATAGGGTATGCCCGGTCTTTGAGCTACAATAGGACTCTATCTCGTACAAAGATATACTTCCATACAATCTTGAGATAACTTCCTAATTTGATCGACTTAACCGCCGTGATCTGGACTCCGCCTTGTATACGAGATGTCTTTCCATATTATCCGGGAGTCTTTCCAAATCTCGGACTTTCCTTTAAACGCCATGATCCACCAATGTTCCTTGCGCCCCAAGTTTAAGGCTTCGAACACAAAAGACTTCACCTTGAAACCTGGTGTCTTGGCCTATCCGTAGGACACTTCGGGAACGCCACAAATCGTCCACCGACTTGACCTTACTGGGACTCGGTCGCGCTACGTAGAACCTGTCTTGCTCGGGACTGCGAGTGCTCGGGGACAGGAGTACTCGGGAGCACGAGTACTCGGGGACACGAGTGCTTGGGGATGAGTACTCGGGGATATGAACGCTCGGGGACGAGTACTCGGGGACGAATGCTCGGGGACGAGTGCTCGGGGTCCGGTACTCGAATCTCGTCCATGCTTGGTACTCGGGAGCGTTGTTCAGGACCTTCTGCTCGGGGGCGCGAGTACTCGGGGACATAAGTACTCGGGGACACGAGTGCTCGGGGGCGCCAGTACTCGGAATCACGGGTACTCGGGACTCGGGGACGCCGCACCACTCGACATGGGCCATGATTCGGTAACATTGCAAACCTTGCCCGACGCACTCGGCCCATTTGGGAGTACTGCCAAATTTGGTCGTCAACAGGTTTGGATAAGATTAATTGATTGTTGAGTCAGAGCACCCACCGGATGATGTCTTCCGTGCTCTTCCGTGCACATGTAATGTCTGCACCTGACCATCCGGAGTCCCCTGGCCATCGCCGTCTCAGCCGCCGCCGCCGCGTACGATCTCTACGCCGGTGAACACGAACAAACTGCTCGTCGTCGTCGGTCGCGTTGGCATTAAAGGACTTCGATCACGATGCAAAACGTGTCGTTGCCAAGGTTGAGCAGCCGGAGAAGCAGCGGTCGCCATGCATGCACCGCTCTTCCTCGGGAGGATTCACGCGGGCCGGTCTTCCTGGACGTGCTGCACGGGCGGGTTCAGGCGGGCCGGTCTTCCTGGACGTGCTGCACGCCCGGTACGTGGTCGGCCATGGTCGTCCGTCCGTCCTTCTCATATCCACGGAGTAGTACTAAAGACTGGATGGATGCTGACGTAGGAGTATATCGTATCGACCATGGGGTCGGCCCGATAACCTTTGACACAAATATATCTCATGGA
Organism: Stipa capillata; assembly: GCA_019208055.1. Classification (NCBI taxonomy): domain Eukaryota; kingdom Viridiplantae; phylum Streptophyta; class Magnoliopsida; order Poales; family Poaceae; genus Stipa; species Stipa capillata. The sequence continues at coordinate 298,467 of JAGXJF010005609.1, forward strand.
TACAGAATTTCTTTTTGAACCTACGATGAGGAACTTGCACGCTTGCATGGTAACTTCTATATGTTAGAAGTAATAGGTTTGGTCCATTTAATTAATTTCTGGTAGATCTTAAGGCTCATGTATATCATTGAGGTGTAAATTCTTTAGTTTTATATAGAGAGCTGATGTAGAAAGACATAAACTTAAATAGGCAGGACTTGTCACACCCCTTGTGGCATTAGAAAGGATAACATAATGCACGCGCTCGCATGCTCACCTCGCAATGTCGTGGCCTGTGCGAGTTAATTTTAGAAATGAACATATTACTAGAATTTAAAACTGTTGATTCATTTCGTTTCGTTTCATCTCCCAATCATAATGGTGTCACCACTTTAGATTATATTGGTAGCGCCACCTCTGTGGAGATGAAGCGCTTCGGCTTCACTTAACCACACGCCTATTAAAGGGTCTCCTCGAGCACAGATCAGGAGTGGTTTTTCTCTTCCTCTAGGGCACAGGAGCTCTGCTCACGTACGACTATTTACTTTACATCAAGCGAAGCGCCATTGTGTACGGCAATTTCGTCTACGTCAAGTGAACGACTACATCATGGTGAGCGACGACCACAGCAACGGCTTCGCTACTATTTTCTCTGCAAACGTCACGTATGTCTTGCACATCCTTCTGTTCGTGCTCAGTTATTCATGCAATGCCTACAACTATGCTAGTGTACTGCCTAGTTGAACTAGCACGTCTAGTCTATCTGAAAATACCTCATTGATTAAATCTGCCGTTAGAATTACATTTATATTGTATGTCGTGTTTTTCTAGATTTATTTTAATTCAAAAATTACTAATTATTCGAACCAATCAAACGCTCCTACGGACGTACAAGAGCGTGAATGCCCTAGACCCTAGCTAGGTACATCATGCCACGTACAGTACATAGAATTTTCGTTATGAGGGCATGCCACATAGGCATATAGCAGAACTGCGTAATTGTGCTTGAGCTTGTGCCACCGTGTGTGCATGTCACCCCTCGGCCTCGCGCGTGCACTGCCACTTGCGGCGACGACGCCCCGTGTGCGGTTACCCTCTCTTGAGCTCTTTGGCTGCGGTGGTCGCGATCAAGCACCGGTTAGCGGCGCAATGGACCAAACGAGATCTTTAGTCTTGGGCTGCGGCGGCCCGTTGGTCTCGAATCAGCCCAACCCAGCACTCGCTGAAGGTAAGGACTAAGAAAGCTCGAAAACCTAGATGCTTGTAGCGGTCAACTTGGGGCTGTGGCGACGTATGCTCCAGGTACAAGACGATCTGACCTGTCCCTTTGTTTCAGACCTTTTGTAGTATTGTTGAGGCGGCGACAAGGTTGACTGACCGGTGAACGGTGATGGACAGGACACCGACGAAACTGTACTTACAATCGCAGATAAATCAATCGGAAAATATGTGTCACTAGATGTGCATGCCCCTAGACTGACCGCATTAGTCATCCTCACATGCGATGATATTTTTGAGCTACGCATCTTGACGATGGTATCGAGCATACTTTCTCGTCATCTATCGTACCTATCTATTCGCGCACTCGGATCTAAGGTCTCATATTAATTGTCCAGTTGAGAACTTTTAGATTAGCATGTGATCTAAACTAGTGTTCTCAATACTTCATTCGTCCACAAATATAAGACGTGTACAAAATTTAAGGTCTAACTTTGAACAAAAATTAAACCAATACTATTGAATTATATGACATAGTAGTGGTACCATTGGATTCATATTCAAACGTATTTTCAAATGGTATCACTTTTGTACTCCCTCCGTCCCTCTTTATAAGGCACGCGCGTTTTTCGAGATTGAACTTTGACCATTAATTAGACCAATAATATATGAGTCATATTACTTTAAAATTATACCATTTGAAACTTCTTTCGAATACGAATTCAATGGTACAATTTTCGTGACATATAAACCACATTTTGTTGATCTAATTAATGGTCAAAGTTCAATCTCGAAAAGCGCGCATGCCTTATAAAGAGGGACGGAGAGAGTATTATATAATTCAATATTATTTGTTTAATTGTTGATCAAAATTAAACCTAAAATTTCGTACACGCCTTACATTTGTGGACGGAGGAGTATATGCGCAGCACACATGCAAATGTTAGACTCGGCAATTAGCTACCCAACAAGAGAGGACATCCATGCCTGAAGGTATCTAAGAGGCGTTAAGAGTGTGCACGCGCGGTATACTTGAAACGGTCAAGCCTTATCACTTCCAACCTATCTACTGGCTGCATGCATTATTGACTAGTAACACGGGCCGGGAAGCCGATTGGGCAGGCTGCATGGCTCATGATAACTGCGCGTACGGCCAGTAATGCAAGTGCAAGAGCAAGCCTCGCGCGGACGGGTTGATGCCGTGCCATCTTTACCGCATGCAGCGCACACTCGATGAACGGCCACCAGAAGATAGCTACATGCGCCACTGTGTATATAAACAGGGGCGCCTGGGCGGGTAGAACACTATCTCACTGCATAGAAGCTCACTTTTAAGCCATCCAACCAATCAAAGCTACCATTACATATGTCCTCCATGATGACACATCCCCAGCCATTGGTGTTATTGCTGCTACTACTACAAATCCAGCTCGTGGCCGTATACTCGCTTCTCCCTTCGACGGGTACATACACCAACCACACCGCCGTACCGGCGGTTCCATGCTTGCCAGACCAGGCGTCGGCGCTGCTCCGGCTGAAACGGTCCTTCTCCACCACCAACGAGTCCGTCACAGCCTTCAGGTCGTGGAGGGCGGGCACGGACTGCTGCCGTTGGGAGGGCATCCGCTGCGGCGACGCTGACGGCCACGTGACTTCCCTTGACTTGGGCGACCGCGGCTTGCAGAGCGGAGGCCTAGATCATGCGCTCTTCGACCTGATCTACCTCGAGTACCTGAACCTCGCCTACAACCACTTCAACGGGTCCCAGCTCCCATCCACTGGGTTCGAGCGCCTCGTCAAGCTCACCCATCTCAACCTCTCCAGCTCCAGCTTTGATGGCCAGGTACCAACTGGCATCCGTCACCTCACCAATTTGGTATCCCTTGACCTCTCTACTGGCTTTGAAATTGTTGAGTTGCTCGGTGATGGCTTCGCGGTGGACCTGGATTCAGACGATGACTCCATTCGGCTCATAGAGCCAAACTTTGAAGCCTTAATTGCAAACCTTAGCAATTTAAGGGAGCTCAACCTCGGCTTTGTAGATCTGTCTGACAACGGGGCGCAGTGGTGCGATGCTCTAGCCACGTCCTGTCCTAAGCTTCACGTTCTTAGCTTACCATATTGTAGGCTCCGTGGACCTATTTGTGATTCACTTTCTAGCTTGCAATCACTTGCTATTATTGACCTAGAGCGTAATTATTTATCTGGTACAATTCCAGATTTCTTGACCAACTTCTCCAAACTGAGTGTTCTCCAACTTCAACGTAACAAACTTGAAGGATGGGTCTCTCCTGCAATCTTTGAACATAAGAAACTAGTGACCATTAATCTTTACCATAATCCTGGAATCTCTGGTTTCTTACCAAATTTCTCAACTAGCAGTAGTTTGGAGAATCTAGTTGTTGGTGCTACAATTTCTCCGGTACAATACCAACTTCCATTAGCAATCTCAAATCTTTGAAGAGGCTAGGCCTTAGTGCTCCTGGCTTTTCTGGAGAGCTGCCCTCGTCAATTGGTCAGCTCAAATCCCTCGATATATTAGAGATATCCGGAATGGGAATAGCAGGGTCCATACCTTCCTGGATTGCAAACCTAACCTCTTTGACGACTCTCGAGTTCTCTGATTGTGGCTTATCCGGATCGATACCTTCTTCCATAAGCAGTTTGAGGAAATTGAGAAAATTAGTGTTGTGTAACTGCAGCTTTTCAGGGCAAATACCTTCAAATGTCTCAAACTTAACACAACTGCAAACACTCTTACTTTATTCAAACAATTTAGTTGGCACAATAGAGCTTACCTTTTTTAGGAAATTGCCGCATCTATTTTCCTTGGATCTCTCCAATAATAATCTAGTTGTGGTAGATCGAGAAGATAATTCTTCATTAGCATCCCTTCCCAAAATTAATATATTAGCTTTATCAGGTTGCAACATGACTGAATTTCCTAATTTGCTGAGGCACCAAGATGAAATCAATGCGCTTGACCTTTCCAATAACCAAATCCATGGGGATATACCTCAGTGGGCATGGGAAACTTGGAATGATCTCTTCATTTTGGACCTATCGGACAATAAATTTACTAGTATTGGATGTGCCCCTCTTCTTCCTATAAATATACAAATGTTTGATCTTAGCAACAACATGTTTGAGGGGCCCATACCTATACCTCAAGGCTCTGCAATAATGCTTGATTATTCAAGCAACATGTTCTCATCTGTACCTTCTAATTTTAGTTCTCATCTTAGTGATGTTAACCTCTTCAAGGCCTCTGATAACAAACTATCTGGAAAAATTCCATCATCTTTTTGTGGGGCAGCGAGTATACAAATCCTTGATCTCTCTTGCAACAACTTCAATGGCTCGATCCCTCCTTGTCTGATGGAGAATGTTAATGGGATGCAATCATTAAATTTGAAAGAAAATCAGCTTCATGGGGACTTCCCAAACAATATCAGCGAGGGGTGCTCATTTGAGGCATTAGATTTCAGTGGCAACTGGATTGAAGGACAGCTGCCCAGATCTCTGGTTGCTTGCGAGAAATTAGAGGTACTTGATGTTGGAAACAATCAAATTAGCGACTCTTTTCCATGTTGGGTGAGTACGCTTCATAGACTTGAAGTCCTTGTCCTGAAATCCAACAAGTTCTTTGGACAGGTCGCACAATCTCTTGCAGAAGAAAAAAGTACTTGTGCATTCCAAGTTTAAGAATTGTTGATCTATCCTCAAACAACTTCTCTGGTCCATTGCCCCAAGACCAATGGTTTAATAAGTTGAAGTCAATGATATTTAGAGATTCAAATACGTCATTGGTCATGGATCATGAAGTGCCACAAACAGAACGTACGTACAAGTACACCACTGCAGTCACATATAAAGGGCGCGACACCACATTCGCCAAGATATTAAGAACACTTGTGTTCATTGATGTCTCGAATAATGCATTTCATGGTGGCATCCCTAAAGCTATTGGGGAACTTGTTTTGTTGCATGGGCTCAACCTGTCACACAACCTCCTCACGGGGACGATTCCATCTCAAGTTGGTCGTCTTGACCAGTTGGAGGCTTTGGATATGTCCTCAAATGAGCTTTCGGGAGAGATTCCACAGGAGCTAGCATCCTTGGACTTTCTCACAGTATTGAACTTGTCATACAACAAGCTGGAGGGAAGAATACCAGAATCGCCTCATTTCTTGACATTCCCCGATAGCTCATTTCTAGGGAACGATGGTTTGTGCGGGCCTCAATTGTCAAAAGAATGCAGCAACACAACAACGCCAAATGTGGTTCGACACCCTTCCGAGGAGAATTCTGTGGACATTATGCTATTCCTCTTTGCTGGATTGGGATTCGGTGTTGGGTTTGCATCTGTAATTGTGGTGACATGGGTGCTCCCTATTAGAAAGAAATCTTGAAAGGGTGTTATACTTTTGGAATAAATATAATCTTCTCTATGAAGATTACTTACGATATGGAAACATATGGACATCTGCTGCATTAAGGCTTATAACTTCAGTAGACATGGTGTGACATGTTGTCGTATCGTGAAAAACACAAAGAGTTTACGTTTGGCGAGTGGCGACTAGCCCTTGATTTGTAATAATACAAATGTGGCGTGCGGTTGCTGTTGCGAGTGGCTACTGAAGTGTTTAACAGAAGAGGTTGGGATTATACCCGATGGTGTTGAGGGTTACAAAGTATTAGCAGAGGTGATATGGGTGTTGTATGTACAAGTGTTGGTTGTGCAAGGTCGATGTGTCAGGTTCGACCTGGTGTGGAGTTTGGAGGTAGCGTATAGTTCTTCTGCTATGTCAGTTTGAGGTTTGGTAGTGTAAGGTGGATGGACACAAGGTGTAGCCCCTTGGTCTGACATCGATGTTCCGAACATGGGCTATTTATCAGTTTCATATCAACGATATTGGGAGCATGGGGCTCCTTTAATAAAGAAAGGTCATATATATCCATTAAAAAAGCATAGACAATCTACTTCTCATATACACTTCTAACCTATTTTTTGTGTGATCATCAGCATTCATTTGGTCGTTGCAAGACCTAGAATTTTTGGCGACGAATATGAATAAAGTTAAACATGTTCATCGATTCAAGGACTAATGACGATAGATTGTTCTCGGTATTCGAGATACTAGTGTACTTTGACCTTGTGTTCTAAGATAAAGAAGATGATATTTTTTACTAAAAGAACAGTAAGGCCAAGCGACCGTTGTTGCGGTCAACCTATGCTATGGTTTGCATGCTCTGAGGTCTCCGGCGCATAGGACGATTGGATCGAGGTCGTTATGTTTTTGGACCATTTGTAATATTACCTGAGGTTGAGGACAATTTTGACTGGCCGGTGAAGGTTTCTGGTTGGCCCATTACCGAGAAATTATGGATTAACATGTCATGTTTAGTTATCTCAATATACACCGCACAAGCAAATGATAAATAATCCCCGTCTTGTTTTCTTCCGAAAAGCAACACGGTTACCAAAGTAATAAGATCACTGACAATCTACTCTTACATCTGTGATTATAGGCATCCATTTGGCCGTTGGACGACCTAGAATTAGATAAGTTATTACTCTACTTAACAACTTGATGATAGCAGATTGTTCTGGGTATTCGATGTAGAAGCCTATTTGAGTATATTCATATACTTTAGACAAAACTGGCTGTGTGCCATCAAAAGAACCTCTCTTTAGCAAATACCACAACAAGATCTTGGCTTAGTTGTATAGCATCTAAATATCACTCCGTTCCTCATTTTACCACTTTGTCAACATTAGACTAGCTCTCCGTTATGGGTGAACATCTTGTTCCCTCTTCTTTCTATCCGAGATACTCGGCTCGAGTTCGTCATGGACGTGTCGCCACCGGACAGGCCAGCCGGTCCCGCTGAAAGTGCAGCTCGCCGGCAGCGCCGACCATCTGTAACAGCTTGCCATGCGACTTTCCTGCTCTCCTGCTCGCTTGCATGCAGCTGCTACGTACGGCAACCGGACTGCCGGCATGCAGGTTCCTTGCCTGCCGGACCAGGGCGTCGGCGCTCCTCCGTCTGAAACGGTCCTTCACCGTCACCAACGAGTCCTCGTGCGCCCTCAGGTCGTGGCGGGCTGGCACGGACTGGTGCCGCTGGGAGGGCGTCCACTGCCGTGACGCCGACGGCCGCGTGACTTCCCTTGACTTGGGTAAGTGCGGCTTGGAGAGCGCTGCCCTTGATCCTGCCGGTTTTAGCCTCACCTCACTGCGGCACCTCAACCTCGCCTGTAACGACTTCAACGGGTCCCAGCTCCCGGTCTCTGGGTTCGAGCGCCTTGCGGAGCTCACCCATCTCAACCTCTCCAGCTCCAGCTTTGCGGGCCACATACCGGTTGGAATAGGACGCCTCACCAGTTTGGTATCTCTTGACCTCTCCACCACCTTTTATGTTGCAGATCAAGACAATCATTATACAGAGCTTGATACATGGTCAAATCCTAATTCGGTGCTCGTGGAGCCAAACATTGCGTCGTTAGTCACAAATCTTAGCAATTTGAGAGAGCTCAATCTCGGCAGGGTAGCTTGTCCGACAATTGTGCTGAGTAGTGCCGTGCCTTTGCTAATTCGAGTACCCCTCGACTCCAGGTTCTGAGCCTACAGTATTGCTACCTCCACTACCGGAATCTACGAATTTGCCGTGTGCAAAAGGCACATGGCGAAGGAGCAAAAGCCCTCAGCAAAGGGTAACACTCGGCAAAGAAGACACGGCGTACAGGCTGCCCGTAAACTAATGTTTGCCGAGTGTATTCCTTCGGGCACTCGGCAAAACGTTTGCCGACGGTCAGGCTAAGTACTCGGCACAAAAAAGTAAATAAACATCCATAACGCCCGTTAGCCCTCTTTGCCGAGTGTCGACACTCGGCAAAATGTGAAGACAGGAGAGCTCAGGTTCGGCCACGTGGCTAAGGTTTGCCGAGTTCATGACGTAGGACACTCGGCAAAACGCGAATACACGAGCGCGCAGGTTCGGCCACGTGGCAAGTGTTTGCCGAGTGTCCCACTCGGTAAAAGCTAGATCTTTGCCGAGCTCCTGGATTTAAGCACTCGGTAAAGGGGCCTGTTTGCCGAGTGCCGGAAGTACTACACTCGGCAAACCGTGTGCATTATGGCCCCAGGTCGCACAGAATTGCGCCACGTGTCACCTTTGCCGAGTGTTGCCGTCGGCATATTTGTGTTTGCAAAGTCCACAGAAACTGTTTTTTTTTATTTCCAAAAATCCCTGCAATTCAAAACTGTTTATAACTCACAGCAAATCACAGCAGGTCACATTGAGCAGATCACATATGACACATAGCGTTCACATATCACATATCACATTCACGACAAACATCACAAATATCACATATGAAATAGTATGACAAACATCGCTCAAAGTTCAAATCCATAGTTCAGATATGACAAACATCACTGCAAAGGAGGAAATGTTCACTGGGGCAAATTCCTTGACGTCGGAGTACCGCGAGGGTTGCTTGGGCTTGCTCGCGAAGATCCAGCTCCAGGATCATTCGATCCCGCCGACGGATGCTGCACAAAGTAGGAGATAGTTACAGAACACTCTATGGCTATAGAAAGGGCAATAATGTTGATTAGAAAGTTATAAACGAACTCACAGGAGTGTGGGGGGTGTGTGGAGCATGCAAAGGAGGAGGGGTTGGCATCGGTGGCGGAGTTTGCCCACTTGCAGCGTAAACATCCTTCATGAGATCGTACCACTGCGCTCGTTCTGCCGCCATCCTCTCCTTGAGCGCTAGCCTCTCGGCCTCTTGCCTTCTCTCCAGTTCCTGTCGGAGTCTCCTTTCTTCATCCAGCTGGGCCTACAGTATGTCATCGCAATCTCCTCATCGTTCCAGTGCAAAGCATGTAAAGACCGTGGAGGATAAATGAAATAGAACTAACCTGGAGCTCGGTCATCGCAAGCCGTGTAGGCTCTGGGCGAGGGCGTATAGCCGGACTTGAGCTCGTGCTCCGAGCTCTGAGCTGAGAGAGAGAGAGGGAGTGGAGGCTGTATCGAGTGTGCCGTCGCCATCCAAAAGCGGCCATGTTTCTTGCCTCCTCCCGCCCTCATCACCACTTCTCCGTTAAGGTCATGCTCGCTCGGATCAAAGTCGTGCCCGTGGATCTCCTTTGCCATCGACGTGTATCCATCCAAGCGAGCCTTGACGTTCTCATTGCTGTACGCTGAGGCCGGGTCATTTGCATCATAAGCAACCCCATGCTCCGCCTTCGACTTATGGGCCAGAGCATATGCCTTGAACTGGGAGCAAGGCTGACCATCACTTTTTGCCGACTGCAAGACAAAAGCATGAAGATTCCTATAGGGGGGCGCCTGCACAGAAATTTAGAAGAACTGAGATTCATAAAAGGGGCGCCTGCATACCCATCTAGCCGCGTAACCACTAAAGGTGAGGTTGCCTTGATGGTGTGGTGCGCCTTGCATCAGCAATCACCTTTCCCGGGCAGCTTTGTGACTCGCCACCCACTCGGGAGCGCACCACCTCTCCACGATCTCCCCCCAGCACTCAAGGTGTTGGGCGCACCACCTCGGAGGCACCTAAATAATCAAGTACATCACATATAAGAAGAACAAATTAAGTATTAGTAATCTAAGGAATAACAAGCATTAATGTACTTTACCTGCAGGTATTGCTCGCGGGTCAGATATTTGGTCCTGGCGTCTTTTTTTGTCACCTTCTCTCCAAGGTGCTCCGCGTGATATTTGATGACGGCCTGGACGCGCGCCTCGTAGTGCATATCCTTCACAAGCTTCTTGGCAGCTCTGTCGACGACAGCAGCTGCCCTATCCTCAAAGCCCGCCTCGCATCTAAAGAAATCCTGCATATAGACTCGACGGATCCAGTCATTACTTTAATAATTTCCATGCAATTAGTATTGACTAATATAGTGCGAAAGGAACTTACCCAGAGCTCGGCCTTCACGCGCTCAGCTCTATTGGGAAACTCCCTTCCCTCCCTGTCACGGGCGTCCGGCGCGACTACGTAGTAGGCCCAAGTGTATGCTAGCTCGCTTACTTCGCCCAAAGTGACCATGCCAGGGAACTTCTCCTTGATCAGAAGTCCAAGGACGCCGTTTACATGGCGTGAGTGGTCACCCTCTCCAACCTTCTTCCAGCTCCTGCACAAGTGTAAAGCCAAATTATCGATGCGTGTTGAAATATTGAAGATACAGAAGAAAAAGAAATATGAGAGTAGAGAGAGCTATTTACTTCTCTCCGTCCGGTCGAATGATCGGCCGTCTATCAAAAGGCACCGGTCGCTCGGCAAATTGTCCGGTTGCCACGTGTGCGTGCGTTTGCCGAGTGTCCGGGATGAGGCACTCGGCAAACACATGGTACTTTTTTTTGTTGTTTCTTTTCTGTTTTTCCTTTTATTTTCTTTCTTTCCTTCTCTTTCTTTTCTTTTCTTTCATAATTATTTCTTTATTTCAAATTTGTGAAGGACTTAGGCTTTGTTTGAATTTTTTAGAATTAAATAACTACTAAGCTCCATGTCGGTGTCCGAGCACAGGCCCCCTAGTGTTTGGTACTCATTTTCTTTTGTGGTATAAGGGCTAAACATAGACTTAAGACCACCAATGAGATTTTTCAACCCACTTCTGGCCATAATTTCATGTACCTGCAGTTCAAATTTGAATTATATCCATTAAATGCCTAAAAATGCACTTAATGGCTTAAATATAGCAAACGGACCCAAAAAAAGCCAAATTTTGAAATGATACATGTAGTGGTGTATGTTGAGTGTGAAAAAAAGTTTCAACGCCAACGGATGAAGCAGGGATTGCTTCGCATGCAAACCTGATCTGTTCCTTCTCGAAACCTAGTTTCTTCCTCGGGGATTGTTCGGTGTTGGAGGAGGGTTTCCGCGCTACCCTGAATCGACGCTGTTCAGAATCACTGCAACACTGTCAAGGTTTTCGTCGACACTCTCCGTCGTCAAGGCTGTCTCTGACAAGCCTGCTCGCTGTCTCCGACAAGCCTGCTCTTCGCACCGGGACTTCGCGTCAGGGCTATCTCCAACAAGCCCGCGCTCCGCGTCAAGGCTATCCCCAACGAGTCTGCTCTCCGTCGCCAGGACTGTCTCCGACGAGTCAGCTCTCCGTCGTTAGGGCTGTCTCCGACGAGTCTGCTCTCCGTCGCCAGGACTGTCTCCGACGAGTCAGCTCTCCGTCGTTAGGGCTGTCTCCGACGAGTCTGCTCTCCGTCGCCAGGACTGTCTCCGACGAGTCAGCTCTCCGTCGTTAGGGCTGTCTCCGACAAGTCTGCTCTTCGTCGTCAGGACTGTCTCCGACGAGTCCGCTCTCCGTCGAGCCCACACACGAGGCCATCACGTTCTCCAAAAAGATTCTCCCGAAGATTCTCCCGAAGATACCCGGGAATATTCTCCCAGGATTCCCTAGGGATGGGAAAATGACCATACTGTCCTTATGAGTTCTCTCTCATGTGAGGGCAAAACTGTAATCTTACACTTTTCTCCCTTTCCCCTATAAATAGCCCCCTAGGTGTAGAGGGCGGGGATCCTTTTTTCTCATTTTCCCCCATTTGTAAGCTCTCTCTTCTTGCCCTAATGCAAACACCGAGTTACTTCGTCGACCGTCTCGTGCGTTCGTGCTCTCGCTCGTTTGCCCCTCGCACGCCCGGAGGTCGCCGTAGCCGACCGGGGGTGCCACAAATTCACTGTCTAGACTTGTATCTACGACATTCGGTTTCTAAACAGTCTACGTGACAAATTTTATGAAACCTTCTCAAATTTTTACCATAGCCTCTAGGTGCCATATCATGAAAACCATGCTAAGTTTCGTGTTTTTCTGACTTCGTTTGCATTTTTAGAATTAAAATACCAACAAAAACGTCATGTTGGTGACCGAGTCTTGGCATCCTGGTGTTTGGCACTCCTCTTATTTTATTGTATAAGGCCTGAACATATACTGAATACCATAAATAGGATTTTTAAATCCATTTCTTGCGATTATTTCATGCACCTGCAGTTCAAATTTGAATTATATCCATTAAATGCCTAGAAATACACTTAATGGCCAGAATATAGCAAACAGATCCGGAAAAATGCCAAATTTTGACATGTTACATGTAGTGGTGTATGTGGAGTGCATAAAAAGTTTGAAGGGCAACAGACGAAGCGACCCGACACTTCGCATGCAAACATGTTGGGTACCCGGAAAAGTTTCATGTGGCTTTCCTCTTCGTCACTGATAGAATAGACCTAGCCAATGTGAGAAGTCATGCATAAGTGGAATCTTGATATAGAAAACATTAGCCTCCTCTATAAGTGGCTTCTTAACTCATAACCAACTTAGCAAATAAATAATTCTAACTGAGAAAATAAAAAATAAACTTATTTTGCCGAGTGTCAGATCACGGACACACGGCAAAGATGAACAGTGCTAACGGTGGCTTCCTGTTTGCCGAGTGTCATACAATACACTCGACAAAACAAACCACACCGTCGCCTCTCCGTCAACCGCGGGCGGAAAGGGCACGTGTCTCCATTTTTGCCGAGTGTCTTATTGCATGCACTCGGCAAATAGGACGTTTGCCGAGTGTCTTATTGCATGCACTCGGCAAAATACATGTATGCCGAGTGCTTTTGGTAGACACTCGGTTTCTTGGTCTCTGTGCCGAGTGTCCGAGGAAAAAACACTCGGTAAAGCGTTGAGCCCTCGGCAAACATCTTTATTCCGGTAGTGCTCCTCGGTCCCATTTGTGCATCACTTTCCAGTATACGCTCACTCACTGAGATTAACCTACAGTATAATGACTTATGCTGTCCAATTCCAGAGTTCTTTGCTGATTCTCCTCCTTGAGTGTTCTACGACTTACGAGGAATGACCTTAAAGGACAGTTCCCAGCGCGAATATTTGAAAATAGAAACTTACCAACTATTGATATTAGATACAATTTTGACATCTCTGGTTCTTTGCCAAATTTCTCGTCAGATAGTAGCTTGACGAATTTGCTCGTTAGCAGTACCAACTTCTCTGGTCCTATTCCGAGCTCCGTAGGCAATCTCAAATCCCTGAACATGTTGGGCATTGCAGCAACGGACTTCACCCAAGAGCTTCCGTCTTCAATTGGTGCTCACATCCTTAAATTCGTTAGAGGTATTTGGGGCTGGTATAGTAGGATCAATACCATATTGGGTCACAAATTTAACTTCTTTAGTTCATCTCGAATTCTCCAACTACAGCTTATCTGGACAGATACCTTCTTCAATAAGTAATCTCAAGAATCTATTGTGGTTAGCATTATACAATTGCAACTTTTCTGGTCTAATACCTCCACATCTATTTGATCTAACTCAGTTATACAACCTATATCTTCACTTGAAACAACTTCATCGGTACAGTGGAACTGATCAGTTTAGACCTGAGAAGTTTAGAAGCCCCGAGGAATTTGAGGGGGCGGCTTCTGGGAGAAGCTGGGAGGGGGGCAGCTTCTGGGAGAAGCCGAAAAGAACGCAGCCATAGATTGAGTCTTTCAAACAATAGACTTTCCGTGATAGATGGGGAATATAATTCTTCACTGGCAATGGTATCTTTGCGTCTAGCGTCTTGTAACATGTCGAAGTTCCCTGATTCCTTGAGGAATATGCATGGGGTTCGTTATCTTGACCTCTCAGATAATCAAATCCATGGTGCTATACCTCATTGGGTTTGGGAAAATTGGGACATCATGCAAGTTCTGAACTTATCACACAACCAATTCAATAGTATAGGGTACGGCTATGTTCTTCCGAATGATATAGCAATTCTTGATCTCAATTCCAACTTATTGGAAGGGCCCATACCTATCTATACCTGGACCCGACATGGAGCTGTTTGATTGCTCAAACAACCGCTTCTCATTCATCCCAATTAATTTTGGTTCTAGGCTAAGCAGTATTTCCTATCTCAAGGCCTTTACAAACAACCTCTCTGGAGAAATTCCAAAGTCGATTTGTGATGCGAGGGACCTAGTGCTCCTTGATCTCTCTTTCAATAATTTGAGTGGCCCGATCCCATCCTGTTTAATGGAGGATATCAATTCCCTGAGTGTATTAAACTTGAAAACAAATCAACTTCAAGGAGAATTACCACATAATATCAAGCAAGGCTGTACATTTGATGAATTAGATTTAAGCGACAACCGGATCGAAGGACAACTGCCAATATCTCTAGTTGCTTGCAGAGGCTTGAAGGTTTGGACATTGGAAATAATCAGATCAGTGATACTTTTCCGTGTTGGATGAGTATGATTCCTGAACTTCAAGTCCTTGTCCTCAAGTCTAACAAGTTCTTTGGGACGGTGGGGCCTTCTGTTTTAGGAAAGGAAGAAAACAATTGTGAGTTCATGAAACTACGGATTTTGTCTTTGGCTTCAAACAATTTCTCTGGCACGTTGCCAAACAAGTGGCTTAAGAGTTTGAAATCCACGACTGCTAAATTTGCCGATGACGAATGTTTTTATGGATGTACATATGAAGGCCCAACAGGCCCTCGCGTCGCCCCGCTAGGGCGACTCGAGGGCGACTCCGCCCGTCGCGCCGCCGAGTAGCCTTCCCCAGCGCCCGCCGCGCCGTCGCCGGAGCTCGCCGCCGGAAAGCCGCGCGGCCAGCAAGGAGGGCGACGGCGGGGTATTCTTTCATTCGCTCGCTCCTCCTCTTCTCTTGGCGAGGCTCCCCCTCTCCTCCCTCGGCTTCGTCGACCCGCCCCGGCTCCGGCGGTGAGACCACCCGGATCTGGCGCCGCCGCCGCTCTCCCCGCTGCGCCGCCCCCCCCCTCGTTGCTCCGGCCGCCCGGATCTGGTGCGGGATCTGGCGCGCGAGGCCCTGCCCTGGCCAGATCTGGGAGCTCCGGCCATAGGTTGAGGAGAGGAAGACGGTGAGGTCTATCTTGTGAGGACGTCGGTTAGGACGTCGATTGTTGCGTTGCGCTATAGTCCTCCGCCAGGGAAAGCCGAGCGGCAGGATCCCGTAGGGGTGTTCTGCGCATTCTGGTCCCCGGGGGAAGGACACCTTTGCCGCGTTGGTGGTGCCGAGCGCGGGCCGCGGCGGTGCGAGTCAGCAGGCACGGCTGCAGGGGGGTGCGTTCTTCGCTGCCGGGGATGGCTGTGAGGGCATGGCCTGAGCCGGTGTACAGGGGTACAGGTGTAGGAGGTCCAGTTCGCAGGGTACAGGTGCAGAGTACAGGAGTAGGCTGTCGACGCTGGTCCCTAGTGTCAATTCCTCGGTGCTTGCTAACGATGGGTCTGGTGGTGTTATGATCTTCGGGCGAAAGCCCTTGTCCATGACGGATGCTGGCAGTGACGGCGCTTTGGTGCGTCGTTCTCCTTGTTGAAGGCGCTGTCGTTTGGATCTCACCATCCGAGAAATCTCCCGGAGAAATCCGAAGAACCGGCTTGCTGGTTCGGGCGGCGATAGCGTCTCAGCATCCCTTCCCCCTTGGGGGCGGCGCCTTGGAGTCCTAGGTTTGGCGGTATCGACGTCGGCACGAGGGCCGGCTTATGACAGGTGTTGGGGCTTCGGGTAGCTGGCAAAGCTGATGAGCAGATGACATTGGGCGGTGCGTTCGTCGGTCCTTTTGGTGCCGGAGAGATGTCTCTGGACCTCACCCCTCTTTCTGGCGCAGGCCCTCCCTTTCGGGTGTCGATCGCTCTGGCAAGCGTGTCCGTGGCGGGCTGGTTTCAGCGCGGCAGAAGGGTTGGTTTTTTGGTTGCTGAGGTGAAGTCGAAGCCGCTTGGTCGTGAGTGCGATGAGCGGGGGACGATGACATTGCAGGCAATCATTGAGCCCAGCTTCTTCTGTGTTTGTTGGGCTGGCCGGCGTTGAATGTTGCTGCCTCGTCGGTTTTAGCTCTTGACCTAGTTTAGCTAGGTAGCTTCCCAGCAGCTCGTTGTAGGGTCTTGTTGCAAGTTTTTTAGATTTTTCTGTTGTGGCTTCGGCCGGTGATCCTCGGTTCTAGCTCGGACCTAGTGTAACATCCCTATTCTAAATTAAGGTTGATTGTGCATCATGACATGACACGGCATTGTACAAACTAAAACTTTGATTCACTAAGAGAAGTGAGATAAACCTAGGGAAAGTTTTAAATTAAAATCGTTCTTAAGTTGGATTCAATCGAATCTGAACAAAGAATAACATTTAAAACCAATTGAATTGGAATAAGTTTGAAAGCTAATCGAAGTTCTAAAGCAAATTGGAGATCAGAAAAGTCCTGTTGAGTTTGAGTGAATTAAAGAAAGAGGTTTAGTTGGTTTGGTTTGCAAATAAGTTTCAAAATCAAAATCGAAGGAGAAAAGAAAAATAGAAAACCTAAACCTATCTAACCCCCCCCGGCCTGGGCCTTCCCCACGGCCCGCTTTCCTCTCCTGGCCCGCACCGGCCTGCCTCACCCCCCCCTTCTCCTTCTCCTACACGCCACCCCCTCCCCACTTCCTTCTCTCTCCCCTGGTCTTCTCTCTCCGTCACCGAGCGCGCCACCTCCCTGCCGCCCCGCCCGCCGCGTGGCGCTCTCCTTCTGCACCCGCGCCACGCCGCTCGCCGCTCCCGAACCCCCCTCAAAACCCCGCCTCTCCTCGGCCGGCACGCCCCCCCCTCCCTCTCTCCGCTCCCCTCGGCACCACCGCCCCCGTGCGCCCTTCTTCTCCTCCCGAGCTTGCCCCCGGAGCGCCGCCGCCGTCTAGCTCCGCCTCGCCGTGCCCCTCCGCCCTCCCTCCGTCACCGGCGCCCGAGTTCACCGCCCCCTTCCTCGCCATCTCCACCCGTCGCCCCACCTCGGTGACCTCGCTCCCGCCGCCGCTACCCCGCCTCGCCGACGCCCCCAACCGCCGCCGTGCCCCGGTCGCTCCACGGTGCCATCCCCGTCGAGCTCCCCTCCGCAGGTCGCCTCCTCGCCCTCGCCGCCGCCCCGGTGCCCGGTTCCTCGCCGCCCCGCGCCTTGTCGCCGCCACCGAGCTCCCTCCGGTCGCCGCTCCGTTCGCCTCGCCACCGAGCCCATCCCCGCCACCTCGCTGACGCCGCCTCGGTCCCGAGCGCCTCGGCTCCGCTTCCTTCACCCCGCCCGGCTCTACTCCGCCCTACTTGCCACCGAGCTCATCCACTCCCCTCGACCTCGCCATCCCGCCCGAGCACCCAGCCCGTCGCCGCCGTGCCCTCGTCGCCGTCGCCCCACCGCGGTGAGCCTCGCCACCGTAGCCCCGTCGCCGCCATGCCCAAGGCCCGGCCACCCCTAGCGACGCCGCGCCGGGTGAAGCCCGCGGTCGGACTGAGCCCGAGCGGCCGTGTCCAGACCAGTGGTTAGGGCTTAATGCCCCATTCAGACAGCCGGTTAGTTAGTTAAATTAGTAGGGTTAGTTAGTTTTGTTAGGTAATTAGTTAGTTAAGTGAGCAGGTTAGTTGATGGTTAGCTGGTTAGGTTAGTAGTTAGCTAAATTAGTTAGGGCTTAATGCCCCATTTAGGCAGCTGATTGGGTCAGTTGGGTTAGTTAGTAGTTGGTGGTTAATTAGTTAAGTTAGTTAGGTTAGTGTGTTAAATGCTAATGGTTAGCTAATTAATAGCCAGTGGGTTTAATGCTGCTGTTGCTGTTGTACTCGGTTAGGGCAGAGGTTAGCTAGGTTAGTTAGTTAGTCAAGCGGTTAGTTAGTTAGGTTAGTGAGGTAGCTATGTTGATTAGGGTTAGTGTTAGTTAGTTGATGGGTTATTTCGGTTAGTGAGTTAGCCGATTGGGTTAGTAGGAAATTGGTTAGTCAGGTAATTGATTAGCTGGTTAGTTAGGGCATGGGTTGAATCGGTGAGTAGTTGAATTAGTTAATTGGTTATTTAGTTGGTTGATTAATTGAGTAGTTATCTGATTTGTTAGATGCTTAGGTTAGTTAGTTTAGTTATGGCATGGTCAGTAGTATAGTAAATACTAACTATGATTAATGCTAGCAATGTTTGATGCGTCCAATTGTGCTAATGGATTCGGTTAGGGCAGATTAATGGCAAACCAGTGTGTTGAATGAGCTCAAATGGTTATGTAAGGACGACAGCCGGGTCCCATGTGTCAGAATATGAGAATAAGATAAAAGAAAAAGGAGAATTATATGACCCGTGGGTCCCCCATGTCATTGACTTGGTCTATGTTGACCCAGGTTGACTTAGGGGCCCACTTGTCATTCTCTGTAGCTAGAGCTATATTGAGTAATAAGAGTATTTCCTTTTATTTTGCTGAGAAAAATATAACAAAGGGGTTTAAATTGATTTAAATCTTGTTAAATTCGTAGAAGATTTATCCGAACTCAGAAAATTGCAAAGAATATATCAAAATGTTCAGAAAAATGAAATCTATTCAATCATGTCATATTCATCCATGTTTGCATGCTAGGTAAGATGAAATTGTCGAAGAACTTAAATTAGGGTTTTCCCCGAACCCCCGGAAGTCCTCGGATCGCGATACCTCGCGCGTCCGGACTCCGATTAACCTGATTCCAATTGCATTAGCCTCGATTTTGCATCCTTTAGGACATGGCATCCATTGCATATCATGCCGTGTTCCGCATCATGGTATTTATCATTGCGTCTGTTTGTTTGGTGTGTTCGTTCTTCCGATAGGACCGGAGGATCTCGGCGAGTATAGCTTTGAACAGGAACAGGATATAGTAGCGGATCAGCAAGGCAAGCAGCCCCCTTTGACCATCTTGAGGATAACCTATTATTTGCAAATTATTATTTGCTTTCAAAGTCGTATTGCATACGTTCAACTGATATGTTATGCTAAGTATCAGCCCTATTCGTTGCATGAGAACTTACTTTGTCGCTCAATCAACACCACCAACCCTCCCAACCTAATTAGAGTGAATCACTTGTTGTTTTAATATTGCTATTATAGCTCATGATGCTTAGACCTGCGTAGTTGGGCAATGTCGTAATTTCTGGGATGGCAGACAAAACACAATGCTCTGGATGGATTAGCGGGTAAGTGGGTGTTCATCGGGATGTGATTAATAAACCTGACTAATCTCACATCGGGCATCGACGAGAGGCCATGCTGGGAGCATGGTGGGGTTGTCTCGTTAATCCCACAAGGACCGGTTTCTGGCGTACATTGACCCAAGATTTGCGTACTACTACACGGGTGTTATGGGCCACCCCCGACCGAATAATTTGTCTAGCCTTAGGTGATGAGCCGCATAGTTTGCCATTTTCGGGTATTGGGTGCGTGGAAAATGAGGTGGTGTGGTGCAACAATATAGGAGTGAGGGTTACACACGGTCTGGGACCGGGGATGTATCACCGACACAACTAGTAGGACCGCGTCGAAGTGTCGGCCGAACTGTCGTTCGCGGACTAGCCTATTAGGGCGGCTCATGCCTAAGTCGAAAACATCGTAAAGGTCGTGTTCGATCCCCTCCGCCAGCACACCTCGTGAAGTGTGTTATCCCGGTGGCATTAGGAGTCGATCGATGCGTGTAGGTAAAGATGTACACCCCTGCAGGGTTTAAACTATTCGAATAGCCGTGTCCGCGGTTATGGACAGCTTGGTGATTACCTGCGTCGAATTAGACAAGTGCAACCCTAATCTAAAAACTGGCCAACTTTAAGGATGTGGTTCTAGCGATTGCTTTCTCCCTGGTGGTCGAGAAAGGATCGAGGGTTGCTGTGTTCGATGGTCTGCTTAGAGTTCATTATGCAGTTTCAGCTCTCCTCGTTTACGAAATATTCCAGTAGACGGATTTCAATCTATTACAGGTATTGTCAAAAGCACAAAATTAGCTTTCTGCAAAATAGTCCACAAACAGCCCCTTCTTGATACCTGATGCATCTATTATTATTTTCCCCTGTAAGTCTTGCGGAGTACATTTTGTACTCATCTTGCTTTCGTTGATGATTTGTGTGCAGAGGAAACCGCTCCTGCAGTGGAGGGTTTCTACGTTGAGTTCGACCCCGACATCGAGTAGTCTCTGGGGATCCCAGGCAGTGATCCTGCCCAGGGTTCGGCAGCCTGGTTCTTTCTGCCGTTATTTTGGCCCGACCTTTAGGCTTCTCAGCCAAACTTAATCTTCCGCTGTGTAAGCATCTTTTGATTGTATATATGTTGTTAAGTTTCGGAACAACTAGTATTATTGCAGTTTCGGTCGTAGAGTCTCTGTTATGATGCTGGTTTGTTCTCCCCTGTGTCATGTGCAATGCGTGTATGATTGAAGTACGTGATGCAGGGCGGATTTCGGGTTTTATATCGTAGAGCTATTAAGTTTAGTCACCCTTGTGAAGCGACTCTCCACTGAGATGTTGGGAGCTATATTACCCTACTCCAGCCGTGCATTTATTTGCCGGGACGAGGTCGGGGTTGATGTTCCGGCTCAGTGGGAAAGAGTGAGGAGACCATATCACCCTACTGCTCTGTGCATTGAATTGCCGGGGTAAGCTTTGGGGTTGACGTCTCGGGCTATTCGAAGCCATATCACTCTACTCCTCTCGGATCCAACCCCCGAGAGCTGAGTCGGGGTTGAAGCTCCGACTTAACGGGTGATTATTCCTAAAGCTCTCCGTTATGGAATCCGGGGTCCGACACCTAGTTTAGCTAGGTAGCTTCCCGATGGCTTCTGCCGGTGTTTCCTTTTCTACCTTTGTAAATCGCGCTTTATTTTGTAATTGTTCTTTCTATCTATGAGAAAGGCAGAGCTCCTGCTATGTTCTTCAAAAATTTTTTTGCTGATGACACATTGTTGATGCAAAATCATTACACTCTGAATTCACATACATTCCATGGTGTCACATATCAGTACGTATACCACTGCATTCACATATAAAGGATCTGCTGTCGCATTTTCCAAGATTTTGAAGACCCTTGTAGTCATCGATGTTTCGGATAATGCATTCCATGGTGTCAATCGGGGAGCTTGTTCTGCTTCTTGGGCTAAACATGTCACACAATGCCCTCACTGGACGATTCCATCTCGGCTTGGTGCTCTACAGCAACTCGAGTCACTGCACCTTTCTTCAAATGATCTGTCCGGAGAGGTTCCACAGGAGTTAGCGTGGCTGGACTTCCTGTCAATGTTGAACTTGTCTTACAACGAGTTGGATGGGAGAATACCAGGATCACCTCATTTCCAGACATTCTCCAATCTCTCATTCGTGGGGAATATTGGCCTATGTGGACTTCCATTATCCAAGGAATGTGACAACACAACGCCGAATGTATCACATCCTTCGGAGAAGGAACCAGTAGACATTATACTATTCCTCTTTACTGGACTGGGATTTGGTGTAGGATTTGCGGTTACAATTGTAGTGAGATGGGGAATTCTTATTAGGAAACCATCTCAAGGTAGCAGCACTTCTCCATGCTGGAGTAAAGTATTTTGTATGTAGATTACCTGCAATCTGGAAATGTGTCTACTAGTAATTAATCGACTTTGTTTCATCTTATCAACAATGATGTAGTCAACCATGTAATTCAGCCCTAATGGCTAAGGCAGGTGCTTGACTGCTTGTATCTACAAAAACCAGGTGCAATATTCCATCATTGCCTGTTTGATTCAGGATACCATTCACCGAGTATGCATTGAGCAGTTATTGCTCTTCATATATTTGATGCCTGCGATCGTTCTGAGTGGACTATTCTGTGATTAGCGATTTTATTATGACTTAGGGTATCTCCAATGCTCCATCCACCCATATCTATATATATACACGAGCATTTAGTATATGTGGAGAAAAGAGGAGAGAGAAATGGAGAGGAGGAAAAGTAAAGACATTTCTTGCATGTGATACGTTACGATATCTTCCCCTGGAACGAGGAGCAAGATACGGCATAAAAATGTGTTGGACCGAGCAACATGGAATAAGGAAGCAGGGAGAAAAAGAGAAGGTATAACAAAATGTGTCTAGTTAGATAGAAAAATTAGTCCCTTCCAATAAAGATATATTTATTTTCGAGAAACAAAGGATTCAAGAGGTCATATCCAATTTGTCACCGGATGACTTGGAGATGCTCTTAACAAACTCCTCAGGTTAGGTCATTTATCTATGCTATCGATTCGAAGTTTTAGTTTTCTCTCCTAAATTCACTCTATAAAGCGTATTCAGATCATTCAGATATGTTGGATCAAATACATCTAATGGCTAATAGTCATTTGATGGTCTGTAAATCCAACGACTATTCTTAATTCATAGATAATTACCCACCATGCTATTCACTTAAAGTTGATAGATAATTACCCATCATGTCATTTACTTAGAGTTGATAGATAATTATCTACCATTATCCTTACTTAAAATTAATAGATAATTTTTCACCATTACCACT
This sequence comes from Stipa capillata, assembly GCA_019208055.1. NCBI lineage: Eukaryota > Viridiplantae > Streptophyta > Magnoliopsida > Poales > Poaceae > Stipa > Stipa capillata. Next base: position 321,000 of record JAGXJF010005609.1, read on the forward strand.
GCTATACTATCCAACGCTCCTCTCTCTCAAATCTGCGTCATGCGTAGCCGCCGTGCCCACACCACGCTCTGCCCGTGCCTGCGTGCCACCGCCGTCATCTCCTTCGATGCGATTTCATGCCATATATATTGTGAAAACATGCGTTGCACGTATACACTGCTAGTGTGATTTAAGACTTCAAGTAAAATGCACGTGCGGTTCTTAAGTATGTGGCCCGCTCAGCTTAGTCCCTCCAACTCTCAAAAGTGCACATTTGATTACCTTAACTTTGTAAAGGGTATGCCCACGTTAGTTCAAAGTGTGCTAAGCTAACAAATTAGTTTAATTGGGTGCCCACCGTGGCAACCACTCTCTTGTCACCCTTGCGGGTAGGGATGAAAATAGCATGAAAATTTCCTTCTGTCTCCGCAAAAGACGGAAACGGAAGCCTTTACACGAAAATAAAAATAGCAAATGTTGGTACGAAAATGGAAACATAAATTTTATACGGAAACAAAAGTGAAAAAAGGGAGAGTTACGGGTCTGATACTGAACCAGCACCGCATACGAACTCCACTTGACTACCTGGTCGTATGTCTCACTGCTAGTCCGATCAGCCAGAAATGGATATCATTCAATAAGTCAAATAGAATTCTAAACACCCTGTAGGGAGTTAACACCATTCAACTGCGATGAGAATTACAACAGTAAAGAGGAGCCCGACGTCTGTGTCCACACCCTAACCCAATTGGCCAAAACACGACCGGTGGGTCACCCGAAGGCACGACACCGACGTGCACACCCTGCCCAACTGGCATTCGCATCTCAGCTGGCGGGTCACTCAACTTCACGATCACTAGACTCACACAGAAGATGATTATTATCTCTCTACCTCCGCTTCATAAACTTCATCAATACACGCACTGTATATGAAGCGACATGGTGAACAACTTGATAAATATCACACAAGCTCTAAGACATAGATTTACCAGATAGATAAACACATCCCTTACACATGGGCAAAATAATACATTACAATCAAAAGACCTGTGGGTCGTAAACTCCAATAAGTTAAACAGCAGAAGCATTAATGAAAAATAAACCCAATGGTTCTTAAGACCATAAACCATAAACAACTACTAAATACCCATGAGATCTTCTAGCTAGAGAGGTAAACAAAACAAGCAGGAAACGCGATACTCATCGACACCCGCTCACCTGCGGAAATTGAATTCCCTGTGAGTACTTTCGTACTCGCAAGTTGCTACTTATTCCAATTAACTTAAACGAGACATGGAATGCTAAATTACTTCATGGACAATTCATAATAGATTAATCATACATGACATAGACGTAACATAAACATGGCAGTTACCAGGAATATAACAGTTAAGCATTCATTAAGCATGAGTAAGACCAATTGAGCATTCTCAATACAGCAGACATCCATGGCATAATGAACAATAGCATTAGCATAAATAAATTCACAAGTTCCAGCTTAACAGGAGTACCGCATACATTCGATTAACCAGGAAAATTATTTAGATCATACGAACCTAGTTCAAATCTAATCATTACCAACAAACTATTCGAACCAAGTTCAAGTTTGTTACCATCAATACTTTACACAAGGAACTCAAGGTAACACCTAGCGGGTCAACACCAACCAGTTCGTGACAAGACCTAACAAGCCAACATCATCTAGTAGCAAGTGAACTTAAGATAAAACCCAAACGGGTTAACATCAACAAGTTCATATTCATTGGTCGCTTGACAACCCTACATATGCTCTCAAGGGCCCTTGCATGGGGGTAGCAAGTCCCCATTGAGCGGTTACCAACCAGACTACATTTGTGGCCCTCTAACGACCAATATTTACGGCTATCAGGAACCATCAAGTGTGGATCGCCACTGTAACATCCAATTTAATGCTCGATATCGGGCTCGAGCGACCCCATCAATGTTACAGCCCATCCACACAACCATGCTCCCACGTCTCTCTCTCAATCAATTAAGGGGTTTCAGTTAAATTAATCAACGATTTAACAATTGCACGACCCCAAACAACATTCAGACAAATAGACGTAGTAATTTAACATCCATCCACGTAATAAAGCAATTGGAGTTTGGGGATCCACTTTTAAGTTTTCAATTGCTGAGAAAAGCACAGAGGATATTTGGAATATACTGGAACTAGGGATTTCTCCTTAAGCTGAGTTCTTAGGGTTTTAGTTAAGTCATGTTTGGATGACTCTTATGCATGTAGGAAATATTCAAAGAGTAGGGTTTTAATTCCCTCACTATTATATAGAGTCGAAGAGTCAAAATACACTTTTGGGATGTTATACAGTTGTTTCTGTCGGAAACGAATACGGTACCAAAATTTTTGTGTAAGAAAAAAGGAATGTTTCCGAATTACATAAGTCCATGTATCTCATCAAGATCCGAACTCCCTGGCCCTAAAGTCCCTAGCATCGACCAATCGTGAACTCTCTTGTCTCCCCTCGATTGATCTGTAGTGGCAGCAGCGCCACCTCGCGAGCCACCCGGTGACACGCACCCTGTCCCCCAGCCAGCCAGCAACGCGTGCCTCCTCCACCTTACCATGCCGCGCCCTCTACCCCCTGGCCACCCGACAACACATGTCCCCGCCCCGGGCCACCTGGCGACACGTGCCTCCTCTCATCCTACCACGCCGTGTCCTCTGCCCCTCAGCCACCCGACAACGCACGCCTCTTCTCATCCTAACACACCGTGCCCACTCCATCGTCGGCCTCAGTTCACCATTAGCATCGGCGGCCCCATTAGTACCGAGTACGCCCTCCTTTGCACTATTCTCTAAAGTTGTCTGTCTTTACCATGTAGCATTGGTGCAAATTTCAGCTATAGGGCATTATCTTGTCCTTGGATGGTGGATTTAGGTATTCTGGGATGTTTGATGATAAATATGCTTAGTTGATACAAAGTTTTAGTTTATGTTGTTGTTTTGTAGACCAAAATTTGTTGTAAAGTATTGGACTTGAAGTATGATCTTGATCAGAAAAGATTAGTTCCTTTGTGTTGGTCTCATTACTGGTCAAGGTCATACATTTATGGTATTTTCCTGATTTATTTTGCTAAAAAAATGCCTCCTTTCCTGTGCATATTCAGTTTTGTTGGTCTAATTAATGCAACACTGATGAGGACATGACTCCATGCATACATCCAAAGCTACTCCTATTTCCACTACGTACCAGCACAAGCTATTAAAGACAAGAGAAGATCCATCAAGATCTTGAAGAGCCGAAGAGGATTCGAGTTCAAGCTCTCGGGAGGAGGAGGGACAACAAGTGGTGAAGACTTTAGAACATTGAAGCCTCCATGGACATGAAGATGATGGTCGAAGAAGCTAATTTGAAGACCTAATGATGTTTTAGCCAAAGGGAATGCAAATGCCCAAGTCCTAGACCAGTTTTGGGTCGTCGCAAGTCAACTAGTCGCTAGACTGTACTGGCCGGTTTAAACTGGCCATATAGCCGGTCAGACCAGCCGAACGACATAGGTCGATTTGAGTCCATTTTGGCCCGGGGTATTTTTCCAATCTATATAAACCCCGTGAAGGCCTCTATTTTCATTGGGTTCTATTTAGATTGAGTTTTAGCATTGTTACTCTTAGTCATAGACACGAGTGTCGATGAGACCTCCTATACTACTCATCTGCGGATCCCCAACTTATCAATATACTTCATATCTATTCACAATTTCACATTTTTATCTTCGTATTTCTTGCTTGCTGTTCGATTGCTTGCAGGAAATTGAACCTCATGTTTAGGTTGGCCATGCTTCCTACATTGTCAACAACCTATTGGAGTTGGTTTAGCGATTGCGAAGGTGCATCTTCATCGTACGCTGTATTCGGATCGTCAAAGTCACCTCCTCCAAAATCAATCAGTGTTCTCTTCAAAAGATCAGGACACCCTTAGTGCTATCAAGCACACATTTTGCTGAATGCCAAGATCAAGCAGACTACCTTGTCTGAATAACCTGCAAAATACATGTCACTATTCAGGATAGAATCTACTTCCCTCTTCCTCAACAAATTAACACAATCTGAAGACAATTCAATCTGGTAATAAGTAATGGTTGTAATCTATCTAAGAGATATATGCGTACTTCCTCGCGTAGTGATATCTTCTTTGAACATGGGCTCTCTTGATTATATATGTTTGTTTAATCTTTTAATTTCCTGCTCAGTGACAGAATCAGATGCTACAATCTTTCCACATGTTCCATATTTTCTCACATGTTCCGCTTGTACAATAATGTTTTGATTAAGTATCTATTCGTCATTATGATTGCCATGTTAATGTAATGTGTGTAATCGATTTGTTATCCCATATAATAATAAGAGTTTATGAGCATCTAGAGAAATTAAATTAGTATTTTTCTTTTTGTTTTGTTTTTATGCACGGTTTAAAGGGTTTTTGAGTTCTGATAAATATTCATTATCGTTTCTATCTTCGATTATATTCGTCTCGTATTCGTTTTCGGTACTTTCCACTTCCGTTTCCATATCCAGAGTTTCATACTCATTTTCGTTCAGGTAAAAGGTGGGGAAATGGAAATGGGGGTGGCAACAGTGGCCAGATTGCCAAGAGGAGGATTGGGCGAATAAATCAAAGATCAATCGATCGATGAAAACTTAAGACAAACTATCCTTAGAAAAAAATCAGAACAAAACGTCCATAATACCTAGGAAAATCCATGGACAGATATGATATGTACTACTCACTACCACCTGTAGTACTAGGGACGACCAAACTAGCCCTAGTGTTGTACTAGATTCGGTGATACTTGACCATAAAATGTAATTTTATTCGCATCCTCACAGGCGCGCTTGCTAGTATAGGTTAGTAGTGTACAAAGCATAATCAATGATCGCTTTGGAGGAGGTCATTACCCGGCACCCATTCGGAGCAGGCTGCAACTTCGGGTTCTACATGAATCTTGATACATACATGATCTAGTGCAGCTTCTCCACATCCACGCGCAGTTCTGCAAATCCAGAGTTGTGGCTCCTCCGGGTCATAGGTGAGACCAAGTTCCCGCTGTCCACGTCAAAGTGGCCCAAATCATAGAGCATCCCCCTGACACCAACATGCCCTGTGGTCTTGCAGCGACGGAGGTGGGGAATCAGCACCTCCAACTGCCACTCTCTTGCATCAGAATGGCCTCCCTGGGTTGCTTCTTCTTCGACGCTGCTAGATTGTGTCATTTCACCATACAAGGGCATATAGTGGAAGTGTGATATAGCAGAACATAAATTGGAGGAGAGCGTTGTATGTACGTACATAGAGCCATTAACACATCGCAACACACAAGCTAGAAAATAAATATCCTCAGGAAAAAAATATCGGTAGGAAGCTAGAAGTGACAGCTACCCAAGTATAGTCTAACAATGATTTGGCCAAAGTCTTCGTGGAAGCGGGACCTCCACCCAAAGTCATACTACACAGAGACTAACTTAGCATTAACACATTAAGTCCTGGCAAACAAAACAAAAAAATTGCATCCAGATCTAAAAAATATATAGTCATTACCCGAATCCAAAAGAAATGCGTGATTTTAAACACATTCTGCAATACCAAAAAGATGACCTTCTAACTTTCAAGTGGATGCTGATCCAAGATATTTTGTGGTAATGATATGCTGAATTGAAGTAATTCAGTTTAGTTTGATACTGATTCAAGACATTTTGTTGGCTAGGTTGGCTTGTTAAATTAGCATAGGTAGCGGACCATTTCGCGATGCACAGGGGTTTAAGCAGGAGGAGGAGGTTGCTACTGGCTGCTCAAGGCCGAGAGAAAAAGAAGACACATGATCGATCGAGCTCGATCTCAGGGATTGCGTTGATACTCTTAGTGTGGCCTCGGCTAGGGTGTGTTGATCGTGCTCAAAGTCTCCCCTTTCACAGCGGTCTTGTTGTCAGCTTCGCATCTGGCTCTCGATGAACTTCTCTATTGGCCAATGAGATGACGGCCTTCGAGCCAGGGAGAGGGGGCAGGGGCCCCTCTTTGAGGGGGCATGGGCCCCTCTTTAGCGGTGGAGATGGATGATGCTGCGATGGCGTCTGACGTCATCAGTAGTAGGCGAGGGCACGTTCCTTCAATGGTGGCCTACGTCTGCACCTAGAACCTGCATCTGCCTCACTTTCTCTGTTGTCGAGGTCGTCATCGTTTTTAAGCCGCACGTCCTGGGTGGAACAAGCACACGGCACCGTACCTTGCCATGCTGTTGAGGCCTGAAATCGTCCATGACTTAAGAAATGATGTTTCGAAAAACACCGAGAAACCAACTAACGAGGACACATGCTTACTGCACATGTATCCACCGTTAGGGATCCAACACCGATCTAGCACCGCATACGAACTTGACTTGACCACCTAGTCGTATGTCTCACTGCTGGTCCAGTCAGCTAGAAACGGATATCATTTGACAAGTCAGATATAATACCAAACACTCTATAGCGACTTAACATCGGTCTATAGCGACGAAACTCACAATCAATTAGAGGAGCTCCACTCATGTGCCCACACCCTAACCCAATTGGCTGAAGTGCAATCAGTGGGTCACCTGAAGGCCCATCACAGGAATCCACACCCTGCCTAGCCGGCAATTGCATCTCAACTAGCGGGTCACTCGACTAAAATTATCACAAGACTCGCAACAGAAGACCAATGCTACTCCTCTAGTATATTTCAAACATTCATGCACTCTATACGGAGCAACGTGGGGATCAACTTGGTAAACAAGACACAAGCTCTAAAGGAAGGTTTACCAGATAAATAAACACATCCCTTATAAATGGGCAACTAATTACGTTTTACCAGATAAATAAACACATCCCTTATAAATGGGCAACTAATTACGTTACAATCAAGGAACCCGTATGTTGCAAATACCGAACAAGATAGACAGCGAGAGCATAAACAAAAGTTAAACCCGATGGTCCGGGAGACCATCATCAAACCTATAGATACCCACAAGCTCTTTTAAATGACGCAAGCGGTAAAGACGAAGCCATTTACACCAAGCTCACCTGCGAAAATTGAATTTCTTGCGAGTACTTTCATACTCGCGAGATGTTAGCTTATTCCAATTTACTTAAACAAGGCATTGAATGCTAACTTATTTCACTGACATTTCATAACAGATTAATCATAACATGGCATGGACATAAATAGAAGCATGACATTTAACATGAATATAACCAATTAAGCTTTCCTAATACAGCAGATATCAATAATAAGAAGAGCAATAGCAGTAACCTAACAAATTCACAGAGTTAAAGTTCAACATGAGCATCACATGAGTTCATTTAATTGAGAGATTTTCAATAGATCATATGAACCTAGTTCAGATCTAACCATCACCAACAGACTATTCGAACCAAGTTTAAGTCTCGAATTACTTCAATAGCCATAAGAACCAAGTTCAGGTCTGTTATCATCAATCAAATCATAGGAGTCGCTGGTCGCTCGACAGCCCTACCGAGTGTCCCGCGGTTCCTCACATAGGGGTTGCAAGGCCCAATGCAAGTGACATCCACTTGGCTGCACCCTTGGTCTTCTCACGACCAGCCTTCACAGTCTAAGGTAGCACCCTGTTGGGTCGCCGTTGTGACCCTCGAAAATAATAACCCACATCGGGTTCGGGTAGCCCTCAACAATGTCACAGCCTGCCCAACTAGCCATGCTATCTCGTCACTCATGATATGGCTGATAGATAGAGCCCCGTTGGGACGCCGCGGTGACCTTTGATGTCACAGCCTCCCAACTAGCCACGCTACCTCATCTCTCGCTCACTTAATTAGGGTTCCAGTTGAATTAACATCGATTTAAACAATTGGACAGCCCTAATCAACAACCAGACAAACAAATGCAGGAATTTAACATCCATCCAAGTAATAAAGTAATTAGAATTTTCAACAAGCAACATTGCTTGCCTGGGAGCCTGGTGAAGAAGCACAAAGAGCCGAAACACCATGAAGATGCAAATCACATCTAGAAGAAGAAAAAGCAAATCTAAGATGCTACGATGGATATGGCAAAAATGCTTGAGATGCAACTACAGTGACTTAGGGTGAAGGATGGAATTAGCCTAAGCATGGTAGGTTGCTTTTCATTCCCATTTGGTGTTTAACCTTAAACATGGATGGAATTAGAGCATGAAGGTGTGCATGACTACCGATATCTGACTAATGCATTGATGCGATAATTCTGTGGTTAAGGTTAATAGCTCACTTAGTTATCATAACCCATTAATCTCAAATCGGGAAGGTATTACCATGTATGAGGTATATGTAACATTCTTTTAAAAGCGCAAGTTAGGTTCTTACAGATTAAAGTGAGATGCAATCTAACTCAAATGAAATTTGATGATTCAACTTGTTGCAACATTACCTGTATAACATTAATAATTTACTTCACCTTTTACATAGCCATTTTGATCGAATAAAATCGCATATTCGAATTAAAGAGGAATCTAGACAGCAAAAGTATTCGGGCATTATCTCCTAAATGGCTCATTGGATTAAGGAAAATAGGTACTCGAAACGAAGCTATCGTCGAAGCCTATAATTTATCTTTGAGACTCGACTCAAGATCCCTAAAGGAAGGGCATGTAAACCACCGCGGCAGGTTTCAGCCACACATTAAACCTATTGCTAGCGACTATCCAAAATCAACTAAATGATTGCAAGGATTTTTAACAAGATGTTCTGGTAGTTAAGTGGGAAATTAGGATTCGACAATTTCATCAATGTGGCATGCATAACTTATTCACTCAATTTTTATGGTTAACACTTTTACTCGAGGTTCCGAGGTTCTTGGACTCGTGAGCAATGGTTCCCCACATGGGTTTCGTAACTCAACTACCTTATTATCATTGCCATTTTCATTAACTAGAATTGCATATTTTGGTTTCAGCGAAGTTTGGACAGCAGCAGTAATTGGGCTCATTCACCCAAACTGCTCGTCGGAATGGGGTAACTAGCCCCCTCGACACGAAGCTAGCGACATGGTCTACGATTTCTATTTTAAGCGCATGTCATGGTAATCAAAAGAAGAGCATCAAAATGTCCTCATAAGGTTTCAACCATTCATATGAGACCTACAACATGGACTCCTACAGACCCACATGGATTGAGGCTATTTGCCGAGTTCAACTTTAAGGCATGGCATACAAGGGCAAGCGAGCGTTACCCTTGTCGCGAAGGTGTGAATAATGGTTGACCACAACACAGGGTTGCGGATCAAGGCTCCTCTCGGCATGGCTCCATCCATCGCCTTCACGCATCCCACCATCCTCTTATGCTGCATTTTCTTCGTTCTCTTCTGGATAGCGACATCTTCTTCATCCTTCAACCAATCTTCCCCTCTGCAGCGGCATCGAAGGTGATAGCATTATCAGTAGCGGTGATAGGGGCGGAGCGGGCCTGCTGCAATGGCTAGGCGGCTTCCCACGACTACAGTGGCGGCATGCGACGGCAGAATGGGCCCGGGGTGACGGTGGTGACGGTGCGGTGGCAGGGAACCCAATGGGCCCGAGGCACGCAGGAGGCAGAGGCTAAGGAGGCACGTCGGTTGGGGCAAGAGGCGCCAGTGGCTGGCCATGATGGCGCTGGCGGCGACTGGGCCAAGGCGGCGACATACCCGAGAGGAGAGGTGGCGAGAGCGGCGTGTGGGCGAGTGGGAGGGCAGCAGCCGGTTGCGGGTGGCAGGAGCAGAGGGCGATGGAGGTGGCCGGTTGGCGGCGGGGCTCTCGCGGCGACGAGCGGAGGCGACAGTGCACCCCTTGGAGCTGACGGTGGCGGCGGTTCCTATGGGGGAGGCGTGCGCACCGTGTACGGGCTGGGGTGGCTTGAGTGCCCTTGGCTCTTTTAGGGCCTGTTTGGTTGAGCTGTGGCTGTTGACAAAGCTGCTGTTGGCTGGCTGTCTGGAAAATCTGCTGTGGCTGTGGGAAAGTGAACATATAGCTTTTGGTCGATCCAAACAATCTACATCATTTTGAAAAATGAGCACTGAAGCTTCAACATATTGCAAAAAGCTGGCAGAAAGCAGCTTTTCCAAACAGCTGAATTTGCACTGCAAAGCCCACAGCTGCCGTTAGCAAAAGCTGCTGAAAAGCCCAACCAAACACCCCTTAGTTTTAGGTTTTTATTTTTATTTTATTTATTTTTGTTATGACTCCTTAAGAAATAATCTGAGCCGTCGGTTTTGGTGTACCCCGAATATTCCATGCAACATCTGAATCATGCAAATTAATATTTGATTTCGATCATCTCGGTGCCACGGACACGACTGCGGAGTTGGATCGTCCATACGAGGTTCGAATATTAAACTCCCTTTTTATTTCATTTGTAAGTGCATATTTGACATCGTATGTTCTTCGGGATTCAAAATTAGATTTTGGGTATAAAGAAAATTCGCTGGTGCTATTTATAACTTACGAAAGCTTTTGGAAATTTTCTCGGGCCAACTTTAAGGTTTTTTATTTATGTCATTTTCGAGTAACCTGCATGCATGCATAATATGAGGAGAGCTGGGGGTTTTAAATTCTACACAAACGCATACAACATTAAGGTTAACAGTTTGGGATGTTACACAGGCCATTGGATTGATTCAAATAATTAAGGAGGAATTAATTAGACCTCGCTACTCCACACTAACTAATTAGTCCCCCTCACTTTGGGGCACACATGCTTGGTTGGGTCTGCGACTGACAGATTTCGTCGATGACCCTTGGTCCTGCAAGGCAGCATGGTGGTGGCGGCTCCCAGTGGGATGCAGATGAGCGACACGTATTGCCCCATGAAAGCCAGCAGCAATGGCATGAGTCCCAGAGTCATGAGCTCTGCACACGTATGTACACATTAATCAAATCAAACTCCGCTTCTTGGGGTGCTATCTCGCTCGATCACGAAGCAGCTAAGAAAAAAAAGAAACATTACCTAATTTAACCTTGTCCAAAGTGTCGAGCAGCGCCTTATCCTTCCTCTTGCTCAACCACTAGAAGCAGAGTGAGCAGAGCAAAGAACCAAGAAACGAACGAACAATTCAGTTAACGAGTAGTGCGGCAAGACATGTAATGGCTATATACAATATCTGAAATGACCCAAGTTAACACCGATCTGGCCGACGCGGTGCAGAACGCCCTCCAGCACCAATGAGGTGGCGACGATGACGCTACGAACGCTGGCCATCGCCCATGTCGGGGTCCTGTCGAGACCCTTCCAGTCATCACTGCCCATCTTAGTCTGCTCCTCCTCAGCCTTGCTCGATTCCTCAGATTGAGCTCGATCTTCTTTTTCTTTCGACCTTGAGCAGCCAGCAGCAGCCTCCTCCTGCTTAAACCCCCGTACATGGTGAAAAATGTGTGTTGCCTGTGCTAACTTAACAAGCCAATCTAGGTACGTAATATCACGATCGATAGGCTGAGCACATGCACTGAGGATGCACATCCATGCATGGGATCTTCTTCCCCGAGCGAGCTGCTAGCTAGCCCTCCTAGCTCACCCGCTGAACCATAGCAGACCAAATAACGCTGCATAGTTCCTAGACCAATATCGAAGTCTAGATTTCTAGAGCTGCCTGAGCAATGTTCGGCAGCAGTACCAAAAATTTGAAAATAACGCTGCATAGTTCCTATACGATAGTACCCAATAATTGAAGAAAAGAGACCTGCAGCAAAATCGCCACACAATACTGGAACTAGATAACAGTACGTGTTGATAAAATGACCAAACGATTCAAAAGGTAACCAGATAAAACTACGATCAGATCATCAAATATGTTTCCCTCTTACATCACAAATCCTGCTAATCTTTACCCTGACCACTATACTTGGTGAAAAATTAAGAATCCTTCTAACATATGGACCCAAAAGTTCAACCTCAATCACCTACAGGATCCCTAAAAATACCCCTCCATCTGAATTCTGTATATCACCATCTCAATGCAAAGCCCTCGATCTTTCAACCCAACCAGACAGCATTCGAGCCAAGGCGAGGGGCAGGAGACCCTCTTCAGCGGTGGAGATGGATGGTGCTGCGACAAAGTCTGACATTATCAACGGTAGATGAGGACGTGTTCCTTCAATGGTAGCCTACGTCCGTACCTACACCTGCATCCGCCTCAACTTTAGTTAGCGCTTGTTTTGGTTGTCGAGGTCTTCATCGTTTTCAAACCAGCGCATCTCTTTTTGTTCATTGCCTTGCCAGGACTTTGTATCCATATTGGCCATTTGAGGTTTTATTAATTTAGAGGTGGGCTAATGCCTGTAGTCTAAAAGGAGCACTAGCATAAAGGTGAGATCCAGGTTTAAAAACCTTCTAGGTTTAGTCGCGTACCAACACCTCCACCGTTCCACCAATAGATGGATGGTTCTTATGTGATGAACAGGTTGACTGACTTGTGAACGGTGAAGGATAGGACACCGAGGAATTCGTCCCTACCTTTCTACAAATCACCGTGTTGAAGAATTAATACCGGTGACACATGTCTCAGACCCTGACTTGTCTTTTCCAGTTATACGTCCTCGCGACGTTGCCGAACAAATTGGTCATCTAGCCGTTTCTACTAGCTTGAAAGTCGGATCTACCGTTCCCGATGGTCCAAGTGAGAAATTCCCAATTAACATGTCATTTTGGTCTAGTACGTCCAATTAATAATCCGCAATAATAATACCAGCACCTGCCGAGAATCTAACAGTTCCGTACCCACGAGGGAATCCGGCCATTGGCAACACATCCTCAGTCTTTGCTAGTGACCGGAAGGTCGATTGGCCTATAGATGCGTGGCTCATGATAACGGCCCGTACGGCCAATATGCGCGCGCGGACGGGTTGCTGCCGTGTGTCAGCCATCGTTACCGCGCAGTGCACAATCCATGAACTGCAACTGTGTATATAACCGGGGCAGGTAGAAATGCTCTCACTGCATAGACCAGGCAAAGCTGCCATTACCCATAGGGATCCCTTGCACAGATGTTCTCCATGATGAACCATCGCAAGCCATTGCTGTTGCTACTTCTGCACCTACAACTCCGGCTCGTGACCGTGAACTCGCTTCTCCCTTCGACGGGTACGTTCACCAACCACGCCGTCGTGCAGGAGGTTCTTCCATGCTTGCCGGACCAGACATCGGCGCTGCTCCGGCTGAAACGGTCCTTCTCCACCACCAATTACTCCACCATCACCTTTCGGTCGTGGAGGGCCGGCACAGACTGCTGTCGCTGGGAAGGTGTCCTCTGCGATGCCGCCGATGGCCGTGTTGTTGTGGCTAATCCTAACACGCGAGCACTCGAACACAGGAAGAACACAAGACGATTTTGGTGCCGCGTAAGGTTGCGACGTTTTCTGTTTTCTCTTCTCTTATTTATAGCCTATTACATGCTAACAAACTTGGAAACAAACCGAGCGTAATCAACCGTGCCATCCCACGATCTACTCGATCTCTTTCCTAACTCTAACAAACTTACCTAACTAAGTTAGCTTGCCGGTCAAGTCATGAACAGACTCACGTTTCCTGACCGGACTCTACAAGTCTACAACCCGAGCAGCAGGATTCATATTCCAACACACCCCCTAAGCATGCTGCTCGGAGCTCACTTCAACGACGCCGAGTTTCTGCCTCATCTCGATGAACTTGACTCGACCCAGCGCCTTGGTGAGGATGTCGGCAAGCTGTCCGTCTGTACCGATGTGGTCGACTTCCACCTTGCCATCTTCAATGCATTCACGGATGAAATGAAACCGAGTGTCGATGTGCTTACTCCGGTCGTGATGCACTGGATTTCGACTGAGTGCAATCGCCGACTTGTTGTCAACATGCAGTTTCACTGTCGTTGGTGCGCTGCCGACTAGCTCCCCGAGTAGCCGACTGAGCCAGACGCCTTGACAAGCCGCTGAAGCTGTAGCAATGTACTCGGCCTCGCAGGATGAGAGTGCGACTACCTTTTGCTTCTGCGATGTCCACGTGATGATGCTAGAGTTGAGGAAGAACGCGACTCCAGTCGTACTCTTGCGATCATCGATATCGCCGGCGAGGTCGCTATCGCTGAAACCCTGCAATACGGGTTCCTTCAAGTCGCCTCTCTTGTAACAGCAACCATAAGCAGTGGTGCCGCTGATGTAGCGCAAAATCTGCTTCACCGCTGCCCAGTGTGCCGTAGTCGGTGACTCCATGTACCGACTCGTGATCCCGACTGCATACGTGATGTCGGGTCTGGTGTTGCAGAGATAACGGAGGCTCCCGACTACACTCCGATACCGAGTTGCGTCCACGGGTTCGCCAGTGGCCGACTTGCTTAACTTCAGCCGGTTCTCCATTGGAGTGTGAGTCGGATTGCAAGTCTTCATGCCTGCCGCCTCGAGGATCTTCACAGCGTACGCACTCTGACAGAGCGTAATCGTGCCGTCCTTCTGCGCCACCTCGATCCCCAGATAGTAGCTCAAGAGCCCGAGATCGCTCATGTCGAAGAGGCGATGCATCTGGTCCTTGAACTCGTTGATCTCGTCGTGGCTTGTGCCAGTGATGATCAAATCGTCGACGTAGACGCCCACCACGAGGATTTCGTTGCCGTTGCTTCTGCGGTACACGGCGTGCTCGAGTGGACTGCGCGTGAAGCCGAGTGACACGAGAGATGTGTCGAGTTTGGCATACCATGCGTGAGGTGCCTGACGCAGCCCGTACAACGCCTTGCGTAGTCGGAGCACCTTGCCTTCGTTGTCGAGTTCGACGAAGCCGGGTGGCTGGTGCACGTAGACTTCCTCCGCGAGGTCTCCGTTGAGGAACGCCGACTTGACGTCCATGTGATGCACCTGCCAGCCTTTGTGTGCAGCGAGTGCGAGTAGCAGACGCACTGTCTCCATGCGTGCCACCGGAGCAAAGACTTCGTCGAAGTCCACCCCCTGTCGCTGAGCATATCCCTTAGCAACCAACCGAGCTTTGTGCTTCACGATGTTACCTGAGGGATCCTTCTTGACTTTAAACACCCACTTGAGCCCTATAGCTCGGTGTCCCCTTGGGAGTACCGCTAGCTCCCATGTCTTGTTACCGTGGATTGATGCGAGTTCGGCGTCCATCGCCGACTTCCAGCAGGCTTCATTCAGCGCGTCTTGCACACTTGCGGGCTCCTCAGCTGCGACGAGGCACAAGCCGACTTGTTCAGCACACAAGTCGACTTCCTCCTTCCCCTCGTCGAGTTGTGTGAGGATGTCCGACAAGTTGCGGTAGCGACGTGGCGTGTGGTCGAGGTCGTGCCGAGCGAAGTCGGAACTCGGCGACTCGGTACTCGGCGATACTCGGCCAGCAGAGTCGGCCGTCGGCGACTCGGAGTCAGAAGTCGGGGCCGACTTCTCGGAAGGCGGGGAAGTCGGGGCCGACTGCTCGGAGTCGGAACACCCTGGAGTGGACTTCGCGGGAGTCGGCGTGTCGTGGTACTCGACCACCAACTTTTCGTCCAAGAATGGTGCGGTGCCGTGTGCACCCGTCGACCAGTTCCACCTTCGTTGTTCTTCGAACGTGACGTCACGTGTCACGTGAAGCTTCTTTGCAGCCGGGTCGTACACCCGATAGGCTTTGGCTCCTTCCTCGTAGCCGACGAAGATCATCGGCGTTGACCGATCAGCAAGTTTGTCGATGCCGGGGCCGAGTCGCTTGACGTGAGCGACGCAGCCGAATGTGCGAAGGTGGTGCACCGCAGGCTTCCGCTTGTGCCACGCCTCGTAAGGCGTTTTGCCGTTGACACTGCGAGTCGGTGCACGGTTGAGCAGGTACAGTGCCGTCTTCACAGCTTCGCCCCAGAACTCGGACGGGACTGCCATGCCTTTCAGCAGGCAACGTGCCATCTCGACTACTGTTTGGTTGCGTCGTTCCACCACACCGTTTTGCTGTGGTGTGTAGGGCGCGGTGGTCTGGTGCTTGATGCCTTCGTCCTCGCAGAAGCGTTGGAACTCGCCCGAGTTGAACTCGCCACCGCGGTCTGATCGGAATGCCAGAAGTCGGCACTCAGACTCGGCCTCGGCGAGTGCCTTGATCTTCTTGAAGCGTCGGAACGCCTCATCCTTCGACTTGATCACCTCGAGCCACATGTATCTGCTGTAGTCGTCGACGATGAGGAGGAAATAGCGATTACCTCCCGCCGTCGCAGGTGTAATCGGTCCACACAAGTCGCTGTGGACCAACTCGAGGGTGCGTTCCGCTCGGTACGCCGATGCTTGCGGGAACGGTAGTCGGTGCTGCTTGCCGAGTGCACAGCCGTCGCAGAACTTGGCGACTCGGTCGATGAGTGGTACTCCTTCAGCCATGCCGAGTCGTCCGAGGTTGTGCAACGCACGAAAGTTCAGATGACCGTAGCGTGCATGCCACAGCCATGCTACGTCATCCGACTCGGCCAACATGCACACAGGCTTCGTGGGCGTCAGAGGGAGCACGTAAAGTCGACCGTGATTCCTCCTGACTCGCGTGAGTAGTCGGCCGGCCGGGTCCCGAAGTCGGAGCCAACCGTGATGAATATGAGTTTCACAACCCAACTCGTCCATCTGGCCGATGCTGATGATGTTGCTCCGTAGTCGGGGGATGAAGTATACCTCTGAGAGCCGCAGATGTTCACCGTTGCTGCACTCGAAGAGGATGATCCCCTTGCCCTCGATCTGGACCTCCGTGGCATCACCGAGTTTGACGATGCCCTTGACGCCGGTGTCCAACTCGGAGAAGATCTCGCAACGCCCGGTCATGTGGCTACTGGCACCTGTGTCCAAGTACCACGACGTGTCGCAGCGCTCACCGTCCTTGGCAACTCGAGCTTGCGAGCGTTCCTCGTTGAGCAGCACGTGTTGAGCTGGTTGCTCAACCAAGTCGGCGTGCGTGCCCGTCGTGGCAAGGAGGAGCACGGGTTCGTTGTCGTCGCCCTTCGCCAGGTTGGCTTGCTCCTTCCGTTCACGACGCGGCGCCTTGCAGTTCCTGGAGAAGTGGCCGTATTTGTTACAATTGTAACACTTGACCTGCGACATGTCGCGTTCGCCACTGGATCTGCCTTCCCGGGTACCGCCGACTTGATCACCACCATCCGGAGTACCGCGGCTGTCGTTGCCGCGCCTACGGTTTGGTGCTTTGCCGAGTTGACGACTCGGACTGCCGTTGGAGCCTTGCCCCTGGGCGCGCTCCTTCCGTCGCGCGTTCCACTGCTCCTCCGTGAGCAGTAGTCGGCTGCCGTTGCCGACTTGGGTGTCGTTGGGGAAGTAGCGTTCTTCGGCCGAACGTAACCGCCCCATCAACTCGTCGACCGTCATGTCGTTCAGATCAAGCAAAGTCTCGATGGACAGTGCGATCTGGTTGTATCGAGGAGGAAGAACTCGGAGGATTTTCCTCACGACGTTCACGTCCTCAACGATGTCGCCGAGTGAGCGCAGGTTGTTGACGATGTTCGTGATGCGCATCCCGAACGCATCCAGCGTCTCGCCATCGTGGAACGTGAGGTGCTCGAACTCGGTGCGTAGTCGTTGCGCCGTAGACTCGCGCACATGAGCAACTCCCATGCGCATGACCTTCACCGTCTCCCACGCCTCCTGCGCCGACTTCTTCACTGCGAGCGTGCCAATCATCTCGGTCGGCACGGCTCGCAGGATTGCGGCGAGTGCCGACTTGTCGTCGCGCACGCTCGCCGGGTTGCCTTCCACCGCATCCCACAACCCCTGAGACTCCATGGTGATCTGCATCACCAGAGCCCACTCGATGTAGTTCGTCGCGGTGAGGGTCGGGTAGACGGCACTGCTAGTCGGGATGTAGCGCTCCTGCACCACACGCTCGTGGACGACGATCTCGTTGCCGCCCCTTCGCGCCCGACTACGTCCGCGGCTCTCACGTGTCCGCGGAGGTGTCTTGGACGTCCCCTCAGCGCCGCCGTCCATGATCCCGGAGATCTCAACACGCTCTGATACCAAATGTTGTGGCTAATCCTAACACGCGAGCACTCGAACACAGGAAGAACACAAGACGATTTTGGTGCCACGTAAGGTTGCGACGTTTTCTGTTTTCTCTTCTCTTATTTATAGCCTATTACATGCTAACAAACTTGGAAACAAACCGAGCGTAATCAACCGTGCCATCCCACGATCTACTCGATCTCTTTCCTAACTCTAACAAACTTACCTAACTAAGTTAGCTTGCCGGTCAAGTCATGAACAGACTCACGTTTCCTGACCGGACTCTACAAGTCTACAACCCGAGCAGCAGGATTCATATTCCAACACGTGTTTACGTCCCTTGATTTGGGTGACTGTGGCTTGGAGAGTCATCGTCTCGATCCCGTGCTTTTCGAGCTAACCTCCCTCAGATATCTCAATCTGGGTGGAAACAACTTCAACTTATCTGAAATCCCGTCCACTGGCTTTCAGCGTCTCACCAAGCTCACACACCTCAACCTCTCCTCCTCCAACTTCGCAGGCCAGGTACCACACAAGATTGGGCACCTCACGAACTTGGTCTCTCTTGATCTCTCCTTCCATTTCGAATCACTGGGGCCGTTCCACATTGACTACAAGTTTCCCGTCGATTTAACTCGCCCAGGGAAGCTCACACTGCCAAACCTAACAGCCATACTTGCAAACCTTAGCAGTTTGAGGGAGCTACATCTTGGTTTGGTTGACCTGTCTAAACAAGGAGAAGAGTGGTGCAATGCTCTAGCCAAGTACACTCCAAATCTCCATGTTCTTAGCATGCCATTCTGCGAGCTCTCCGGTCCCATTTGCGGAAGCCTCGCCGGCTTGCAGTCACTGTCAGTGATTGATCTGCAGCACAATCATTTGGCTGGCCCATTTCCAGAGTTCTTTGCCAACTTATCTCCCTTGAGTGTTCTCCAGCTTAGCTATAATGATCTTCATGGATGGGTCCCTCCAGAAATTTTTCAACACAGGAAATTAGTGACTATTGATCTTCACCAAATTCCTGGCATATCTGGTACTCTGCCAAATTTCTCGACCGATAGCAATCTAGAGAATTTGATTATCGGTGACACCAATTTCTCTGGTACAATACCAAGTTCCATTAGTAATCTAAAATCTTTGAAGAAACTAGGCCTTGGTGCGAAGGGCTTCGCTGGAGACCTGCCCTCATCAGTCGGTATGCTCAAATTCTTGAATTCATTGCAGGTCTCTGGGTTAGAGGTAGTAGGATCAATACCAACATGGATCACAAACTTAACTTTCTTGGAGGTTCTCGAATTTTCCCGTTGTGGCTTACATGGACCAATACCTTCTTCCATAGGCCAGTTAACGAAACTGAGAATATTAGCACCTTACGAGTGTAAATTTTCAGGGAAAATACCTCCACATATTTTAAACTTAACTCGATTAGATACCCTGCTACTTGATTCGAATAATTTAGTTGGCACGGTGGAACTTAACTCGCTACGGAAACTACCGAACCTATCTGACGTAAAGCTCTCAGACAACAAACTAAATGTAATAGATGGAGAAGATAATTCCTCATTGGTAGCCTTCCCCGACATAAAATTCTTAGGGCTAGCATCTTGTAACATAACTAAATTCCCCAACGTTTTGAGGCATTTAAATGGGATTTTTGGGCTTGACCTTTCAAACAACCAAATCCATGGGGACATACCTCGGTGGGCATGGCAGAAATGGACATACTCGGACCTTTTCTTTCTGAACTTATCACACAATGAATTTACTAGTATTGGCTATGATATCTTTCTTCCTTTGGAGTATATAGACTTGTTGGATCTCAGTTTTAACATGTTTGAGGGGCCATTACCTATACCAAAATCCTCTGCGACTGTGCTTGATTACTCAAACAACCGTTTCTCATCCATGCCGCTTAACATTTCTACTCAACTTGAAGGAACTGCCATTTTCAAGGCATCCAAAAACCACCTCTCCGGGAATATTTCACCATCGTTCTGTAGTACAAATATACAATTTCTTGATCTATCTTACAACATGCTCAGTGGTTCTATCCCTTCATGTATAATGGAGGATGCCAATACATTGAAAGTTTTAAATCTTAAAGAAAATCAGCTTCAAGCAGAGCTGCCTCATAATATCAACAAAAGTTGCACGCTTGAGGTGCTAGACTTCAGTGGGAATAGGATTGAAGGACAAATGCCCAGATCACTAGCTTCTTGCCAAAACTTGGAGGTCTTTGTTATCAGAAACAATCAGATTAGTGACTCTTTTCCATGTTGGATGAATACACTTCCTAGACTCCAAGTACTTGTCCTAGATTCTAACAAGTTCTTTGGACAAGTGGCACCTTTTGTTGCTAAAGACAAAGATACTTGTGAATTTCCAAGTCTACGGATTCTAGATCTAGCCTCCAACAACTTTTCTGGGGCATTGACAGGAGAGTGGTTTATGAAACTGAAGTCCATGATGGTTGAAACTGCTAATAAGACGTCGGTGATGGAATATAAAGCTGACCTACAAAGGCTACAACAAGAATATCAAGTTGCCGCTGCACTCACATACAAAGGATCTGCCATCACATTTACCAAGATTTTAAAGACCCTTGTATTCATTGATATATCAAACAATGCATTCCACGGTAGTATCCCTGAAACTATTGGGGAACTTGTTTTGCTGAATATTCTCAACATGTCACACAACTCCCTGACGGGGCCAATTCCATCCCGTCTCGGTCGTTTGAACCAAATTGAGTCTTTGGACTTTTCCTCAAACGAGCTTTCAGGAGTGATTCCACAAGAGCTAGCTTCTCTTGACTTCCTTTCGACATTGAACATGTCAGACAACAAGCTGGAGGGAAGAATACCAGAATCACCTCACTTCTTGACATTCTCCAACAGCTCATTTATGGGGAACACCAGATTGTGCGGGCCTCCATTATCCCAACGATGCAGCAATGCAACAACACCAAATTTGGTGCCACATTCTTCGAAGACGTCTGTAGATGTTATGCTGTTCCTCTTTGCTGGATTGGGATTCGGTGTTGGGTTTGCAGTTATAATTGTAGTTGTATGGGTACTACCCGTTAGACAGATGTCTTGAAAGAGCGCTCTGTTTCTTTTTGGAATAAATGGGATCTTGGGCATATCTGAAGATCACTTACAATATGAAAACATATGTACGACACATCCCGTAATCTGTTGCACTGAGGCTTTAAAACTTCAGCAGAGATGGTGGGACATGATGTTGTATTATGACAAAGACAGTTTGTTTCAAAATAGACAAAGAGTTTTTTTTTAGCGCTCATTTCTGGTACCCCCTGAACGAATATGAACCGTTTATTTTTTCTGATCTAATGGCTAATTTTATCCGGTACTCCAAACTAGACTTAAGGAGTACCACCTCTGGAGGCTTTGAAAAACTTATGGAGTACTTTGGTATTGAGGACAAAATTGGTATTTTAAAAATAACCCCCTAGTCTCCTGGTAGGGGGCGGAGGCGCGCCGGTGGCCGGAGGGGCGGGCCGGCGAAGACGTGCGCGGCCGGACGCGCTCGCGGGGCGGAGGCGCGCGGGGGCCGGAGGCGCGGGCCGGCGGAGGCGCGCCGGTGGCCGGAGGGGCGGGCCGGCGGAGACGTGCGCGGGGCCGGAGGCGCGCGGGGCCGGAGTCGTGGGCCGGCGGAGGCGCGCCGGTGGCCGGAGGGGCGGGCCGGCGGAGACGTGGGCAGCCGGACGCGCTCGCGGGGCGGAGGCGCGCGGGGGCGGAGGCGCTAGCGGCGGGCCCGGCCGCATGCGCCGGCGAGGAGAGGTGGCGGCGCGGGGCGGTGAGCTGAGGCGGCGGCGCGGGGCGGCAAGCTGGCGGCGAGTGCGGGATCGGGAGGAGGCCGGTGGCTGTGCAACGAGATTGGGAGGAAAAAAAGACCATAATACCCTTATAAATCAATGGTTGGATTTAATTGGTACTCCTAGTTCTATTTATGGAGTACCAAGGTACTGTAAAAAAACTCTTTTTTGAAATGAAAATAGACAAGAGTTAGGGTGTATGTAAACCTCCTGATTTATGGGTGTATATTAACGGGTGCATGCTACATGATCCCACCATGGCAATATATATTGCACGCGAGCAGGTAAGGCAAAGCTAAAGTGTCCATGCATGATCCCACCATGGCAATATGCAGCACACAACTACGATATCTGAAGATAACAGAGCAGCACAAACACGCTGTCTAGTGCACCCAAAAGCAAGGTCCATCGTCCCAGGACACAGGGATTAAACATCTACCAACTTAAAAAAAAAGTAGCATGTCTCACTTAAGCAGCAACTAAATTTAGACCATCGTCCATCAGAGCTGCACGGTGACGGTGACGCTGCCAGAAGAGCCCCAGACGGCATCCGGCACGAACAGGAACCCTTTGGCCTTGAACCCCTCCAGCCGGCGGACGAACTGCACGGTCCCTGACGCCCTCAGCGTCAACGACCCCGGCTCGTCGCCCTTCACCTCCATCGTGTACCCCACCTCCTCCTCCTCGTCCTCCACGTCGTCCTCCACGTCGTCCCCCGTGGGATGTGGGCAGATACAGACCACCGACAGCGAGCGCCCCGTCAGGACGTCGCCGCCGTTGAGCAAGAGGAACACGCTCTCCCCGTCACGGTGCAGCAGCACACTGAATGGCACGCCCTTCTGAAGCCTCACCATCGTGCGCCGGAGCAGGCCAATGTGGGAGGTGACGCCGGCCGGCACGTGGTCGTCCAGGATGTGGCCGTAGAGCTGTAGGCCGGAGTAGGGGCAGCCGTCGAACGGGCAGCGGTACGGCGCATACCGGCAGGCCTCCTCGTGGAGGCGCATCTCGGTGAACCTGACCTTCTCCGGGCAGCCATGCTTCCTGAACTTGCAAGGCCTGGTCATGCCAGCGAGGATCTTCTCCGTCGCCCGGCAGCGGAAGTCGCCGATGGGCTCGTTGCAGCAGGAGCACTTGCGTTTCATGCTAATACAGCAGTTCCCGCACGCAGCATGCCCGTTCTTGCACTGAGAGTCAAGTTGGAGAGAAAATACTATAATTAGCAGAGCAAATAGTACTAGCATGTGCATACAACTTAATCAAAATCATGCTGGAATGCAGAAACTGTTAAGATACTTACTGTATAAACTTGGGACTCGAAGGGCATACAGCAGATATCACACTCTAAAGAGTCCATTTCATGTGAGAAAACATTGGTTCTCTCTTCTTCCTCTGGCTGCTCCGTGTTGGTCTTGGACGCCTGCTCCGTGTTGGTCTTGGACGCTTCCTCCATCGTCCTGGCCTTCTTTGGTACGCTGGCGCCACTACCCATGGCCTTCTTTGCTAGGCCACTGCTCGTAGCCTTCTTGGCGCTCCTTTTCTGCATCGCTGGATCATGTAAAAGCAAATAGTGAGGATTCAATTACATTTTATATACGATAACTAAACAGTGGTAAACAACAATACGTATATGCAGGCCTTGGAGCAAAACACATGAAGATATACTGATCATATATTCTTCCCAACCCGCAAGCAAACATACATAACAAGCACTAGGTATCTCAGTATTTTCATTTCAGAGTTTGTTACTAGGACTGCAATCAATATTTTGTGTGCAAGGAAAGAGAAGCTTGATTTTGATATAACAACAGCAATTTATATGACATTGGGTCATTCTCATCGCAAGTATAGGTATTACATGAATACAAGATGGCAGATGAATATTGCATTTCAGAGTTCCTAGTTGTACTCAGTGTGATACACTCCCCCATTAGGATCAAACAGTGTGTCACATTTCAGGATAAAACAATGTCCTTCTATTTAACTAGGATGAGCAAAGGAGACATGTTTGAGATGAGCTTCAGGAAAGCTCGAATTCACAATGGAAGAAGATTAACAAAAAAGAAAAAAAATAGCCAGGTCTTGATATGTAATCTGTTAGAACTTGTAGTTTAAGAAATCTTGTCTGAGAAGAACAAGTAAATTATCCCCGTAACCGAATGAACAACAGAATACAGTAAGTAGGCTAAGGAATGGATGCTAATTACATCAGTTTGAGCTATAGATTTCACTTAATCAAACAGATGCTAATTACATCAGCTTGAGCTATAGATTTCACTTCATCAAACCAAGCCTGACTACATATCCACTCCAATTTTCCAAGGTATGTTATGCTTATGCGTAGCTAATTAATGGCATGCATCCATACATATACGCTGATCGATGACTCAAATGGTGACCCAACGATCGGATAATCAGTGTAGATCTGACTTAATTAGCAGCTGGGTAATTAGCACAGAGAAGAGCAGTGGCGTGGAGCAGCACCTGCGGCGCGGGAAGGAGCTGCGTGGCGAGGAGCAGCCGTGCGGTGTGGAGGAGCTGCGCCGCAGGGAGCAAGCGGCGGGGGGCACCTGCGCAGCGGGGAGGAGCTGCAGTAGCCAAAGAGGAGCCAGGAGAGCAGGGCGCCGCCAGATCTGGGAGAGCCAGATCCAGGAGACCACGGCGGTGCTGCTCCTCGGGGAAACAAAGGCAGGGGGAAGGGGACAACCCGAGATCGAGGATTCGTACCTCCAGACGGTCGCGGCCACGGGTTCGGCGGGGACGACCTGCGCGGCGGCTGTGACGGACGCGGTGGCTCCTCCAGCGGACGACTCCTCCTGCCTAGACTCCTACGATGCGCGGGAGATGGCGGGAGCGAAGCCTCCGAGCCGGCCGTTTATATATGCAGAGCCGGAGAAGCTCCCCAGAAATGGGGTGGGCGCTATCACGGATGCCGAGTACAGTGGTACGTGTCAATTCAAGAGGCGATCAACTAGAGAGGTCCGCGCACGTGGCCAGTGGCCAGCCGGTTGCATGCGAGACGTGGTCTAGAGAGGTCCGCGCACGTATTCCCAGAAATGTGCAACTAGATTGGTGCAGAACACACTCGAAGGAATATTTTTGTGCACCGGACACCGGGTACATTTTGCAGTTACACTCTGTTACTCTCTCGTTTCTCTCTTCTGATCTGAGATGTTTAGATTTATAGCAACGATAACCGGGCGTGTCGCGGCCCATTTGTCCAAGAAAAACAGCACGCGTGCGTGCGGTGTTTGACAACCTCTCCGCCAGAGCACGGATAGCACGTCATAGGGAGTTTTGGGGTTCCGCGGCAAGCGGCCGACCTCGCCCGGGGGCGCGCGGTCGCGCCGGTTTTGACCTCGTTGAGGATCGTGTGCCGTGGCAGAAGTGGTGCATCGAGGGCCGAGGAGTGGCACACACAGCTCGTGCATGACGGCCGTGTTTTTCTTTCACCGGAGTGCACGAATGCATAGTCGATAGATGGGGGGCAGCTAGCTCCAACCTTCAGCGGGAAGCAAATGAACTGCCGCCCATAGCCGAACTAAATAGACCTGTCCAGTCCTATCTACTCTATTCTGTTTTTATTTTTATAAATTCTAAAAGACAGACAAATATAATTTGTAAATCATGAATTGTGATAAAATAATTGAATTTTTATAATAGAACTTTAGAAATTATTTTGTATAAAAATTATTTTTTGAAATATTTTCCACCATCTATAAAAAATATTCATATATATCAAACAAAATGTTCATGCAATATATAAAAATTGTTCGAATGTTCGGTAAAATAATAATTTAAAATATGTTCCACCATCTATGAAAAATGTTCATGTATTTTAGAAAAAAGGGTCATCTAACTCGTGAAATATTTCATATTCCATAGAAGAACATGATAAATTTACTTGTCTAAAAATTTTCTTTTCACGTAGAAACAAAAAATTACTCTTAGAATAAAATCTAATGAACAAAAACATATTAACTTAACACTTTTCGAAGTTACATTGATCAAATATCTATGGATGATATACATGAAAAATTAGAAAGAAATATAAAAGATAAAAGGAAAAAGAAAATAAAGAAAGACAAAATAAAAGAAAGGTAAGAAAAAGAAAAAAGAAAAAAGAAAAAACCTAAAATAAAAAATAGAAGGAATAAGTCTGGTTGACCCCCTAAAGTTTGGGGCAATGACTAATTAACCCTCTGAGATATAATACCGGGTATCTAACCTTCTAACATTTGTAAAACCGTTGAAATAACCTTCTGGAAGCTCTGTAAGGTGGTTTGGAAGGTGATTTTGCCCATGTGACGCGCTGATGAGGATTAATTACCAACACGTACTGCCACATCACCAAACCTCAGGGGATCATCCGTACTTATTCCATATATATAAGGAAAACGTCCACTTTTCTTTCATAAACCATTTGTGAGGCTCACTTTACCCTCTAAATAAAACTTAAGCTTCTTTTGACAGTAAACAAAATTTAATATTACTTAATCCCTAAACATTTTTAAATCACAAATAGTTTAGCCATAAATATTTATAAATTCCTAAGCATTTTTAAATCACAAATTTTAATAAATACTTACTCCCTAAACATTTTGACAGTAAACATTTTATATGGTGAAGTGAACCCATATAAAAATATTTAGGAATTAAGTAAGTTTAATTTTTATTATTGTCAAAAGAACCTTAACTCTTATTATGGGGTAAAATGAGCCTCACTAGTAGTTTACTAGAGAAAATGGACTTTTTTCCTTATATATATGGAATAAGTTCGGATAACCCCCTGAGGTTTGGTGAGGTGGCAGTACATGTTGGTAACTAATCCTCGTTAGCACGCCACGTGGGTAAAACCGCCCTCCAAACCATCCTATAGAGCTTTCAGGGGTTATTTAAATGGTTTTACAAATGTTTGGGGGTTAGATACTCGATATTATATTTCAGGGGGTTAATTAGTCGTTGCCCCAAACCTCAAGGGTTTAACTGGGCTTATTCCAAAATAAAAAATAAAAAAAAGGTATAAAAGAGGAAAGAGAAAAAGGAAAATTAGCTTAATGGCTGGCCTTGACGGGAACGAGGGATATTCAAAGGATTCTTGGCTCCCGCAATGTGCGGGCATTAGGAGTTTCATGACACACACACACATATATAAGATGCACGCGCCGCATGAAGGAATCGAAAATTGGCCACACGAGGCCTTTCTCGGCTAATCTGAGTTTTTCTTTTGACAAGTTTTGGCCCATGTGAGTTTGCAGTGAACCTAACATCAGAAAGCTATGTTCCGATGCTATGCATGGTTTTCACTCGCGCGGTGGCTCCCAGCAAGAGCAATGACTGCATCATCTTCCCCTGCATTCTCCACACGTCCCCCTCGCCTTCAACTACTACTCTGGCATCGGGTGGCGAGGGCGCCCCGTTTATGTGCGCAGTGTGTAGCCGTGTTCGATATTCTTCTTCGATTGGTTCTCCACTGAACTGAGTCGAGGAAGACAAAAAAAAACCATGTGTATAGCCGAAGACGAAGGCAGCTAGGATCTTGCTTGTCCTTCGTTTGTACCAGATCGTTTATATTGTTTGTTTCCTTAATAATTGATATCAGATATATTTTGTCAAGAAAATCCCATGCATGGTGTTGAACGAAAACGTACACACGAATTTATTTGAGCACGAAACTACTACTGCTAGCGATTTTACATGGACAAGTGATTACTAGGATTTTTGCCGCCTCATGCAAGCGCCAGTCTACCTGCATCGATCAAGCTAGCCGGCCCTCGCGGAACAGCCGCAACGCTGTGGCGGCCGTCATTATGCCCTTCACCTTCCTGTCCTCCACGAAGAGCAAGATCCCCACAGCCTTGGCCGCCTTCTCCACCGTGTCCACGTCCATCTTCTTCGCGTTCTCCGCAGTCAACTCGCCCTTCTCCCCGACGAACAGCACCGGCGGCAGCGCGTCCGTCTTGAGCAGCGCGGCCGACAGGTCCTCCCACCCGTTCACCTGCGCCTTCATCTCCGGGCTGATCTTCCCGCTCTTCATGGCCGCCTTCGGGTGCATCAGCCCGGCCACGAACTCCGACACTGCCACGAACCGCGTAGCCTCGTTCACCATGAGCAGCAGCGTCGCCAGCATCCTCCCCGCCTGTTTCTGCTTCGGTTTGCATTCCAGGTCGGCCTTGCCGCGCGCGGCGAGCACGTTCACCCCCTCCGTCATCTGCTGCGGGCCGAGCTCCACGTCGAGCTCCCACCACGTGCCGTTGCTGCTCCAGAAGCCCTCCAGTTAGAGGTCGTCGGCGCGGACGGCGAGCCTGAGCGCGCTGGTCTGCGTCCTGAGCACGACGTAGAACCAGCGGCGCGGCGGGACGACGCCGGGCTCCACTGGCGGGAGGACGGGGCAGTTGTGGGGGAAGTGCTTCGGGTTGCCGAGCCGGTTGCGGATGCCGGCGATGAAGCTGCCGTAGTTGTCGCCGCTCTTGACATCGAACGTGACGGTGAAGAACTACGCAGCCTCTCTCACCTTGAGGAGCAGCAGCAGCACCGCCGCGTCCCTCGCCTGCTGCTGCTTCGCGGCGAAGGAGATGTCTGACTTGGTGCACGCGGCGAGCACGTTCACGGCCCGCATCATCCGCTGCGGGCCGAGCGCCACACCAGCGAGCTTGCCCGCGTCCGGTACGCGCCGCCGAAGCCCGCGTTCGTGGCGCCGCTGGGGATGAGGCCGGGGGCGAGCTCCCACCACCTTCCGTCGCTGCTACGAAAGCCCTCCATGCAGTGGCTGTCGTCGCGGGCGGCGAGCGTGAGCGTGCTCGTCGGCGTCCTGAGCACGACGTGGAACCACCGGCCTGGCGGGGCCGGCGGGAGGACGCGGCTTTCGTCGCGGTAGAAGTGCTCCGGGTTGCCGAGCCTGTCGTCGCTGCTCTTGACGTCGAACGCCACGGTGAAGAGCGGGCTCGTTGCCATGGATCTATGCACGCACGTCCGCGAGCTTCTACGTACGTACCGTCAGTGTTTCATCAGGGAAGCAGAATCTACATCGTAAAAGATTAGACAGACAAGCAAGAGAGGATCGATAGAACAAAAATGCAAAATGGCGAATTGGCGATGAATTTATAGGCGACGACGTATGCTTGCTAGAAGAATTTATAGTCAAAAGAAGCGAACTTTGATTCGGTGGTGCATATATGCAGAACATATCATACCTGGGAGGATGGTCAGTGGACGCCTCAGTCGATTAGTGAAGAAAAATCTAGGCGTAGAATGTGTCTCAAGACTGCTTTGTAAAGAGAATCCCAAAAAGAAAATTGCCAATCTGTGACAGGCGTCTCAACTCACAGACCACAACGCACAATTTTGCTTCCGCGATCACGACTAATGGTAATGGATAATTGGGCATGTGCTGCAAGACAAAGATGGATCACAAAGTTTTGACTGGAAGAGTCGCCTGGTTCAGACGGTCCAGCGAAGATTTCAGAAAGAAGCAGCGGACGCTGGTGTCACAAGCTTGTGAATTTTTGCCGGCCGGTAAACAGAACTAGTAAAATGGAGACAGCACCATAGGAAAATCGTCTAATTTTCTAAGTGAAACAAGATTCTTGTTGTCGTCAGTTTACAAGACTTCGGCTGGAGAACATATTGTTCACTTTCCATTTGTCAGCAAGGAAACAGCTCTTTCTCTGCCTTGCACTTGCAGTTTAGGCATTTTTCACATCGGAATGTTACATCTCAAATGATCTTAATTTTCATTTTCTATTTTTTTGATCTCCTCAAAAGATCTTAATTGTAGTATGGACCAACAGTAAACCTGAATTTCAATAGCGTTGTTCGAAGCTCTGGCCAGGCCTAAGTCAGGCCCGGTTTGGAAGTACCTAGGACTGAAGGAAAGAAAAATGAACAGAGCAATTCTGGGGCCTAGTAGCAGATGACAATGCGCAAAACCAAAGCATACCCACGGCCCAAGTGGCGGCCCATCAACTGCGCCAACGTGCACCCTTCTTCTTCAACTGGTTCATCACATTCTCCTTGCTCTTGCAGTGTCAAGAACCTGTAGGATGCTTGATTAGATGGCTGCATGTCAATCTTCGCAAGAAGGGAAGGAACTGCAGGAGCTGCAGCCGTATGATGGCTGTGATCCTTCAGTGTACAGAGGCCCAGTTCTGCTGCCCCGGCAGGCCAGCTCGGTGCCTCCGGGGACCGTGCCGGCTGGGCCGCCGGAGATGTCGTCGTCGTCGGGGTCGGGGAGGAGCGCGACGGAGGCGAGGGCTCTGAAGGTCCACAGCGAGGCCGAGCGCCGGCGCCGGGAGAGGATCAATGCTCATCTGGCCACACTGAGGAGAATGATCCCTGATGCCAAGCAGGTTTGCGTCATCCTATCATGCCAGTGCTTCGTGTTCTTCAGTAGTGAAACATCTGGCAACAATATCTTAGACATTTCATCAGAGTTTTTCCACTTAAAATTGTGCTATCCCTGGCAATTATGCTGGTACGAATCAGGAGTGTCAACCAACAAAATTCTTCAAGTTAGAGTGAAAATTAAGGACAAAATCAGTGGTTAACTGTGTTGAAATATATGCCCTCCTTTTCCATCAGCTTGAGCTTTTAGATGAACTAATTCAATGCATGCAATTCAGTCAACTGATCAACCTTTTTGTCCGACATAATTTATGGGGAACTTTGAGACTTGCAAGAAAGCCACAACCTTTAGGCTCTCATGTGTTTCACATTTCATCACTTTTCACTCTGCAATGCTGTGACTCGTAAGCAAAGGTTTCTCCTCTTTTGCACTGCAGATGGACAAGGCCACCTTGTTAGCCAGAGTGGTAGAGCAAGTGAAGGACCTGAAGAGGAGAGCAAGTGAGGCCACACAGCTAATGCCACCCCTGCCCCCAGAGACCGACGAGGTCTCCCTCGAATGCTACGCCGGAGACGACGGTGACGCCATCGAGGACGACAAGCGCCTGTACATAAAGGCATTCATCAGCTGCGATGACCGGCCGGACCTCGTCGCCGGGTGTCGTAGGTACGAGCCTAGACAGTAGATTTGTGGCACCCCCGGTCGGCTACAGCGACCTCCGGGCGTGCGAGGGGCAAACGAGCGAGAGCGCGAACGCACGAGATGGTCGACGAAGTAATGCGGTGTTTGTATTTAGGGCATGAACTTGAGAGCTTACAAGCGAGAGAATGAAAAAGTCAATCCCCAAACCCTACCCCTCAGGGGGTATTTATAGGGTTGGGTGAGGAGAGAGCTAAGATTACAATTTTGCCCCTACGGGGAGAGACTATTACAGGGGCACAACGGACATTTCCATATTCCTAAGGAATCTTGAGGGAATATGCTCGGGCATCTTCAGGGAATCTTCTGGGGAATATACCGGGGAATATATTGGCCCCACGCGAGGGCTCGTCGGCGACAGTCCTGTCGATAGAGGGAGGGCTCGTCGGCGATGGTCCTGACGACAGAGGGCTGGCTCGTCGGAGACAGCCCTGACGCGGGGAACGCGCGGACGCGTCGAGGACGGCTTCGTCGCGGGGAGCGTGGACGAGAACTCCTATAGCGTTACAGTGATCCTGAACGCATCGATCCGGGGTAGCGCAGAAACCCTCCTCCAACAGTAGCCCCTTGCCGGTTTTGGCGGTAGGGGAGCGCCCGTCCGAGCCGGCACACTAATCCCCGAGGGGTTGGTGCGCGGGCCGGATCGGTGAGCCGTCGATTTCTTCCTCGGGGTGACCGAGGCGTGCTCAACAGGGTGGTTTTTTCTTCTCTCCCTTTGCCTTTTTCTTCTTTTGCACAATTATCCGCGGGGGGTGCGGGGGGCGGAGCCAGATTTTCTCTTTCTCTTTTTTTTCTTTTCTTTCCTTCTCCTTCTTCTCTTTTCCTTTCCTTTCTTTCTCCCCTTTCTTCCTTTCTCTTTTTCCTTGCTGGACCGGCTATTTCCCCTATCACCGCTCAATGGGCCATGGCCCAACCGGATTAGGGCATCTCAGGAGCCACATATAGAGGAAACTAAAAAACAAAAATTAAAAAAGAAAAGAAGGACCCGGCCACTCCACGCACTCCTCTCTCTCTCTACTTCTCACGCCGCCGCCGCCACCTCCCCTTGCGCCGCCGCCGGAGCTCCCTAGCGGCGGCGCCTCGCTCCCGCACTGCCTCCGCGCTTGCGCCTCCTCCCGGCCTCCCCTGCGCCGCCGCGCTCGGGCTCCGGCGACCTCCGGCGGGCGAGGATGGGCCAACGCAGGCTCCGGCCGCCTCGGGAGCGCACCGCGCCGCCCCTCGGCCTCCTCACGCCGGCGCCGCCTCCCGGCCTCCCTTTGCCGCCTCCTCGCTCACTTCGGGCGGCCGGGCCCTTGCTTCTTCGAGCGGCCGACGGCGGGGCGTCGTGCGCCATAGCGGCGGCGCGCGAGCACCGGCGGCTCCGGCTCCGCCACCCCTTGGCCCCGCAGCTCCCCCCCGGCACACCCCGAGGCTCCCGCTGCCCCCGAGCCTCCAAGCGGGCTAGGGCGGCCAGCAGCGGGGCGCAGCGGGCTCGGCGGCCGTGGGTGGGCTTCGCGCGAGCTTCGGCGGCCGCGGCTCCACCAGCTTCTTGGCCTCGCCGCCTCCCGGCTCCACGGCGCGCGCCCGGGCCCCTCCGGCTACTCCCGGGCCCTTGAGCGGCTGAGAGCGGGCAATCGCGGGGCCCCGCGGGCGTCGGCGACTGCACGCGTCCTCCGGCGAACCCCGGCCCCGCCGCCTCTCGGCTCCGTCGCCTCCCGACTTCCGGTGCGCGCCCGAGCCCCTCCGGCTACTCCCCAGCCCTCGAGCGGGCGAGAGCGGGCGGCAGCGGAGCTTCGCGGGCCTCGGCAGCAGCGGGCGGCTCCAGCGGCGGGCTACTACGGCCGCAGGTGGCCTCGTGGATTGGTGGCTCAGCGGGCCAGCGAGGCGATGAGCGCGCGCGAGAGTGCGCGGCGACGAGCGAACGCGAGCGCGCGAGCGCGGACGAACGCGAGCGCGGCGATGACCTGACGAACGCGAGCGCGGACGAACACGAGCGCGAACGAACGTGAGCGCGGCGACGACCTGACGAACGCGAGCGCGGACGAACGCGAGCGCGGCGAAGACCTGACGAACGCGAGCGCGACGACGCTCTGACGAACGCGAGCGCGAACGAACGCGAGCGCGGACGAACGCGAGCGCGAACGACGATCTGACGAACACGAGCGCGAACGAACGCGAGCGCGGCGACGAGCGAACGCGCGCGGCGACGACCTGACGCGGGCTAACTTGGCCTAGCACGGACTCCAGTAGGCGATCGTGTGCGACGACGCTCCGCAAGCAAGCAGTGGGCTTGGGCGCGTGACTGTGAGCGAGGCTCCATGGGCGAGCGCGGCGGTGAGCGGATGAGCACGGCGACAGGCGGGCGACTTGCCGCCGAGCGCGGGCGATGTGCCAGCGACATACTGACGACATGCGGACGATGCGCTGGCGCGCGTGCCGACAACGTGCTGGTGATGCACGAACGACGTGCTCACGAGCGCTGGCGCGCGTGCCGACGAGGAGCTGGCGCGCGTGCCGACGACGCGCTGGCACGCGTGTTGACGACGTATGGACGAACGTGAATGACGCGCAGACATGGCCCTTTTCCTTGGGCTCTTTTCGACAGTGTCGAGATTCAGTCGAGGTGAACCCTGACGCGGACGTAGGGAACGTCGAACGGGAACTTGACGTGGAAGCGTCGAAGCCAACGAACACAGGCGTGGACGAATGCGGGCAACGTGCCGATGACGCGCTGGCGACGTGGACGACGCGCTGGCGCGCGTGCCGACGACGCGCTGGTGACGTGCTGGCGCGCGTGCCGACGACGCGCTGGCGCGCGTGTCGACAACGCGCTGGTGACGTGCGACCAACGTGCAAGCGACGTGTTGACGACAGGCGCCGAGGTTGTCCTTGACGATGTCGACGTAGACGGGCGCTGATGTTGCCCTTGACGACGTCGGCGTAGTCCTTGACGATGTCGACGTAGTTCTCGTCGGAGACGGATGTCGATGCTGTCCTTGACTACATCGATGTAGATGGGTAGCGACGTTGTGTTGATGTGAATGTTGAGCCTGCGCTTGTCAGTTATGGAAAAGACTGGCGCGTGCTGACGCGGACGTTGAGTTTGCGCGCATCGGTACCGGACGTCTAGGCTCGCTTCTAGCAAAGTGAGCCCCTTGCAGAGATGACACCGAGTTTAATATTAGCAAAGTGTGCGTCATACCACCTCATGCAAAAGGTTTGTGCGTCAGCGCTGGACGGGTTGTCGACGCCAGGTGGAACACGTTGATGCCGGACGGAACGCGTTGACGCTGGGCAGAATGCATCGACGCCGAGAAGCATGTCAACGCCGGACGGGGCATGTCGACGCCGGGCGGAGTGTCGACGCCGGACGGAGTGTCGACATCGGACGGAGCATGTCCGTGACGGCGGAGTGCCGACGTCGGACGGAGCATGTCCGTGACAGCCGAGTATGTCGGATGTAGCATGTCTGTCGACGTCGGACGGAGCATGTCCGTGACGGCGGAGTGCCGACGTCGGACGAGCATGTTCGTGACGGTGGAGCATGTCGACGTCGGACGAAGCATGTCCGTGACGACGGAGTGCCGACGTCAGACGGAGCATATCCGTGACGGCCGAGTGTCAACGTCGGACAGAGCAATGATGCTTGGCAGCTCGGCTTTGTTTCTGGGGGAGCCCCTTGTCCAGATGGTGCTGAGCGTGGAAGGTGTCGAGGCACACACGGACCGTACCCGGGGAGGGCGTTGAGGCGCACGTGGTGCCTTGCCCGTAGATGGTGTTGGAGCATGCTGCGGTACCTTGCCGAGACGTCTGTGGTGTCGCCAGCGTCGATGCGAACACATCGCGGGACGATATCGGTGTGCGCACAAGGCTGGCGCAGAGCGCGAAGTCCGGTACCTGCAAGGTGTTTGCCCTTTTTGCGTGAATTTTGATGCGGCGTGCTCCGGTGGGATTATTAAGTCGTCGTGTCAGAAGAGATAGTTCGTTGCGAGGTGCGCAGCACCCTGCCTCCCAATGAAAAAACCTAGCGCTCGAGGACATGTCTGAGAGCGCTTGTGACCTTCCCTAACCACAACCTTTGATGCCCACCGGCGTAGCAAGGAGTACATTAATGCTTCGCCTGGCATGGGCACTTTGCCATCGCACGACCCCGGAGGAAAGGGACGCTCTATCCTGGCCGGAGATGGCTCGACATCGCGGGGAGCTTACCGTCGCACGACCCCGGAGGGAAGGGACACTATCCCGGACGGAGGTGGCTCGACGTCACGGGGAGTTTACCGTCGCACGACCCCGGAGGGAAGGGACACTCTATCCCGGACGGAGATGGCTCGGACGTCGCGGGGAGCTTATCGTCGCACGACCCCGGAGGGAAGGGACACTCTATCCCGGACGGAGATGGCTCGGACGTCGCGGGGAGCTTATCGTCGCACGACCCCGGAGGGAAGGGACACTATCCCGGACGGAGGTGGCTCGACATCGCGGGAAGCTTATCGTCGCACGACCCCGGAGGGAAGGGACACTCTATCCCGGACGGAGGGGGCTCGACATCGCGGGGAGCTTTCGTCGCGCGACCCCGGAGGGAAGGGACACTCTATCCCGGATGGAGGGGGCTCGACATCGCGGGGAGCTTTCGTCGCGCGACCCCGGAGGGAAGGGACACTCTATCCCGGATGGAGGGGGCTTGACATCACGGGGAGCTTACCGTCGCACGACCCCGGAGGGAAGGGATACTCTATCCCGGATGGAGGGGGCTCGACATCGCGGGGAGCTTACCGTCGCACGACCCCGGAGGGAAGGGACACTCTATCCCGGATGGAGGGGGCTCGGACGTCGCGGGGGGGCTTGATGCCATGTTGACGAGCCCCTGATGTCGTTGAGGACGGGCACGGAAGCCGCCAAGTCCAAAAGCGCGCGTAATGGCAACGTCAACGACGAGCCCCTGCTGCCGCCGAGGGCGGCGACGTGCGGCGCGGCGGACGCGTGTGGCGGACGAACACGGCGGAAGACCGCAGCGCGGCGGACGCGTGCGGCGGATGAGCGCGACGGACGAGCGCAGCACGACGGACATGTGCGGCGGAAGACCCTGTCGCGGCGGATGGGTGCGACGGACGTGCGCGGCACGGTGGACGTGTGCGGCACGGCGGACGCATGCGACAGATGAGCGCGGCGGACGTGCTCGGCACGGCGGACGCATGCGGCGGAAGAACTCGTCGTGGCGGACACGTGCGGCAGAAGACCTTGTCGCAGCGGGCGCGCGCGCGGCGGAAGACCTTGTCGCGGCGGGCGCGTACAGCGGACGAGCGCGGCACGGCGGACCCGCGCGCGGCGGATGAGCGCAGCACGGCGGATGCATGCGGCGGATGACCTCTTCGCGGCGGACACGCGCGGCGGAAGACCTTGTCGAGCCAGATGTGCGTGGCGGATGCGTGCGGCACGGCTGAGGCATGCGGCGGATGAGCGCAGCGGACGAGCGCGGCGGACGTGCCGGCATGGCGGACGCGTGCGGCAGAGGTGCACGGTGGACGATGGCGATGTCAACGTCAAGCCCCTGGTGTCGCTTCGTTTCGACGCGTGCTTCAGAGTTTACCACGTCGATCGCAGCCGTGAGGAGTCCAGCAGCCCAGACGTCGGCCGATGAGTCATCGGCTCGAAGGTTAGCGGCCGACGGGTCGTTGACGCGGGCGCCGCTAAGCTCCATGGTGACGACCATGTTGTTCGTCCTGGCTTGACACGCCGGGTTTGGTGCGCGGGGGACGATCGTCCTCCGCGCTCTTTCTCTTCGACGCCATGGCTTTTCGCTCGCGTCCCCACGGTCGGCGCCAACTGTCGTAGGTACGAGCCTAGACAGTAGATTTGTGGCACCCCCGGTCGGCTACAGCGACCTCCGGGCGTGCGAGGGGCAAACGAGCGAGAGCGCGAACGCACGAGATGGTCGACGAAGTAATGCGGTGTTTGTATTTAGGGCATGAACTTGAGAGCTTACAAGCGAGAGAATGAAAAAGTCGATCCCCAAACCCTACCCCTCAGGGGGTATTTATAGGGTTGGGTGAGGAGAGAGCTAAGATTACAATTTTGCCCCTACGGGGAGAGACTATTACAGGGGCACAACGGACATTTCCATATTCCTAAGGAATCTTGAGGGAATATGCTCGGGCATCTTCAGGGAATCTTCTGGGGAATATACCGGGGAATATATTGGCCCCACGCGAGGGCTCGTCGGCGACAGTCCTGTCGATAGAGGGAGGGCTCGTCGGCGATGGTCCTGACGACAGAGGGCTGGCTCGTCGGAGACAGCCCTGACGCGGGGAACGCGCGGACGCGTCGAGGACGGCTTCGTCGCGGGGAGCGTGGACGAGAAACTCCTATAGCATTACAGTGATCCTGAACGGCATCGATCCGGGGTAGCGCAGAAACCCTCCTCCAACACCGGGCTCATCCAGGCGTTCCATGGCCTGAGGCTGAGGGCGGTGAGAGCAGAGATGACTTCCCTGGGAGGAAGGGTGCAGCATGTCTTCATACTGTGCAGGGAGGAAGGCAGTGCAAGTTGTGTTGGGCTGAAGTCTCTGAAGTAGTCCATTTCAGAGCAAGAGGCAGAGGATTCTGGAGTCACATTACTCAATTATGTCCATATAGATAACCTCTTCTGGAAATCTTGGAGCTGAAATCTTAATGCAAAGATTGCATGTACTCAAAGAAAGAGAAAAAGGAGCTGAAATGATGGTCCCAGAGAATTCCCATCGGGAGACAAAATTCTGATGGTATTGTGCATCGGAAATGGTTTACTACTGTACTAGATTTGAAGTCTGGACTGTTGTTAGTGCTTAAGTTGCAATTAATCCACACAAGATCATGGAGGCCCAGGGTTACATTGGTGCTGTAGTGTGACTGTGTATGCAGAAATATTCTTCTGCAAAGTCACATCAGCGGTTTGACATTTCAGCGTTTGCGTGAATAGACTGACATGTAACACCTCCTGATTGGTGGTCAGATTAGGATATGAGACACATAGAACCCACCTTGTTTTTACTTTTGTTTGGGCCGAGTTTTCCTGCTTGCATGCAGAATGTAGGCGTGAGCATTCAGACTCTCTCTGTATTAAACCTAAGTAGCAAATCCCTCCAAATAAGAGTAGCAAAAGTATCATTTGGAAAAGGGGTGTGAGCATATTCAAATTATGAAACATACACGTTTGCTAATTAAAATTATGGCACGAACCTCAAAATTTTCTTACAATAGAAAGAACAATCTTTTTCACAGAACCAATCTTCTTCAGATTCTAGAAATACAACCTTATTTTTACACCTAACTTTTGCTTTTTGAGAAATAATGCAAGCCTGAAAACTTCTGCTTGGGAGCAGCTAGATGCGCAAAAGTTGGACTAACGCTAGAAACATGCCAAAGTCAGGAGTTTCGAGAGACAGAATCACAATCTTTAGTTGACTAAGATCAACAAAAAATCGATTTCAGATTTATTGCCATCGATACAAGTACCAGTACCTGAGATCATCTAAGTGCAGTAACCATGAGCACTTGCAACAGCAGTTAAATTACATGGATGATTTATTCAGAGATCAGTAAAATCTCCTATTCAAAACTTGCATATATTGTCATCAAGCTGGACTATGCATCTGCTGGGACCTGATGTACATGTTCACTGAGGATTTGGTGGGCGGCTATTTGCAGCGGAAACCCTAGAGCCCCACTCAAGAAGCTCCTTACTAGTGTCATCCTTGTGTACAATGACCTCTATGAAGCACAAGCAATCCTTCTTAGGTCCTAGAGATGCCTCAATTGCCTTCTTCAGCTCCTCCTCCGTTCGGACCTACAGACACAAATGTGAAATATCATCACAAGGGTACTTTTCAACGTAGGAGTATAGCATAGAATCGCATCACCAACCTTTGCCGTATAGCACTTGCCCTCGCCATTATGGAATGCTTCCACCACGCCGGTGTAGTTCCAATTCTTGATTAAGTTGTAAGGACCGTCATGGATCTCCACCTCAATGGTGTACCCTCCGTTGTTTATAAGAAAGATGATGCTGTTCTGGCCCCACCGGAGCATTGTCGACACTTCTTGTGCTGTCACCTGCGTTTCCAGTCACAATAAATTTTTTGTTGCCTGCATATTTTGATAGAACTGTAAAAGAGTAAAATGTTTGACGGTTCTGAATTTTTGCTACCTGAAAGCTGCCATCTCCAATGAAGGCAATGGCACGCTTATCCTTAGCAGCCTGCGCATATCCCAGAGTAGCACCCACCGACCACCCAATTGATCCATATTGCATCTGAAATTCGTACCTGCCGAAAGCAAATAGTGTTCAGTTACAAACAAACTGAAAGAAAGCATCCTAGATACTGACATAAATATCTGTTAGTTGAGAACTATATTTTTTTGTTGAAACGTTTTGAGACCTATATATGAAACCAGCTGATAATATTGAATTTGTAGTAGCAGAAATTCAGAACAAGATAACTTCAGTTTTCAGTCCCACTAGAGCTAAGTTAGAAATACCTAAGTAATGGATGTTACCAACCACCAAACTAGGGAGTTTATGGCAGACAGAAGTTCCTGGACTGAAATATATGACACGACAATATTTGATTTCAACGGGAGCTTACCCACAGCCTTCCGGTAGTTTCAGCTTCTGGCAATTAAACCATGAGTCCCCACAGTCTGTGATGACAGCCGAGTTGCCAGACAACATTTTCTGGATATGCTTGAAAAGTACATTCACTCTCAATGGTTCTCCAGGCTCAGAGGAACAAGGTTCGCCCTGAGGCACAAAAATCCGACAATAGTTCTCATATGCAGCTGTGTTCTTCTTCAGCCGGCTTGCAAGTGCATGCAGGAAGTCCTTCATTAGAACACACCCAAATGCAGGGCCATGCCCAATCACCACCCGGTCCAGCTGGACCATGATGGCCTTCTCCTTCTTGAGAAGGAGTGAGTATCCAACCGAGCTGTAGTCGTTAAATATTGGGCCAGCAAACAAATAGGCATCAGCTGACTCGACAATCTCAGCACAGACTGGGGTGCTCACAGCACCCCAGTATGTGCCGATAAACCTAGGGTGGTGCTCCGGCACAAGCCCCTTTGCAGAAGGCATCACTGCAACGGGATAACCACATGCATCAGCGAGCTCTACAAAGGCTTTGCATGCTTTGGACACCCTCATCTTCGGTCCACCAACAAGGACTGGCTTCACTGCTTTGTTCAAGAAAGCCGCGGCAGCTTCCACTGCTGCATCCAGGTTCATTTGGTTTGACAGCCTGACAAATGAACAATTCCTCCACATTAGTATATCAGACCCATCTCATCGTCCTTATGTAAATAAAGGAAGCATGCCAAGTTACCTGGGGGAGAGGAAGAAAGGGACAGGGTGGCGGCTAAAGGTTGGATGCGCGATCGAGGGGAGGTTGCAGCTGATGCTGATGTAAACAGGCTTGCTCTCCTTCAGTGCAGTGGAGATGGCAGTGTCAATCTCTGCTGCACCGATACGCGTCTGAGCCCAGGTATCCGCGTCCGACACCGTATCCGATACGGATACAGTACGGATACGTCACCGATACGTATC
Source organism: Stipa capillata (assembly GCA_019208055.1). Taxonomy (NCBI): domain Eukaryota; kingdom Viridiplantae; phylum Streptophyta; class Magnoliopsida; order Poales; family Poaceae; genus Stipa; species Stipa capillata. Next base: position 361,377 of record JAGXJF010005609.1, read on the forward strand.
CACGGAGTATCCACGAATTAACGAGCGAAAATAAAGAAGAAGAAATTCGGATACCTCGCCGACTCGCCGGCGACACGGCGCGGACACGGCCTGGCCCATTGTGACGCCATTTAACCTAAGCCCTCCACTGCTCCACGGGCGACCACGCCAACTATCCGCCTCCGCCACCCTCCGCCGCCGCGCGCGCACCCACCCTCCCTTCCCGTCGGCCACCGTTGCCGGGTCGGCGGATCCACCTCCTGGCTCCCCGCGCCCGCCACCGGCCACCGGGTTCACCTCCTCCTCCCTCCACCTTCGTCGGCGGCCAGCCGGCCACTGGAGCCGTGGAGCGGTGCGGCGAGCTCCGCCTGAGGCGGCGTGGGGAGCTCCGCCCGAGGTGGCACGGCGGCACGGCGGCACGGCGCAGCACGGGGAGCCACCCCTCCGCCCGCTGCCCCTCTCCTCGCACAGCCAGTCAGCCACCCCTCTGCCCGCTGCCCTAGGCTGCCGGAGCCCGGAGCTCAACCGGAGTCGTCGGCCGCCGACTCACTGGTGCGTCGCCCTCCTACATCCCCCTTTAGTTCATTTGTTCACGCACTGAGTCACTGAGTCTGAGTTCGCCTCAAGCCTCATATGAGTATATGACTTCAGTTCATTTGTTTAGATTAGTGCTGGTTTAATCTTGATATAATAAGGCAAAAGCTAGTGATTCATCTAGAAGTTTGCTCCAAGCAATCTAACATTCCTTTGGGATTGCATTGGCAAACTCAACCCAAGTTTAAATCTTACGCCATGATAACTGCTCTTTCCAGATTTACTATGCTACCAAGTAATAAGCAAAATTTTGAAGTTAGTTCATATGCCAATACAACTTCTGTATGCGGTATAGCTCTTATGTACATCATCCTCTTTAATTTCTTTAAACTACAATATGTATTATATTTATTTTACGTTAAAAAAATACCTAGACGTATCCCCGTATCGGTGTTTTTAGGATTTGACGAATCCCCGTATCCGTATCGGCCCGATACGTATCCACGTATCCGTATCCGTGCAGCTTAGGTGTCAACCTGTTCATGTGCATCCTCCAAGTTGTTCACCACTGCCTGTCATATATGAAAAAAGATCATATCGTAGCATAAAAATACATATTATCATGTCTCATATAGATATGTTGCTTTCCCCTTCTTTTGAAAACAAAATTCATAGTTCCAAGCATAGAAATTATTCGCACAAGGTAAAGGTTTAGGCTCCTTTTGACCTTCCCAGTGGTTACGCATAACAGCATGAGGCTGCGCCCTGGCAGCGTCGGGTGTTAGTGCTTGCAGTTGCAGTCTAGGCCGGCAAACTTACAAAGCAGCTCGTTCGAGAAGGCCTTCGCCACGTGTTGCATCAATCGTGTGCGCTTTGGGGGTAAAAAATAAAATCTACTCTAATAAAATATTGAAAACCATATCATAAGTTGATTTTTCTTATAAAGAATTTTTTTTGTTACTTCTGGCCTCTGCACTAAGATATTGCACACAGCTCAATCATAAGTTGATTAAGTTCATAATACTGTTGGACTGAACATTAGAACCGACTGTTGAGTTGGCACATAAACCCTAAACACCTAGACAGCCGGACACGGAGGAATAAAATGAATATTGCAAATTATACCACAAATCTAGTTTGCTGAAGGCGCCGGCGACGGCGTTGATGGCGCTGAGCCCGCCGACGGTGAATGTCGCCGCGCAGGTGCCGACCCCGCCGCCGCGCGCGCGGGGCGTAGCTGTCGGCGGCGTACGCGGCGTTGAGCTCGTTGCAGCACCCGACGAGCCGCACCCCGGTAGTTGCTCCTGCTCGGCCTCGAGCTCGTCGAGGAGCGTGAGGTTGAAGTCCCCCGGCACGGTGAAGATGTCCCGGGCCCCGACCTCGGCGAGGCGCCGCGCGAGGTGGCGCCCCAGGGTGGCCTCCCGCGGCGAGGTGGTGGAGGGGGCCGGGGAAGAAGCCGCGTCGGCCGGGGACGGCACCGAGCCGATGGTGGTGTTCATGGCGGGTTGGCAGTTGGCGCGAAGGTTCTTGGCCTGCCTGGTGGTGGTGGCGTTGGGTAGGGTTGAAAACGGTACGAAAACGGTCGGAAAAATGTCTTACCATTTCCATTTCCGCACTTTTTTATCGGAATGGAAACGAATACGGAAACTCCGAAATCGAAACGGAAACGGAAAGTACTGGAAACGAATACGGTCAAAAACGAAAACGATAACAAATATTTGTCGGAACACAAGAACTCCTTGAACCATGCACAAAAATACAATAAAAACAACATAACACAAATAATATATATTACATAATCAATTATATTTATACGAGAGTAAGAAGGGTTAACCTGTTAGGGATAGGGGATCTAGATGGGCTGGATGGGGTAGATGACTAGATGGGCTAGAACTTTTACGTGGGCTTATTCGGAAATATTCTGTTTTTCTTATACGGAATTTCCGTTTCCATTTCCGATTGAAATCGCCGTACCGTTTCCATTTCCGTTTCTGTATAAAATTTCCGTTTCCGTTTCCGTTTCCGTATAAGAGCTTCTGTTTCCGTTTTTTTCCGGAAACGGACGGAAAATTTCCGTTCCGTTTTCAACCCTAGCGTTGGGGGAGGAGAGGAGAAGGTTCTTGTTTGGAAGTTGGTTGCTTTGTTGGACAGAAACAAATATATCGTTGGACATGCGGCTTCTGGAGCAACGGAACAAGTGTCATTTTTTCACTTTATTTTTCCTCCGTGAATGTCACAATCTGTGGCGATGTACAGTTCATCTTCTTCTCTTCTTTTTATGTTGGCACCATCTCAAAATTTCGATGAAACGTATATGACTGCACGGAGACTCAGCGGCTATCCTCGTCACCAACTTTAAATTCGAAAGTCCAAATCCACTCAAAGTACTGCTTCCCCACAAACAATCCTAGTTCTGCTCGAGGTGGAGCTCAACTGATGGATGAGACGAACAGAGGGTGTGGCATGTAACGTGACAACAGATGTTTAACATATTGATGTAATATAATTTGGTGACGGATAGCAACGGATGGATATTGAGCTATACGTACTAGTTTTATGAGAACATTTGTCTACCTCTAGCCTCCTACCGCGGTTACGTGCTGCTACCATACTATGCTGAAAAGTTTATGAAAAAATCACGATTATTTTTGAAGCAGATGTATCTACTTATATCGAGAAATCTAGAAGCACACAGATAAATCTTGCCGCGAATTTGCAGCAGAATATAGATGAGCTCTTAGCGTCACTCTTTTTCCCCTCTTTCCGGCGGCCGTTGTTTTTGGGTTAGAAGGGCAGAGGAGGTTTTTCTAGAACAACGACAGCGGGATTGATCAAAGGGCGTTGTGTACGTGCGCTGGAATGGTCTTTCGCCTTCAGCATCCCTGAACTGATTCCTCACGGCGCTGCGTGCACACGTACTAGAAAGTAGAAAGCTTCTTCGATCTAGAGCTGGTGATATGCTCACCTGCCTTTAGCCCTGACGCCCTGTGCCATGTTGTCACTTCTCATATTTAAGCCGGAACAGAACATGACGATGCGTCGCGTGCTCGTCAGCCCTCCGGGTTTTACTAATCAGGTTTTGTCACGGTTTGGTTCCCAATCAAACGCTCCTACGGACATACGAGAGCATGAATGCCCTGGACCCTAGCTAGGTACATCATGCCACGTATTGTACATAGAATTTTCGTTCACATAGTAGAACTGCGTATTTGTGCTTGAGCTTGTGGCACCGTGTGGGCGTGTCACCGCTCGGCCTCGCGCGTGCACTGCCACTTGCGGCGACGACCCTCTTGTGCTCTTTGGCTGCGGTGGTCGCGATCAAGCACCGGTTAGCGGCGCAATGGAAAGGCCTAAAAGCCCCGAGAAGTGTCGGGCCAGGCGTGAATAAGGAAGGTACCACCGCGGCGACCCAACGAGATCTTTGGTCTTGGGCTGCGCCGGCCCGTTGGTAAGGTAAGAACTAAGGAAAGTGTTGGAGGAAGGGTCCCCGCGTCACCCCGAACCGACGGGCTTCCCCCCCCCCACAGCGTCAATACCCCCCTCCCTGAATCAACACGTTCTACCCAGCATCCGCAAACCCCGCTGGCATCACCGTCGGCGTCAAGGCCACGCCCAGTCCCGGCAAGCATCCAGGTCACGCCCGGTCCCGGCGGGCGTCGAGGCCGCACTTCACCTCATCGCCAAGGGTAACACGTTGTCAAGGACCACCCCTACGTCCGACGCCGCCGAGGGTTACGTCGACATCGTCAAGGTCTGCATCGACGTCGTCCGAAACCACCTCGACGCTTTTAAAGATGCCTCCAGCGATGCTAAAGAATATTCCCTAAAGATGCTCAGGAATATTCTTCCAAATATCCTCTAAAGTGGGGCAAATGACCATAATGCCCTAGTGAGTTCTCTCTCATATGAGGGCAAAATTGTAAATCTTCCTTTTTTCCATTCTCAAAACCCTATAAATACCCCCCAGGGGGTAGAGAGAAGGGATCCCCACTTTTCATTTCCCCCCTTTGTGAGCTCTGTATTCCGTGCCCTAATACGAATAGTGATTTCCGTTATCGACTGTCCCGCGTGCATTACTCCTCGCTCGTTTGTCCCCCGCACGCCCGGCGGTCGCTGTAGCCGACCGGGGGTGCCACAAATACATTGTCTAGGCCTATACCTACGACAGTTGGCGCCGACCGTGGGGACTTCGAGCGAAAAGCCATGGCGCCGAAGAAAAAGAGCACAGCTAGGACGATCGCACCCCACACACCAAACCCAACGCGTCAGGCAAGGACGAACAACACGGCCGTTGCCGCGGAGCTGGGCGACGCCCGCGTCAGCAACTCGTCGGCTGCTAACCTTCGAGCCGAGTGCGCGCCAGCCGAGGTCCGCGCGGCGGGACTCCCCACAGCCGCGATCAACGCGGCAAACTCAGAAGCACGCGTCGAGACGGAGGCTGAGACCTTGAGGCGCGAGGCTAACGAGCTCAGGGAGGAGCTCGTTAGGGCAAAGGCTGAGGCCCTCCAGGCCCTCCAAGCTTCAAACAATGCTCGCGCCGAGGCAGGCCTGCTTCGCGCTGAGCGTGACGCCGCACGAACCGCGGCAGCTCCCCCGCCGGTCCCCGAAGCAGCCGAGGCCGCGGCAGTACGGCGTTGCCTGGACGAGACCCTAGCTGAAGCGCGAGAGCAAACCTGATGTAACACCCTTGCCGCCGAGGAGGTCATGCAGGAAGTAGCGGAAGCCCAAGCGCGCGCCAGGCTGCCATCCTCAGCAGGGGCGCAGGAGGCCGCCGCCCTCTGTTAAGCCATGGCCGATAGCCGCGCGAGAGCGATTCCTTCCCCACCCACATGCGCCGAAGAAGCCGCAGCCCTGCGGCATCAGTTGGAGGCTAGCCGAGAGATGGCCGCGGCATCCCTCTATGGCGCGGGGGAAGGCCCCAGCTACCAGCCCTTCTATCACTCCGTCGCGTAGCCAGGCGGGCAGGCCCCGGCCTCGCCGCATCGGCCGGCGGAGCACTACCCTGCGTGGGTCCCAGCGCCTTCGCCGCGCCTGGAGCTCCGCCACTCGGGATGGGTAGCCGGACGGCCCGCCGACATCACCCCCGCACCAGCTCGAGATCAGAACCTGCCAGCCATCGTCAAACGCCCCGGGCCTCACCGACGTGTACAACCCGCTGAGCCCAGGGCTAGCGGCGACGCCATGGCCGAGCAAGTACCGAGCGCCCAGTATCGCTAGCTTTGACGGGAACTCCGATGCCGTCGAGTTCCTCAGGGTGTATGAGACCGCTGTTTCCTCAGCAGGAGGCAATGAAGCGATCATGGCCAAGGGGCTACTGCTAGTGCTCTCCGGTCTGGCCAGGAAATGGTATCTCGGGCTGGCTCCTTGCTCGGTGTACTCATGGGAACAGCTCCGCGACAAGCTCACTAGCCACTTCATAGCCCACCGGAACAAGGAAGTCACCTCCTCAGACCTATTCTCCCTCAAGCAGGCCCCCGACGAGTCAATACGTGACTTCACGCAACGCTTTGCCCAAGTACAATGCCAGATCCCGGACATCACCGACAAGAGCGTGTGCGAGGCTGCCCGCCACGCGATCTATAACCCCGACTTGGCAGGAAAACTCGACAGGAAAGAGCCCAAGTCAGTCGCAGAGCTGTACGAGATTATGCGCACCTACTCCAAGTCCGAGGACGGGAAAACCCGTAGGCAGGCAGAGGCACAGGCGCTTGCCGCCTGGACCGGGCCGAAAGCGGAAACCTACGACCGGCGCGCCAGGAGGCAGAAGAACGTGTACCACGTGGAAGGGGAAGAGCGTCGCCCCGCTAAGCAGGCACGTAACAGCGACCAGGGCCGCGAGCCGGGCCGTCCCGGGCAGGACTCCCGCGGCCACGGGTCGGGCCGTCCCGAACGGGACTCCCGCAGCCAGGCTTACTCACACGGGGGCCGCGGTCAAGGCCAGGGAACGGAAACAACTCCGGGCGCGGAAGAGGCAGTAACAACGAAAGCGGAGGACGAAGGCCCGGCGGGGACAATCGAGTATTCTGCGAGCTCCATGGCTGGGTCTTTCACACCACCGCGGAATGTGACCTAGTCGCCGCAGCCCGTGCGATCAAACAGCGCGGGCTGGCCACAAGGATCGGCGCCCCACGACACGATCGCGCGGCAGCTCAAGAACGTCAGGCCCTGCCGCCCCCGCCGCCGCTTCCGCTCCTTGGGGAGCCACCAAAGCAAGTCGATGACCCGCGGCGCCGCATCGTGCACGCCATCACTGGCGGCCATGCCCACACGTTCCCATCCAAGCGACAACGCCGGGCGTACGCCCGACAGGTGCACCACATCAACTCGTCGCCACCCACCGAGCTACCTCTGTGGGTCGGCGCCACGGTGACCTTCGGCCCCGAGGATGCCACGGGGATCAGCCTCCCCCATCACGACACCCTCGTCGTCTCGGCGGTCATAAACGACTGTGAAATGCGTCGTGTCTTCATCGACGGAGGAAGCTCGGTGGACATCCTGTTCGCATCCACCCTCGCAGAGATGGGGATACCACGGGCTTGCCTCGCCCCCGCTGGCATCCCGCTCCTTGGCTTCGAAGGCGAGCCGGTCCCGGGGCTCGGGAAGATTGAGCTCCCGGTGGAGTTCGGAGAAGGAGAGTGCAAGCGTCAAGAGAATATTGTCTTCGACGTGGTTGATCTCCCCTACCAGTACAACGTCATCCTCGGCCGGGTCACGCTGAACAAGTTCAGCGCCATCCCACACCATGCTTTCCTCTGCATGAAGATCCCGTCCCCTTGCGGTGTCATTACCGTGCGAGGCAATCAAGACTTATCTCGCAAAATCGACAATGACATCCAGGCGGCCATTCGCTATGTCCACACTGTCCATGATGAGGCAGAAGCTGAGAAGACTGCGCCAGGGGCCACCGACCCCCCAACATCCGGGTGGTGGGTCCCAAAGCCCAAGCCCGATGGCGAGACACGCGAAGTACCACTGTCAGATGAAGACCCGGTCAAGACGGTGCTCGTCGGGGCGAACCTCGACCCAAAAGTCACAGAGGCTTTGCTCGGTGCACTCCGGGGCGACCGCGACCTCTTCGCATGGGAGCACGAAGACCTCCCCGGCGTGCCCAGGGAAATTGTCGAGCACCGGCTGTACGTCAAGCCGGATGCGCGCCCAGTGAAACAGAAGCTCCGGAGGATGTGCGTAGAACGTCAAGCTGCGGCCCGTGAGCAGGTTGACAAGCTCTATAAGGCCGGGGTCATCCGCGAGGTCATGTACTCGGATTGGCTCGCCAACCCCGTCCTCATCAAGAAGGCCAACGGGAAGTGGCGCATGTGCGTTGACTACACCAACCTCAACCGCGCATGTTCGAAGGACAACTTTCCACTCCCACGGATCGACCAGCTAGTTGATGCCACCTCGGGATGTGAGCTCATGAGTTTCTTGGACGCATACTCTGGGTACCACCAGGTGTGGATGGCCAAAGAAGACGAGGAGAAGACGAGCTTCATCATGCCCTCTGGAACGTTCTGTTACGTCCGGATGGCCTTCGGACTCAAGAACGCTGGCGCAACCTTCGCACGGCTCATTTGCAAGGCCCTCGCGCCTCAGATAGGGCGAAACATTGAGGCCTACGTTGACGACATTGTAGTCAAGAGCGCCCTCGCAGATACCCATGCCGCAGACTTGCGGGAGACGTTCGACAACCTCAAGAAGGCGGGTATGAAGCTCAACCCAGAGAAGTGCGTGTTTGGGGTCCAAGCGGGGAAGCTTCTTGACTTCCTTGTGTCAGCAAGGGGTATCGAGGCCAACCCGGCAAAAATACAGGCCGTGCTCGACATGCGACCGCCGGAAAATGTTAAGGAGGTGCAAAAACTGACAGGGCGTCTCGCCGCGTTGGGGAGGTTCATCTCTCACTCAGCTGAAAAAGGACTCCTGTTTTTCAAGACGCTGCGCGGATCCTCCAGCTTTGAGTGGACAAGTGAAAGCCAAGCCGCCTTGGAAGATTTGAAGACATACCTCGCCTCGCGGCCCCTGCTGCAGAGCCCTTGTCCCGGGGAGGCGTTGTTGCTCTACCTCGCAGCCACCTCGACGGTGGTGAGCGCCATCCTCGCCAAAGAAAAGGACAAGACCCAACATCTCGTCTACTACGTGTCTGAGGCGCTGCAAGGAGCGAAGGTGCGGTACACCGAGCTGGAGAAGCTCGTGTACGCGCTCCTCATGGCGTCAAGGAAGCTGCGACACTACTTCCTCGCCCATTCAGTCCGAGTACCGTCGGCCTTCCCCATCGGTGAGATGCTTCGCAATAAGGAAGCGTCCGGGCGCGTTGGCAAGTTGTCGGCCGAGCTTGCCCCGTTCTCCATCGAATTCGTGCCAAGGACAGCAATCAAGTCCCAGGTGTTGGTGGACTTCCTGGCAGAATGGGCCCCGTCAGAGCACGCCGCGCTCCCAAGCCCCTCAGACCCGCTGTGGACGATTTACGTCGATGGCTCGTGGTGCTCGGAAGGTGCCGGCGCTGGAGCAATCCTCGAGTCCCCGGAGGGCAACGTCACCTCTTATAGCGCACGCCTCGAGTTCCAGACCACTAACAACGGGGCGGAGTACGAGGCGCTCCTCCTCGGTCTCCGAAAGGCACGCACCTCGGGTGTGCGGAGGGTGGTCGTCAAGAGCGACTCGCAGCTCGTCACCGGTCATGTCGACAAAAGCTATCAGGCCAAAGACCCCGAGATGATCAAGTACTTAGCTCTGGCCCGAGCCATGGAGAAACACTTCACCGGCATCACTGTTCGCAGCATCCCACGTGCTGCGAACACCGATGCCGACAGCCTCGCAAGAGCCGCAAGCACGAAGACCGAAATCCCCCAAGGGACATCTATGAAGTGATCTCGGAGCCCGCCACAAAGGGGCTCCCCGAGGTGTGCCTCATTGGCGTGCAAGACTGGAGGGCCCCGGTCCTGGGTTACCTCTCAGACGAGATGGAGCCCGCCGACCCCGTCGAGGCACGGAGACTCAAGAGTCGGGCCCGGGGCTTCGTCATCCACGACAACGCCCTCTACAAGCGCGGGGTGTGTGCACCCTATCTTCAGTGCGTCTCCAAGGAGGAGGGACTCGAGCTGGTCCGCGAAATCCACCAAGGGCTGTGTGGGTCGCACCTCGCCCCCTGAGCCTTGGTGTCCAAGGCATTCCGTCAAGGGTTCTATTGGCCCACCGCCCATCGCGACGCCCAAAGCCTCGTCAGAACATGCCCCGCGTGCCAATGGATGGGGCGAGGCACGAAGCTCCCTGCGAACGAGCTGCAGCCCATCCCACCGTCGTGGCCGCTGGCCCGCTGGGGCGTCGACCTCGTCGGCCCATTCGGGTCAAGGAGACACGGATACAATTTCGTCGTCGTCGCCGTCGACTACTTCTCCAAGTGGATCGAGGCCGAGCCCTTAGCCAAGATAACGTCGGTAGCCGTGCAGAGGTTTCGTATGGAAGAATCTCATTTGCCGCTTCGGCGTCCCAAGGGAACTCACCGTCGACAACGGGACTCAGTTCGACGCGACTCCCTTTCGAAAGTTCTGCATCGGCCTCAGCATCAACTTGTGCTTTGCCTCTGTGGCCAATCCAAAGGCGAATGGCGCGGTCGAGCGGGCCAATGGGATAGTCCTTTCGGGCCTTCGCAAACGTCTCTTCAACTTGCCCAAGGGTCTCTGGGCTGACGAGCTCCCTAACGTCTTGTGGTCCACCCGCACGGTAGCCAGTCGGGCCACCGGCCTCACTCCCTTCAAGTTATTATATGGAGAGGAGGTGGTGACCCCCGAAGAAATCAAGATCGGGTCCCTGCGCACCACAACGGCCGTCGACGGAGATTCCCAAGAGGTATTCCCTCGAAACGCTGGATGCCATCCGGCAGGAGGCTGCTCTCAACATCGATCGGTATCAGGCCACCATGGCGAAGGCATACAACAAAACCATCCGCCCACGACCCATCCACGTCGGCGACCTCGTGCTCAAGAAGAAGGCAAACCCAGAAGCCGACGGTAAGCTGAGCTCGAAGTGGGAAGGACCGTACGAGGTGGTTCGCGCCACCCGTCTGGGAGCATTCCGCCTGGCAACCCTCGACGGGGGCGAGCTGAAGCACAGCTGGAACACTGACAATCTCCGTAAGTACTATGTATAGGTAGCCGCTGTGTCGGCATCTTTTGCAGTTTCTTGAAGTAGTGTAGTGAGGGATAGGGCCGCTGCGACGGTCTCCGCCCCCGCTCGCTCATTCACTTGTGTTGAAGTCGGCGCGCCGTCATCGCCGCTTTTTGTAATCGGCCTTAGCGCCCCCAGGATGCTAAGCCTTAATGGAAAACTCAACACAGCGGCACCGCCTCACGAGGTAAAAGGATCTAACATCTCCGTCCGGGATAGTGTCCCTTCCCTCCGGGGTCGCGTGACGACAGCTTCCCGCGATGTCGAGCCATCTCCATCCGGGATAGAGCGTCCCTTCCCTCCGGGGTCGCATGACGACAGCTTCCCGCGATGTCGAGCCATCTCCGTCTGGGATAGAGCGTCCCTTCCCTCCGGGGTCGCGCGACGATAGCTCCCCGCGATGTCGAGCCATCTCCGTCCGGGATAGAGCGTCCCTTCCCTCCGGGGTCACGCGACGACAGCTCCCCATGATGTCGAGCCATCTCCGTCTGGGATAGTGTCCCTTCCCCCCGGGGTCGCGCGACGATAGCTCCCCGCGATGTCGAGCCATCTCCGTCCGGGATAGCGTCCCTTCCCTCCGGGGTCGCGCGACAATAGCTCCTCGCGACGTCGAGCCACCTCCGTCCGGGACAGAGTGTCCCTTCCCTCCGGGGTCATGCAGCGATAGCTTCCCGCGACACCTAGCCAGGCAGGGCGGGAATGGTACCGCGCGCTCAAGGACACCTCTATTTGATTATTATTGCATTCTACAAACAGAGCAAGCGCTCTCGAGCACGCCATCGAGCGCTAAATGTTTTTGGATGGGAGGCGTGTACCGCGTCGCTTACCCCGCAACATCTTTATTATTACACCCCACGTTGCTACAACAAACAGGCATGACTTTACAACCCATTTCTTGCATGTTTCGCAAGGCTTGCCCATCTCATAAAGCACGCCTTAGACCTATAGCGCAGATCAGAAGGAGATTAACAAAAGGGAGCAAACAACTAGAAAATTAACATGGTTTGCAAGAGCACAGCTAGATCAAGATATTGCAAATACTCATACTTTTTATTCATGATAAAAATTGTTCATATTAGCTAGTTTTGTGGGATGATCCTGAACTACAACGAGACCAGAGAGACAAACAAGCACGGCATGGTTGAAAACACGAGGCAACAACATAGTTTACCTGCACTGCAGGGAGCAGAGATCAGCAGAGCGTAACACCGCAGCTCAGTACCAAGGGAGCAGAGACAGAACGGAGGTAAGGGAGTCTGAACGAACGATCAAATAAAGGGGAGAGATAAACAGCAGTAGAAAAGGATGAATGCACATAATAGCACCAATCCGTCGGCGCCGTGGCACTTTCGAGGATCGAAGAGGCACAGTAACCGTACCGCACATAAATCTCACATAGCTCAGTCTCGCAAGGAGCGCTGGGCAAGGCTGGCAAGAAAGGTCAAGACCTCTGCGGCACTTAAGATGTGCAGGTCATCATCATGCCGCTCAGCTTTCTTTATCCTAACAGAGGCACTCTTATGCGACTCAGGTCGATGAGGCCTTGTTCCCAAACGACCCGCATTAACCTTCCACCGAAAACCAACAACCTGCAAGTCGTCCAGCGCAAATGTTCAATAATTGCATAAAAGAAAAGAACATGTGAAACAATTTTCTGAGTTTTCATTGATAACTAGCAAAATACATGAGAGTTACAAAGGAAAACTCTAGCCATGCAGACCCTACCAAAAGAAAAGCCCCAGCTATGCCAATCCTACAACTAAGGGGCTTACGTCGATGCAGCGACGGCCCAGGCAAGCGAGCTACTGAGATACCAAAAGCTAAACTATGATCCTATCATACTAAGGTAAGCAAAACACACAAGGCCAAGGGGTGAACCTCACACCTGAGGAGGTGGGTTCGTCCCGCTAGGGGCTCCCCCGGAGCTGGACGCCGCGGAGGGATCCTCTCGTGCACGACGGGACCGCTGCAGGGCGCGAACGTGCGAAGGGCCATGCTCGCTCCACACAGAACTGAGGAAAACTTGGGAGTGGCCCCGGATGCAATCCCGAACACTCCCGAGTTCATCACGAGTCGGAGCGTGGTAACCACGGGCAGCAAACGTCTCGACATGGCCACACTTGGCCACGCTCAAGCAGCCAAGAACCAGCTCGGTAGAGGCCCGAGCACAGTCGAGCGAGTACCCTGAGACAGCAGCACGCGCAGCGGCGCCAACAGTAGCAACCTGATGCAACTGGGCGGCGACGTCGCCCTCGCCGGAAGCGTCAAGGGGGGGAACGGCGAGGCCTAGCGACCCAGCTAGCTCGCCCACCCCCGCAGCGGCCAGCGCTGCCAAAGACGCCACCTCCTTCTGACCCTCGGCACGAGTGGCCAACTCTGCCGAGAGTCGCCCTGCCTCGGCCTCCGCACCGGCCAGCGAAGCGCGAAGGGCGCCAATGGTGGCCTCAGCCGCCTCAAGCCTCTCGGCAGCCGCAGCCTCAGCACGCCGGGAAGTCAGCTGGGACTTCTCCAACGCCTCCAGAGTAGCAGAGGCCTCTGCCCGGGCAACCGTGCGCTCCTCTTGGGCCGCCAACATGCCCGCCCGAGCGACAGAAACTTCCCGACGCTTGACCACCTGTGCAAGGAGCCAAGCGTCCTGTACCGCGGCACCTTGCTCCAAAGCGAAGAGGCCCTGAAAGATAAGGAAAAAGGTGGGATCAGCGAAGCCCCGGACGGGGGGTAGACCAAAGCCAAGAACCTTGCAGTAGACATGTTACCTTGAGGAACGAGGCCCTGGCACTGTCGTACAGCTCGGGACAGGTACGCCCACTAAGCACGGTGGACAAGTCAGCCGGGAGGACAAGCTCGGCCACACGCCGGAAGAAGCGCCTCTCCTCCCTCGAGCTGACAAGACACTCTGAGGGGAGCTGACCCGCCACTCGCAGGGTACGCGGGGAAGCTCCTCATCATCATCACTCACGTCCTCTGCAGCCGGAGGTGGCGGCGGCGGGAGCACCTGTACCGAGGGCTCCCGCGGAGGCTCGCGATGCCTCGACGTCTCCGAAGCATTGGGAGCCATCCCGTCCTCCCTATCCGAGTACCAGAAGTCCCCCTCAGGTGACTCCGGCAGAGGAAAGGGCCTCTCCACCTTGGAGTCATCATCATGATTGTCCTCGTAATTGGCAGTGCGGCTCGCCTCCGGCTCGTCCAGAGGTGCCACCCAAGGGCCCTTCCCGCGCCCTGGGCGGTGAGGAGGTGCAGATTGGTGCAGCTCCACCTGGACGCCGGGAGAGTGCCCCGCTCTCACCGGCGAGCGGGACCTAGGAGGGGAACGAGGCTCGGCAGAAGCAGGGCGAGGCCGAGTCGAGCGAGTCGGCGAGTCTGGGGAGGGCGGTGGAGAGCGCTTTCGGAGCTGCATCTACGCCGTCTTAGACAAGACGACCGGACGCTCCGGACACTCCAGTCCAAAGGCGATGCAAGCACGGTTGCGGCGGGGTTCCTTGATCACCTCCTTAATGCCAGCGAACTCCCACGGCATCACCGGTCCAAGTACCGCCACGGCCGCATCTTCCCCTGCCTCGAGGGTCAGACCTGCGATCAAAGCCGAAACGGAGATCAACGCCGTGTACACGTTACCGCTAAATAAAAAGGCAGGAACAGTATGAAGAAACCTTACCCTCGGAGCGGGAGTAACCCGGCGCAGAAGGAGTCGAGGGCGACGCTACCCTCAGGTGGTGCAGATCCAGGAAGGGCCCCTCGCCGCGCGGGTAGCAGGAAGGGCTCCCATCCTCTCGCCAGGGGCACGACCTTCAGCATGTGGTACTCCTCCACTAAGTCTCGCGCGCTCACCACCGAAGCCATGCGCGCGAGGATGCTTGCGCGCGAAGCGTCTGTTGACGTGGGCGACGTGTAGGGAGGCGAAGTCCGGGGCACCGGGCCACGCCCCGCATGAGTATAGGCAGGATCGGTAACGGTGTAGAAAAACCAATCCTGCCTCCAGTTGTCCCACCGGTTCTTGGTGGCCCACGCCGGGTATGAGATGCCCAGGCGACCCCGGCGCTTGACGAAGGTGACCATGCCATACAGGGAGATCGCCTCCTCCCCGCTCTCGCTCGGTACCGCCACGCGAGCCACGTGCGCCTGGTGAAAGTAGGCGAAGAGCTCGGCGGAGCCCTCCATCCCCATGCTCCGTAACGCCCACTCAAATACCGCCAGGCGAACGAAAGCACCTGGGCTGAGGTGTGCGACCTCGAGCTCGAAGAACTTGAGCACCCTCTTCAGCAAATCAGCAGCCGAGAAACACAACCCAGCGTCGAACTGCGTGGTGAAGGCCACGACTTGGCCGGGTCCGGGTTTCCCCCACAACTCCGTCCGCTTTGGGAGGACGACGGCGTCGACTGTGGAGATCTTGCCCTCGTCGACAAGGCGCTGGATCAGGGTCACGTCCGCACGGGAACGACCGAGCCACCGGGTGTAGCGGTTGCCCTCGCCAGCCTCGGCCCCGTCCGTGTCAGCGCCGGCCACCGTCCCCTGTCCCTTGGCGCACATCTCCTTGGCCTCCGAGCGCCTCTCCGCGGGGGGTCCTCGCGCCGGTGCAGAGGGTCCGCGTGCCTCCGCGCGCCCCTCCGCGGGGAGTCCGCGCGCCTCCGCGGGGGGTCCACGTGCCCCCGCAAACGCCTTCGAGCGCCCCTCCGCAGGGGGTCCGCGCGCCCCAGCGAAGTGTCGACACATCCCCGCGGAGGATGGCGTGCGCCGCTCCGCGAGGGTCCTCGCACCCTCGTATGCGGCTTCTCGCGTGCGGCATCTCGACATCCTGAGGACGGGTCCCAGCCTCCCGGACGACCCTCGCGGTGCGACGGCATCGCTGGCGAGCTCGCTCCTCGCCGCCCCTGCGACCCTCGGCGCGCAACAGTGTCGCGCACCAGCGCTCCCTTCAAGCGTCGCGAGGACGGTGGGGGAGCGGTGTCGCGACACGGGCAACCGGGGTGCAGGCAATGGCACACGGAGGCGGTGACAGGGTGAAGCTGGAGCAGCCCGTGGCGGTGTAGGCGGAGGCGGTGATGACGGTCAAGGCGTTCGCAACGTCCCAGCAATGGCGGCAAACGGGAGGCGACAACGCGGCCACCACGTCTTGAGCAAACGGGACCACGATCGATGCGACGCGGTCACTGCGATGGGTCCCGTTACAACCTCCTCGCCGAGCTGTCCCAACGGCCGTAAAACTGGACGGGCGTAGAAGTCGCCCAATCTGCAGTGTTCCTGTGCGAAAAATCAAACAAGCGCAGCAATAAGAGGAGTCATCCTATGGAATGCATCGCACCCAGCGACCAGGGGCGTATACGAGTGCGATGTCATCACCGCAGATACAAACGCTACCTCGTCAATCATGCTAAAGGGACGAGTTCGGCAACGAGGACACATACGCACGACGTTGGCAAGACTACATCACTCCGTTCGGATTATACGAACATGGCAAGAAGCAGAAAAATGGGGAGCATCTACACGTGCGAAGACTAACAATTCATTTACATAATGCACTACCAAGGTGTAAGAACACGAGGAAAGCAGCCGCATCCACCAGAAAATGCAGTAGCAGTCCATCTCATGCATCATAATAAAAATATATCTAGCCCACCCCATACATAATAAAACAGAAAGGGTGTAACAGTCCGTCATCTACACGCGGCATTTTTCATCCAAGGGAAATAGCAATATGCGATAACAGTTCATTTTACATGCACAAGTTCATCTCATACATCCCAGCATACTACATCGAAAATAAAACACACGCATTTGAATGCGCTCATGCGGCGAAAAGAAAAGCAGATCATGACAAAACGAAGGGCCGTTACCCTTGACGACCGGTGAAGAATAGGACGCGGCCAAGCACCCCGGACGCCCTCGCCCCAACTAGCTCAAGCAGCAGCGACCGCACGACAAGGGGGTCGAGGCAATAGGCGGAGGCGTCGCTCCAGGGGCGGTGCCCTCCCTCCAAGGCGTCCGACGAGGCCGGGGCCCGAGGCAAGCGGCCCGAGCAGGCAGCCCGGGCGGTGACGGGGTGGGGCCCGAGGCTGTGCTACGGCCCGAGCGACGCTGGGGGCGGGAATCCAAGCCACGGCGGCGCAGCGGGGGTGAAGCGGCGGTCGGCGGCGCTTGGAGGAGAGGACCGGCGGTCGGTGGCGCGTGGAGGAGAGGGCCGACGGCGACAGCCGGTTGGAGAGCGGCGCGCCCGGGTAGGTGGAGCAGCGGCAGCCTGGGCCGGCGCGGCCGGCGAGCACTGGGGGAGCGGCGGCGGTGGCGGCCCGAGCCTGAGCGAGGCATGGCGCGGCGGCGGTGGACCCGCGGGTGGCGGCGCCAGGCTCGGTGGCGACGGCGGGGCGTCCCCTTGGGTGGCCGGCGGCGGGGTTAAGGCGGCGGCGGCTGGAGCTCCCGCGAGCGGCTGGCGACAAGAGAGGCGCGGCAGCGGGGAGCGAGGCGCGGCTCGGCGGCGGTAGACCCGCGGGCGGCGGCGCCGGGCTCGGTGGTGAAGGCGGCGGCGGTGGGGAGCTCCCGCAAGCGGCCGGCGACAAGTGAGGCGCGGCAGGGGAGCAAGGCGGGGGCGCGGCAGGGGAGCAAGGCGGGGGTGAGGCGCGCGGCAATGGGGGGGCAGGGGGTGCTGGGGGGCTGCGGTGGTGGAGATAAATATCTCCTCCACAAACCGACCAGGCAGCATGGCGCCATGGCGTAGGGGCATGGCTGCAGCCCCCTTAGTCAAAAAGGGTAGGCGCCTGGCAGAGAAGAGAGGAAAAAAAAAGAAAGAAAAGGAAAGGAAAGAGAAGAAAGAAAGGAAAAGGAAAGAAAAGAAAGAAAAGGAGAGAAAAGAGAAGAAAGGGAAGAAGGAAAGAAGAAAAGAAGAAAAGAAAAGAAGAGAAAAGAGGAGAAAAAGAAAAAAGAAAAAAAGGGGGGCCGGGAAGGGAGGAGGAATTCGTCAGTTCGGCCCGCGCGCCAACCCATTGGAATTGGTGCGCCGGCTCGAACGGGCGTCGCCCGACCGCCCGAACCGGCAAGGGGCTACTGTTGGAGGAAGGGTCCCCGCGTCACCCCGAACCGACGGGCTTCCCCCCCACAGCGTCAAGACCCCCCTCCCTGAATCAACACGTTCTACCCAGCATCCGCAAACCCCGCTGGCATCACCGTCGGCGTCAAGGCCACGCCCAGTCCCGGCAAGCATCCAGGTCACGCCTGTCCCGGCGGGCGTCGAGGCCGCACTTCACCTCATCGCCAAGGGTAACACGTTGTCAAGGACCACCCCTACGTCCGACGCCGCCGAGGGTTACGTCGACATCGTCAAGGTCCGCATCGACGTCGTCCGAAACCACCTCGACGCTTTTAAAGATGCCTCCAGCGATGCTAAAGAATATTCCCTAAAGATGCTCAGGAATATTCTTCCAAATATCCTCTAAAGAGGGGCGAATGACCATAATGCCCTAGTGAGTTCTCTCTCATATGAGGGCAAAATTGTAAATCTTCCTTTTTTCCATTCTCAAAACCCTATAAATACCCCCCGGGGGTAGAGAGAAGGGATCCCCACTTTTCATTTCCCCCCTTTGTGAGCTCTGTATTCCGTGCCCTAATACGAATAGTGATTTCCGTTATCGACTGTCCCGCGTGCATTACTCCTCGCTCGTTTGTCCCCCGCACGCCCGGCGGTTGCTGTAGCCGACCGGGGGTGCCACAAATACATTGTCTAGGCCTATACCTACGACAGAAAGCTCGAAAAGCTAGATCCTTGTAGCCGTCAAATTGGGGTGAGCTCCAGTGATGGGCTTTGCACGCTTCAAGGATTCACAGTTTTTTTATTCTTGGTGTTTAGTTGGGATAGATTAAAATTTTATACTCTTCATATTTTGTGTGTGGCTATATGCACTTTTGTATAAAGACCAGAAAATACTCTTTATATTTATCTACATCTGCTACCGTAATATAATAAAAACTTCCTTGGTCTAAGGACTAAGGAAAGCTCGAAGAGCTAGATCCTTGTAGCGGTCAACTTGGGGCTGTGGCGACGTATGCTCCAGGTACAAGACGATCTGACCTGTCCCTTTGTTTCGGACCTTTTGTAGTATTGTTGAGGCGGCGACAAGGTTGACTGACCGGTGAACGGCGATGGACAGGACACCGACGAAACTGTACTTACAATCGCAGATAAATCAATCGGAAAATACGTGTCGCTAGATGTGCATGCCCCTAGACTGACTGCACTAGTCATCCTCGCATGCAATGATATATTTGAGCTACGTACGCATCTTGACGATGGTATCGAGCATACTTTTAGATTAATCGTCCAGTTGAGAACTTTTAGATTAGCATGTCATCTAAACTACTCAGTGTTCTCAATATATACACAGCACACATGCAAATGTTAGGCAGGCAATTAGCTACCCACCAAGAGAGGACCTCCATGCCCGAAGGTATCTACGAGGCGTTTAAGAGTGCGCGCGCGAGGTATACTTGAAACGGTCAAACCTTATCACTTCCAACCTATTATCTACCGGCTGTAAGTCGATCTGTAACATGTGGGCTGTGGCCTCCTTACTAACACGCATCGGCTGCATGCAATATTGACTAGTAGTAACAAGGGAAGCCGATTGGGCAGGCTGCATGGCCCACGATAACTGCGCGTACGGCCAGTAATGCAAGTGCAAGAGTAAGCCTCGCGCGGACGGGTTGATGCCGTGCCATCTTTACCGCATGCAGTGCACCCTCGATGAACGGCCACCAGAAGATAGCCACTGTGTATATAAACAGGGGCATGAGCGGGTAGAACACTATCTCACTGCATAGAAGCTCACTTCTAAGCCATCCAACCAATCACAGCTGCCATTACATATGTCCTCCATGATGACACATCCCCAGCCATTGGTGTTATTGCTACTGCTCCTACAAATCCAGCTCGTGGCCGTAGACTCGCTTCTCCCTTCAACGGGTACATACACCAACCACACCGCCGTACCGGCGGTTCCATGCTTGCCTGACCAGGCGTCGGCGCTGCTCCGGCTGAAACGGTCCTTCTCCACCACCAACGAGTCCGTCACGGCCTTCAGGTCGTGGAGGGCCGGCACGGACTGCTGCCGTTGGGAGGGCATCCGCTGCGGCGACGCTGACGGCCGCGTGACTTCCCTTGACTTGGGCGACCGCGGCTTGCAGAGCGGAGGCCTAGATCATGCGCTCTTCGACCTGATCTACCTCGAGTACCTGAACCTCGCCTACAACCACTTCAACGGGTCCCAGCTCCCATCCACTGGGTTCGAGCGCCTCGTCAAGCTCGCCCATCTCAACCTCTCCAGCTCCAGCTTTGATGGCCAGGTACCAACTGGTATCCGTCACCTCACCAATTTGGTATCCCTTGACCTCTCTACTGGCTTTGAAATTGTTGAGAGGCTCCAGGATGGCTACTCGGTGCACCTGGATTCAGACGATGACTCCATTCGGCTCATAGAGCCAAACTTTGAAGCCTTAATTGCAAACCTTAGTAATTTAAGGGAGCTCAACCTCGGCATTGTAGATCTGTCTGACAACGGGGCGCAGTGGTGCGATGCTCTAGCCAAGTTCTGTCCTAAGCTTCACGTTCTTAGCTTACCATTTTGTGGGCTCCCTGGACCTATTTGTGATTCACTTTCTAGCTTGCAATCACTTGCTATTATTGACCTAGAGCATAATCATTTATCTGGTACAATTCCAGATTTCTTGACCAACTTCTCCAAACTGAGTGTTCTCCAACTTCAACGTAACAAACTTGAAGGATGGGTCTCTCCTGCAATCTTTGAACATAAGAAACTAGTGACCATTAATCTTTACCATAATCCT
The DNA here is from genome assembly GCA_019208055.1 of Stipa capillata. Lineage (NCBI taxonomy): Eukaryota > Viridiplantae > Streptophyta > Magnoliopsida > Poales > Poaceae > Stipa > Stipa capillata. The sequence goes on from JAGXJF010005609.1 coordinate 381,876, forward strand.
GGAATCTCTGGTTTCTTGCCAAATTTCTCAACTAGCAGTAGTTTGGAGAATCTAGTTGTTGGTGCTACCAATTTCTCCGGTACAATACCAACTTCCATTAGCAATCTCAAATCTTTGAAGAGGCTAGGCCTTAGTGCTCCTGGCTTTTCTGGAGAGCTGCCCTCGTCAATTGGTCAGCTCAAATCCCTGAATATATTAGAGATATCTGGAATGGGAATAGTAGGGTCCATACCTTCCTGGATTGCAAACCTAACCTCTTTGACAACTCTCGAGTTCTCTGATTGTGGCTTATCCGGATCCATACCTTCTTCCATAGGCAGTTTGAGGAAATTGAGAAAATTAGTGTTGTGTAACTGCAGCTTTTCAGGACAAATACCTTCACATGTCTCAAACTTAACACAACTGCAAATAGCCTTACTTTATTCAAACAATTTAGTTGGCACAATAGAGCTTACCTCTTTTAGGAAATTTCCGCATCTAATTTCCTTGGATCTCTCCAATAATAATCTAGTTGTGGTAGATGGAGAAGATAATTCTTCATTAGCATCCCTTCCCAAAATTCAGCAATTAGTTTTAGAAGGTTGCAACATGACTGAATTTCCTAATTTCCTGAGGCATCAAGATGAAATCGCATGGCTTGACCTTAATAATAACCAAATCCATGGGGATATACCTCAGTGGGCATGGGAGACTTGGAATGATCTCTTCATTTTGGACCTATCGGACAATAAATTTACTAGTATTGGTTATGCCCCTCTTCTTCCTATAAATATACGAGCGTTTGATCTTAGCAACAACATGTTTGAGGGGCCCATACCTATACCTCAAGGCTCTGCACTACTGCTTGATTATTCAAGCAACATGTTCTCATCTCTACCTTCTAATTTCAGTTCTCATCTTAGTGATGTTAACCTCTTCACGGCCTCTGATAACAAACTATCTAGAAAAATTCCACCATCTTTTTGTGGGGTAGCGAGTATACAACTCCTTGATCTCTCTTACAACAACTTCAATGGCTCGATCCCTCCTTGTCTGATGGATAATGTTAGTGGGATGCAATCATTAAATTTGAAAGAAAATCAGCTTCATGGGGAGTTCCCAAACAATATCAACGAGGGGTGCTCATTTGAGGCATTAGATCTCAGTGGCAACTGGATTGAAGGACAGCTGCCCAGATCTCTGGTTGCTTGCAAGAAATTAGAGGTACTTGATGTTGGAAACAATCAAATTAGCGACTCTTTTCCATGTTGGGTGAGTACGCTTCATAGACTTGAAGTCCTTGTCCTGAGATCCAACAAGTTCTTTGGACAGGTCGCACAATCTCTTGCAGAAGAAAAAAGTACTTGTGCATTTCCAAGTTTAAGAATTGTGGATATATCCTCAAACAATTTCTCTGGCCCATTGCCCCAGGAAGAATGGTTTAAGAAGTTGAAATCAATGACATTTAGAGATTCAAATAGGTCATTGGTCATGGATCATGAAGTGCCACAACTAGGACAAACGTACAAGTATACCGCTGCAGTCACATATAAAGGGCGTGACACCACATTTGCCAAGATACTAAGAACACTTGTGTTCATTGATGTCTCGAATAATGCATTTCATGGTGGCATCCCTAAAGCTATTGGGGAACTTGTTTTGTTGCATGGGCTCAACCTGTCACACAACCTCCTCACGGGGATGATTCCATCTCAAGTTGGTCGTCTTGACCAGTTGGAGGCTTTGGATATGTCCTCAAATGAGCTTTCGGGAACGATTCCACAGGAGCTAGCATCCTTGGACTTTCTCACAGTATTGAACCTGTCATACAACAAGCTGGAGGGAAGAATACCAGAATCGCCTCATTTCTTGACATTCCCCGATAGCTCATTTCTCGGGAACGATGGTTTGTGCGGGCCTCAATTGTCAAAAGAATGCAGCAACACAACAACGCCAAATGTGGTTCGACGCCCTTCCGAGGAGAATTCTGTGGACATTATGCTATTCCTCTTTGCTGGATTGGGATTCGGTGTTGGGTTTGCATCTGTACTTGTGGTGACATGGGTGCTCCCTATTAGAAAGAAATCTTGAAAGGGTGTTATACTTTTGGAATAAATATAATCTTCTCTATGAAGATTACTTACGATATGGAAACATATGGACATCTGCTGCATTAAGGCTTATAACTTCAGTAGAAATGGTGTGACATGTTGTTGTATCGTGAAAAACACAAAGAGTTTACGTTTGGGGAGTGGCGACTAGCCCTTGATTTGTAATAATACAATGTGGCGTGCGGTTGCTGTTGCGAGTGGCTACTGAAGTGTTCAACAGAAGAGGTTGGGACCCGATGGTGTTGAGGGTTACAGAGTATTAGCAGAGGTGATATTGGTGTTGTATGTACAAGTGTTGGTTGTGCAAGGTCGATGTGTCAGGTTCGACCTGGTGTGGAGTTTGGAGGTAGCGTATAGTTCTTCTGCTATGTCAGTTTGAGGTTTGGTAGTGTAAGGTGGATGGACACAAGGTGTAGCCCCTTGGTCTGACATCGATGTTCCGAACATGGGCTGTTTATCAGTTTCATATCAGCAATATTGGGAGCATGGGGCTCCTTTAATAAAGAAAGGTCATATACATCCATTAAAAAAGCATAGACAATCTACTTCTCATATACTCTTCTAACCTATTTTTTGTGTGATCATCAGCATTCATTTGGTCGTTGCAAGACCTAGAATTTTTGGCGACGAATATGAATAAAGTTAAACATGTTCATTGATTCAAGGACTAATGACGATAGATTGTTCTCGGTATTCGAGATACTAGTGTACTTTGACCTTGTGTTCTAAGATAAAGAAGATGATATTTTTTACTAAAAGAACAGTAAGGCCAAGCGACCGTTGTTGCGGTCAACCTATGCTATGGTTTGCATGCTCTGAGGTCTCCGGCGCATAGGACGATTGGATCGAGGTCGTTATGTTTTTGGACCATTTGTAATATTACCTGAGGTTGAGGACAATTTTGACTGGCCGGTGAAGGTTTCTGGTTGGCCCATTACCGAGAAATTATGGATTAACATGTCATGTTTAGTTATCTCAATATACACCGCACAAGCAAATGATAAATAATCCCCGTCTTGTTTTCTTCCGAAAAGCAACACGGTTACCAAAGTAATAAGATCACTGACAATCTACTCTTACATCTGTGATTATAGGCATCCATTTGGCCGTTGGACGACCTAGAATTAGATCATGATTTGAGTTTCACCCCGTCGTACGTGTCTCGCGCTTCACCTCGACGGAGAACCAGAGGGCCATACTCGCTCGTACTCCTCATGCACCGCTGACGGTCGCTGTAGCCGTTTGGGGGTGCCATAAATTTACTGTCTAGACTTGTATCTACGACAAGTTATTACTCTACTTAACAACTTGATGATAGCAGATTGTTCTGGGTATTCGATGTAGAAGCCTATTTGAGTATATTCATATACTTTAGACAAAACTGGCTGTGTGCCATCAAAAGAACCTCTCTTTAGCAAAATACCACAACAAGATCTTGGCTTAGTTGTATAGCATCTAAATATCACTCCGTTCCTCATTTTACCACTTTGTCAACATTAGACTAGCTCTTCGTTATGGGTGAACATCTTGTTCCCTCTTCTTTCTATCCGAGATACTCGGCTCGAGTTCGTCATGGACGTGTCGCCACCGGACAGGCCAGCCGGTCCCGCTGAAAGTGCAGCTCGCCGGCAGCGCCGACCATCTGTAGCAGCTTGCCATGCGGCTTTCCTGCTCTCCTGCTCGCTTGCAGCTGCTACGTACGGCAACCGGACTGCCGGCATGCAGGTTCCTTGCCTGCCGGACCAGGCCTCGGCGCTCCTCCGTCTGAAACGCTCCTTCACCATCACCAACGAGTCCTCGTGCGCCCTTGGGTCGTGGCGGGCTGGCACGGACTGCTACCGCTGGGAGGGCGTCCACTGCCGTGACGCTGACGGCCGCGTGACTTCCCTTGACTTGGGTAAGTGTAGCTTGGAGAGCGCTGCCCTTGATCCTGCCGCTTTAGTCTCATCTCACTGCGGCACCTCAACCTCGCCTGTAACGACTTCAACGGGTCCCAGCTCCCGGTCTCTGGGTTCGAGCGCCTCGCGGAGCTCACCCATCTCAACCTCTCCAGCTCCAGCTTTGCGGGCCACATACCGGTTGGAATAGGACGCCTCACCAGTTTGGTATCTCTTGACCTCTCCACCACCTTTTATGTTGCAGATCAAGACGATCATTATACAGAGCTTGATACATGGTCAAATCCTAATTCGGTGCTCGTGGAGCCAAACATTGTGTCGTTAGTCACAAATCTTAGCAATTTGAGAGAGCTCAATCTCGGCAGGGTAGCTTGTCTGACAATTGTGCTGAGTAGTGCCATGCCTTTGCTAATTCGAGTACCCCTCGACTCCAGGTTCTGAGCCTACGGTATTGCTACCTCCTCGGTCCCATTTGTGCATCACTTTCCAGTATACGCTCACTCACTGAGATTAACCTACAGTATAATGACTTATGCTGTCCAATTCCAGAGTTCTTTGCTGATTTCTCCTCCCTGAGTGTTCTACGACTTACGAGGAATGACCTTAAAGGACAGTTCCCAGCGCGAATATTTGAAAATAGAAACTTAACAGCTATTGATTTTAAATACAATTTCGACATCTCTGGTTCTTTGCCAAATTTCTCGTCAGATAGTAGCTTGACGAATTTGCTCGTTAGCAGTACCAACTTCTCTGGTCCTATTCCGAGCTCCGTAGGCAATCTCAAATCCCTGAACATGTTGGGCATTGCAGCAACAGACTTCACCCAAGAGCTTCCGTCTTCAATTGGTGCTCACATCCCTAAATTCATTAGAGGTATCTGGGGCTGGTATAGTAGGATCAATACCATATTGGGTCACAAATTTAACTTCTTTAGTTCATCTCGAATTCTGCAACTGCAGCTTATCTGGACAGATACCTTCTTCAATAAGTAATCTCAAGAATCTATTGTGGTTAGCATTATACAATTGCAACTTTTCTGGTCTAATACCTCCACATCTATTTGATCTAACTCAGTTATACAACCTATATCTTCACTTGAACAACTTCATCGGTACAGTGGAACTCAGTTCAGACCCTGAGAAGTTTAGAAGCCCCGACGAATTTGAGGGAGCGGCTTCTGGGAGAAGCTGGGAGGGGGTAGCTTCTGAGAGAAGCCGCTGGAGAAGCCGAAAAGAACGCAGCCATAGATTGAGTCTTTCAAACAATAGACTTTCCGTGATAGATGGGGAATATAATTCTTCACTGGCAATGGTATCTTTGCGTCTAGCGTCTTGTAACATGTCCAAGTTCCCTGATTCCTTGAGGAATATGCATGGGGTTCATTATCTTGACCTCTCAGATAATCAAATCCATGGTTCTATACCTCATTGGGTTTGGGAAAATTGGGACATCATGCAAGTCCTGAACTTATCACACAACCAATTCAATAGTATAGGGTACGGCTATGTTCTTCCGAATGATATAGCAATTCTTGATCTCAATTCCAACTTATTGGAAGGGCCCATACCTATCTATACCTGGACCCGACACGGAGCTGTTTGATTGCTCAAACAACCGCTTCTCATCCATCCCAATTAATTTTGGTTCTAGGCTAAGCAGTATTTCCTATCTCAAGGCCTTTACAAACAACCTCTCTGGAGAAATTCCAAAGTCGATTTGTGATGCGAGGGACCTAGTGCTCCTTGATCTCTCTTTCAATAATTTGAGTGGCCCGATCCCATCCTGTTTAATGGAGGATATCAATTCCCTGAGTGTATTAAACTTGAAAACAAATCAACTTCAAGGAGAATTACCACATAATATCAAGCAAGGCTGTACATTTGATGAATTAGATTTAAGCGACAACCGGATCGAAGAACAACTGCCAATATCTCTAGTTGCTTGCAGAGGCTTGAAGGTTTTGGACATTGGAAATAATCAGATCAGTGATACTTTTCCGTGTTGGATGAGTATGATTCCTGAACTTCAAGTCCTTGTCCTCAACTCTAACAAGTTCTTTGGGACGGTGGGGCCTTCTGTTTTAGGAAAGGAAGAAAACAATTGTGAGTTCATGAAACTACGGATTTTGTCTTTGGCTTCAAACAATTTCTCTGGCACGTCGCCAAACAAGTGGCTTAAGAGTTTGAAATCCACGACTGCTAAATTTGCCGATGACACATTGTTGATGCAAAATCATTACACTCTGAATTCACATACATTCCATGGTGTCACATATCAGTATACCACTGCATTCACATATAAAGGATCTGCTGTCGCATTTTCCAAGATTTTGAAGACCCTTGTAGTCATCGATGTTTCGGATAATGCATTCCATGGTGTCAATCGGGGAGCTTGTTCTGCTTCTTGGGCTAAACATGTCACACAATGCCCTCACTGGACCGATTCCATCTCGGCTTGGTGCTCTACAGCAACTCGAGTCACTGGACCTTTCTTCAAATGATCTGTCCGGAGAGGTTCCACAGGAGTTAGCGTGGCTGGACTTCCTGTCAATGTTGAACTTGTCTTACAACGAGTTGGATGGGAGAATACCAGGATCACCTCATTTCCAGACATTCTCCAATCTCTCATTCGTGGGGAATATTGGCCTGTGTGGACTTCCATTATCCAAGGAATGTGACAACACAACGCCGAATGTATCACATCCTGAGAAGGAACCAGTAGACATTATACTATTCCTCTTTACTGGACTGGGATTTGGTGTAGGATTTGCGGTTACAATTGTAGTGAGATGGGGAATTCTTATTAGGAAACCATCTCAAGGTAGCAGCACTTCTCCATGCTGGAGTAAAGTATTTTGTATGTAGATTACCTGCAATCTGGAAATGTGTCTACTAGTAATTAATCGACTTTGTTTCATCTTATCAACAATGATGTAGTCAACCATGTAATTCAGCCCTAATGGCTAAGGCAGGTGCTTGACTGCTTGTATCTACAAAAACCAGGTGCAATATTCCATCATTTGCCTGTTTGATTCAGGATACCATTCACCGAGTATGCATTGAGAAGTTATTGCTCTTCATATATTTGATGCCTGCGATCGTTCTGAGTGGACTATTCTGTGATTAGCGATTTTATTATGACTTAGGGTATCTCCAATGCTCCATCCACCCATATCTATATATATACACGAGCATTTAGTATATGTGGAGAAAAGAGGAGAGAGAAATGGAGAGGAGGAAAAGTAAAGACATTTCTTGCATGTGATACGTTACGATATCTTCCCCTGGAACGAGGAGCAAGATACGGCATAAAAATGTATTGGACCGAGCAACATGGAATAAGGAAGCAGGGAGAAAAAGAGAAGGTATAACAGAATGCGTCTAGTTAGATAGAAAAATTAGTCCCTTCCAATAAAGATATATTTATTTTTCGAGAAACAAAGGATTCAAGAGGTCGTATCCAATTTTGTCACCGGATGACTTGGAGATGCTCTTAACAAACTCCTCAGGTTAGGTCATTTATCTATGCTATCGATTCGAAGTTTCAGTTTTCTCTCCTAAATTCACCCTATAAAGCGTATCCATATTATTCAGATATGTTGGATCAAATACATCTAATGGCTAATAGTCATTTGATGGTCTGTAAATCCAACGACTATTCTTAATTCATAGATAATTACCCACCATGCTATTCACTTAAAGTTGATAGATAATTACCCATCATGTCATTTACTTAGAGTTGATAGATAATTATCTACCATTATCCTTACTTAAAATTAATAGATAATTTTTCACCATTACCACTGCTATACTATCCAACGCTCCTCTCTCTCAAATCTACGTCATGCGTAGCCGCTGTGCCCACGCCATGCTCTGCCCGTGCCTGTGTGCCACCGCCATCATCTCCTTCGATGCGATTTCATGCCATATATATTGTGAAAACATACGTTACACGTGTACACTGGTAGTGTGATTTAAGACTTCAAGTAAAATGCACGTGCGGTTCTTTTAAGTTATGTGGCCCGCTCAGTTTAGTCCCTCCAACTCTCAAAAGTGCACATTTGATTACCTTAACTTTGTAAAGGGTACGCCCACGTTAGTTCAAAGTGTGCTAAGCTAACAAATTAGTTTAATTGGGTGCCCACCGTGGCAACCACTCTCTTGTCACCCTTGCGGGTAGGGATGAAAATAGCATGAAAATTTTCCATCTGTCTCCGCAAAAGACGGAAACGGAAGCCTTTACACGAAAATGAAAATAGCAAATGTTGGTACGAAAATGGAAACATAAATTTTATACGAAACAAAAGTGAAAAAGAGGGAGAGTTACGGGTCTGATACTGAACCAGCACCGCATACGAACTCCACTTGACCACCTGGTCGTATGTCTCACTGCTAGTCCGATCAGCCAGAAATGGATATCATTCAATAAGTCAAATAGAATTTCAAACACCCTGTAGGGAGTTAACACCATTCAACTGCGATGAGAATTACAATCGTAAAGAGGAGCCCGACGTCTGTGTCCACACCCTAACCCAATTGGCTGAAACACAACCGGTGGGTCACCCGAAGGCACGACACCGACGCCCACACCCTGGCCAACTGGCATTCGCATCTCAGCTGGCGGGTCACTCAACTTCACGATCACTAGACTCACACAGAAGATGATTATTATCTCTCTACCTCCGCTTCATACACTTCATCCATACACGCATTGTATATGAAGCGACATGGTGAACAACTTGATAAACATCACACAAACTCTAAGACATAGATTTACCAGATAGATAGACACATCCCTTACACATGGGCAAAACAATACATTACAATCAAAAGACCTGTGGGTCGTAAACCCAAATAAGTTAAACAGCGGAAGCATTAATGAAAAATAAACCCGATGGTTCTTAAGACCATAAACAACTACTAAATACCCATGAGATCTTCTAGCTAGAGAGGTAAACAAAACAAGCAGGAAAACACGATACTCATCGACACCCGCTCACCTGCGGAAATTGAATTCCCTGTGAGTACTTTCGTACTCGCAAGTTGCTACTTATTCCAATTAACTTAAACGAGACATGGAATGCTAAATTACTTCATGGACAATTCATAATAGATTAATCACACATGACATAGACGTAACATAAACATGGCAGTTACTAGGAATATAACAGTTAAGCATTCATTAAGCATGAGTAAGACCAATTGAGCATTCTCAATACAGCAGACATCCATGGCATAATGAACAATAGCATTAGCATAAATAAATTCACAAGTTCCAGCTTAACAGGAGCACCGCATACATTCGATTAACCAGGAAAATTATTTAGATCATACGAACCTAGTTCAAATCTAATCATTACCAACAAACTATTCGAACCAAGTTCAAGTTTGTTACCATCAATACTTTACACAAGGAACTCGAGGTAACACCTAGCGGGTCAACACCAACCAGTTCGTGATAAGACCTAACAAGCCAACATCATCTAGTAGCAAGTGAACTTAAGATAAAACCCAAACGGGTTAACATCAACAAGTTCATATTCATTGGTCGCTTGACAACCCTACATATGCTCTCAAGGGCCCTCACATGGGGGTAGCAAGTCCCCGTTGAGCGGTTACCAACCAGACTACATTTGTGGCCCTCTAACGACCAATATTTACGGCTATCAGGAACCATCAAGTGTGGATCGCCGCTGTAACATCCAATTTAATGCTCAACATCGGGCTCGAGCGACCCCAACAATGTTACAGCCCATCCACACAACCATGCTCCCACGTCTCTCTCTCAATCAATTAAGGGGTTTCAGTTAAATTAATCAACGATTTAACAATTGCACGACCCCAAACAACATTCAGACAAATAGACGTAGTAATTTAACATCCATCCACCTAATAAAGCAATTGGAGTCATCAACAAGCAGCAGAGCTTGCTTGAGAGCTTGGCGAAGATACACAAAAGAGCCGAAACACCTTGAAGAGACGAATCACATCTAGCAGAAGAAAAAGTGACTCTAAGGTGCTATGCTTAACATGGCAAGATGCATGAAGTGCAACTATGGTGGATTAAAGTGAAGCACAGAATTAACCTAAGCATGGCACATTCAATGTTGCATTTTCGGTTGAGTTTAAGGGATGGTATACCATTAATATGGATGAGCAATTTAAAAAAGAATGCATGCATGATTTGATATGCGACTGAGGAGAATGGATTTTAAGTCGACAATTAAGATTAAGGCTTATGTGGTGAATTCATCTTAATGAGGTGCAAATTAAGGCAATGATGGAATGCACCATGAACTTGGCATTTTAAAGATAGTAGCTTTGTTCTTGTGGATTGAAGCAAGGTACATGATTTGTTCAAAGGGGATTCATAGTTCAACGTTAGTCTCGACAAAAGTTGTGTGCAAATCTTATATTAAAGTAATATGGCATGCATGGGATGTATAAGATACTTCTAAGCAAATGTTAAACTTATGTAAGTTGAGGTGAGATGATAATTCATATAGATGAAGTTTTAAGGTTTCATAAGCATGCAACTACGAGCTTATGATTTGAGAACATTCTAACATGGTGTCCTCCTATGGGCATGGAGATTAAAATACAACAACTGTGTATAGAAGGCATGCATAGTTGAAACATTAAAAATGACATGAGTAATAATATGGTTAGGCACTCCAAACTCTTATAACCTGTTCGCAAATATTTCCATAACAGATTTATACTTTTAATGTTGTCTTTGACATGGTGATTTTAATTACTTTTAGTTGCATTTCCAACTAAAGAGGAACCTGGACAGCAGAACGAATTTGGCTATAGCTCATGAATGGCTCATCAAATTTCAGCAAGTAGATACTCAAATCGAAGCTATTGACAGCGCCTACAACTTATCCTTTATACTCAACTCCTGATTCCTAAAGGAATGGCACCTAAACAGCCGCGGAAGGCTCAGCTACTAATTAACTCTACACTAGTAACTATCCAAACTACACTAATTACCGCATAGGGATCACATCCATGAGAAGATGAGGTGTTACCCCTGATGCGAAGTTGAGAATTAAAGGTCGATGACGACACGGGGGTTGCGGACCAAGTGGTGGCACGGCATCAACTCCGTCTTCACCTTCTCCTTGCGCATCCGCTTCTTCTTCACCTCAGGGCAGCGTCATCTAGTTCTCTTCCATCTTTTTCCTCGACCTCTCTTCATCTTCATATGTCCGCGAGCAGCAAACTCTTCCTACTCTCCTTTCTCCCTCTGTTCTTCTTCACTAAGGTAGCCAGGAGCAGGGATCGAGTATCCATAACAAAGGAATCATGGAGCGGTGGCGGCTGTGTCGACACCGATCTGACCGGCTGCCCATCCGGTCAGACCGGCCTACTGGAGCAGGGAACATGGGTGGGCAGTGATGGCGCTAGGGGCGGCATGCTCGGGGGAGCACGGAGGGAAGGTGTCGGCGGCGGGTGGCTCACCAGGGGGGCCACCGGTGGCGCACGCTGGGCGTGACGGAGACGGCGGAGCAGCCACGGGAGGAGCCGAGTAGTGGCTGGCCGGCGGCTTGCCGGTCCGGAGGCTGGCGGTGATGGCCCCACCGACGGCGGCGCAGCCCTAGAGGGCAGAGGCGTCGGAGGGAGGGCACGGCGGCACTGGGGAGGCGCAGGGCGGCAGTCGGTGCTCGCCGGCCGACGGAGGAGGGCTCCAGCGGCCGGGCTCGGCGGCGGCGGCGACCTGTCGAGGGCGGTAGCTCCGAGGCGAGCAAAGGGGCGTGGGGTCCTGGCGTGTGGCCAAGTGCCCCCTAGCCCTTTTAGTTTAGGTTTTATTTTTATTTGTTATTTTCTTTTAGCAATTAATATGAACCATCGATTTGTCAAAAACCCTAAATCGAGCATTCGAGCTCCGAATCAAGCGAGTGAGGACTGTAATCTGATCAGCTCGACGACACGGTCGTAGCGGCGGAGCCCGATCGTTTCTAGATCTTAAATTCATCTTTGTATTTTATTTATAAAATCGCAGGTTGGATATCACTCGTTTGGGGATCCACTTTTAAGTTTTCAATTGCTGAGAAAAGCGCAGAGGATATTTGGAATATACTGGAACTAGGGATTTCTCCTTAAGCTGAGTTCTTAGGGTTTTAGTTAAGTCATGTTTGGATGACTCTTATGCATGTAGGAAATATTCGAAGAGTAGGGTTTTAATTCTCTCACTATTATATAGAGTCGAAGAGTCAAAATACACTTTTGGGATGTTACATAGTTGTTTCTGTCGGAAACGAATACGGTACCGAAATTTTTGTATAAGAAAAAAGGAATGTTTCCGAATTACATAAGCCCATGTATCTAATTCGTGGCCCAATAAAAAAACCTACTCATCAAGATCCGAACTCCCTAGCCCTAAGTCCCTAGCATCGGCCAATCGTGAACTCTCTTGTCTCCCCTCGATTGATCTGTAGCGGCAGCAGCGCCACCTCGCGGGCCACCCCGGCGACATGCACCCTGTCCCCCAGCCAGCCAGCAACACGTGCCTCCTCCACCTTACCATGCCGCGCCCTCTACCCCCTGGCCACCCGACAACACGCGTCCCCGCCCCGGGCCACCTGGCGACATGCGCCTCCTCTCATCCTACCACGCCGCGTCCTCTGCCCCTCAGCCACCCGGCGACGCACGCCTCTTCTCATCCTAACACGCCGTGCCCACTCCATCGTCGGCCTCAGTTCACCATTAGCATCGGTGGCCCCATTAGTACCGAGTACACCCTCCTTTGCACTATTCTCTAAAGTTGTCTGTCTTTACCATGTAGCATTGGTGCAAATTTCAGCTATAGGGCATTATCTTGTCCTTGGATGGTGGGATTTAGGTATTCTGGGATGTTTGATGATAAATATGCTTAGTTGATACAAAGTTTTAGTTTATGTTGTTGTTTTGTAGACCAAAATTTGTTGTAAAGTATTGGACTTGAAGTATGATCTTGATCAGAAAAGATTAGTTCCTTTGTGTTGGTCTTATTACTGGTCAAGGTCATACATTTATGGTATTTTCCTGATTTATTTTGCTGAAAAAATGCCTCCTTTCCTGTGCATATTCAGTTTTGTTGGTCTAATTAATGCAACACTGATGAGGACATGACTCCATGCATACACCCACAGCTACTCCTATTTCCACTACGTACCAGCACAAGCTATTAAAGACAAGAGAAGATCCATCAAGATCTTGAAGAGCCGAAGAGGATTCGAGTTCAAGCTCTCGGGAGGAGGGACAGCAAGTGGTGAAAACTTTAGAACATTGAAGCCTCCATGGACATGAAGATGATGGTCGAAGACACTAATTTGAAGACCTAATGATGTTTTGGCCAAAGGGAATGCAAATGCCCAAGTCCTAGACTAGTTTTGGGTCGTCACAAGTCAATCGGTCGCTAGACTGTACTGGCCGGTTTAAACCGGCCATATAGCCGATCAGACCAGCCGAACGACATAGGTCGGTTTGAGTCCATTTTGGCCAGGGGTATTTTTCCAATCTATATAAACCCCGTGAAGGCCTCTATTTTCATTGGGTTCTGTTTAGATTGAGTTTTAGCATTGCTACTCTTAGTTATAGGCACGAGTGTCGGTGAGACCTCCTATACTACGCATCTGCGGATCCCCAACTTATCAATATACTTCATATCTATTCACAATTTCACATTTTTATCTTCGTATTTCTTGCTTGCTGTTCGATTGCTTGCAGGAAATTGAACCTCGTGTTTAGGTTGGCCATGCTTCCTACATTGTCAACAACCTATTGGAATTGGTTTAGCGATTGCGAAGGCGCATCTTCGTCGTACGCTGTAGTCGGATCGTCAAAGTCACCTCCACCAAAATCAGTCAGTGTTCTCTTCAAAAGATCAAGACACCCTTAGTGCTATCAAGCACACATTTTGCTGAATGCCAAGATCAAGCAGACTGCCTTGTCTAAATAACCTGCAAAATACATGTCACTATTTAGGATAGAATCTACTTCCCTCTTCCTCAACAAATTAACACAATCTGAAGACAATTCAATCTGGTAATAAGTAATGGTTGTAATCTATCTAAGAGATATATGCGTACTTCCTCGCGTAGTGATATCTTCTTTGAACATGGGCTCTCTTGATTATATATGTTTGTTTAATCTTTTAATTTCCTGCTCAGTGACAGAATCAGATGCTACAATCTTTCCACATGTTCCATATTTTCTCACATGTTCCGCTTGTACAATAATGTTTTGATTAAGTATCTATTCAAAGTATCTATTCGTCATTATGATTACCATGTTAATGTAATGTGTGTAATCGATTCGTTATCCTATATAATAATAAGAGTTTATGAGCATCTAGAGAAATTAAATTAGTATTTTTCTTTTTGTTTTGTTTTTATGCACGGTTTAAAGGGTTTTTGAGTTCTGATAAATATTCATTATCGTTTCTATCTTCGACTATATTCGTCTCGTATTCGTTTTCGGTACTTTCCACTTCCGTTTCCATATCCAGAGTTTCATACTCATTTTCGTTCAGGTAAAAGGTGCGGAAATGGAAATGGGGGTGGCAACAGTGGCCAGATTGCCAAGAGGAGGATTGGGCGAATAAATCAAAGATCAATCGATCGATGAAAACTTAAGACAAACTATCCTTAGAAAAAAAATCAGAACAAAACGTCCATAATTCCTAGGAAAATCCATGGACAGATATGATATGTACTACTCACTACCACCTATAGTACTAGGGACGACCAAACTAGCCCTAGTGTTGTACTAGATTCGGTGATACTTGACCATAAAATGTAATTTTATTTGTATCCTCACAGACGCGCTTGCTAGTATAGGTTAGTAGTGTACAAAGCATAATCAATGATTGCTTTGGAGGAGGTCATTACCCGGCACCCATTCTGAGCAGGCTGCAACTTCGGGTTCTACATTAATCTTGGTACATACATGATCTAGTGCAGCTTCTCCACATCCACGCGCAGTTCTGCAAATCCAGAGTTGTGGCTCCTCCGAGTCATAGGCGAGACCAGGTTCCCGCTGTCCACGTCAAAGTGGCCCGAATCATAGAGCATCCCCCTGACACCAACATGCCCTATGGTCTTGCAGCGACGGAGGTGGGGAATTAGCACCTCCAACTGCCACTCTCTTGCATCAGAATGGCCTCCCTGGGTTGCTTCTTCTTCGACGCTGCTAGATTGTGTCATTTCACCATACAAGGGCATAGAGTGGAAGTGTGATATAGCAGAACATAAATTGGAGGAGAGCGTTGTACATACGTACATAGAGCCATTAACACATCGCACAACACAAGCTAGAAAATAAATATCCTTAGGAAAAAAATATCGGTAGGAAGCTAGAAGTGACAGCTACCCAAGTATAGTCTAGCAATGATTTGGCCAAAGTCTTCGTGGAAGCAGGACCTCCACCCAAAGTCATACTACATAGAGACTAACTTAGCATTAACACATTAAGTCCTGGCAAACAAAACAAAAAAATTGCATACAGATCTAAAAATTATATAGTCATTACCCGAATCCAAAAGAAATGCGTGATTTCAAACACATTCTGCAATACCAAAAAGATGACCATCTAACTTTCAAGTGGATGCTGATCCAAGATATTTTGTGGCAATGATATGCTGAATTGAAGTAATTCAGTTTAGTTTGATACTGATTCAAGACATTTTGTTGGCTAGGTTGGCTTGTTAAATTAGCATAGGCAGCGGACCATTTCGCGATGCACAGGGGTTTAAGCAGGAGGAGGAGGCTGCTACTGGCTGCTCAAGGCCGAGAGAAAAAGAAGGCGCACGATCGATCGAGCTCGATCTCAGGGATTGCGTTGATACTCTCAGTGTGGCCTCGGCTAGGGTGTGTTGATCGTGCTCAAAGTCTCTCCTTTCACAGCGGTCTTGTTGTCAGCTTCGCATCTGGCTCTCGATGAACTTCTCTATTGGCCAATGAGATGACGGCCTTCGAGCCAGGGAGAGGGGGTAGGGGCCCCTCTTTGAGGGGGCATGGGCCCCTCTTTAGCGGTGAAGATGGATGATGCTGCGATTGCGTCTGACGTCATCAGTAGTAGGCGAGGGCACGTTCCTTCAATGGTGGCCTGCGTCTGCACCTAGAACCTGCATCTACCTCACTTTCTCTGTTGTTGAGGTCATCATCATTTTTAAGCCGCACGTCCTGGGTGGAACAAGTGCACGGCACCGTACCTTGTCATGCTATTGAGGCAATCGTCCATGACTTAAGAAATGATGTTTCGGAAAACACCGAGAAACCAACTAACGAGGACACATGCTTACTGCACATGTATCCACCGTTAGGGATCCAACACTGATCTAGCACCACATACGAACTCGACCTAACCACCTAGTCGTATGTCTCACTGCTGGTCCAGTCAGCCAGAAACGGATATCATTTGACAAGTTAGACATAATTCCAAACACTCTATAGCGACTTAACATCGGTCTATAGCGACGAAACTCACAATCAATTAGAGGAGCTCAACTCATGTGCCCACACCCTAACCCAATTGGCTAAAGTGCAATCAGTGGGTCACCTGAAGGCCCGTCACAGGAATCCACACCCTGTCTAGCCGGCAATTGCATCTCAACTACCGGGTCACTCGACTAAAATTATCACAAGACTCGCAACAGAAGACCAATGCTACTCCTCTAGTATATTTCAAACATTCATGCACACTATACGGAGCAATGTGGGGATCAACTTGGTAAACAAGACACAAGCTCTAAAGGAAGGTTTACCAGATAAATAAACACATCCCTTATAAATGGGCAACTAATTATGTTTTACCAGATAAATAAACACATCCCTTATAAATGGGCAACTAATTACGTTACAATCAAGGAACCCGTATGTCGCAAATACCGAGCAAGATAGACAGCGAGAGCATAAACAAAAGTTAAACCCGACGGTCCGGGAGACCATCATCAAACCTACAGATACCCACAAGCTCTTTTAAATGATGCAAGCGGTAAAGACGAAACCATTTACACCAAGCTCACCTGCGAAAATCGAATTTCTTGCGAGTACTTTCATACTCGCAAGATGCTAGCTTATTCCAATTTACTTAAACAAGGCATTGAATGCTAACTTATTTCACTGACATTTCATAACAGATTAATCATAACATGGCATGGACATAAATAGAGGCATGACACTTAACATGAATATAACCAATTAAACATTCCTAATACATTAGATATCAATAATAAGAAGAACAATAGCAGTAACCTAACAAATTCACAGAGTTCAAGTTCAACATGAGCATCACATGAGTTCATTTAATTGAGAGATTTTCAATAGATCATATGAACCTAGTTCAGATCTAACCATCACCAACAGACTATTCGAACCAAGTTTAAGTCTCGAGTTACTTCAACAGCCATAAGAACCAAGTTCAGGTCTGTTATCATCAATCAAATCATAGGAGTCGCTAGTCGCTCGACAGCCCCACCGAGTGTCCCGGGGTTCCTCACATAGGGGTTGCAAGGCCCAATGCAAGTGATATCCACTTGGTTGCACCCTTGGTCTTCTCACGACCAGCCTTCACAGTCTAAGGTAGCACCCTGTTGGGTCGCCGTTGTGACCCTCGAAAATAATAACCCACATCGGGTTCGGGTAGCCCTCAACAATGTCACAGCCCGCCCAACTAGCCATGCTATCTCGTCACTCATGATATGGATGATAGATAGAGCCCCGTTGGGACGCCGTGGTGACCTTTGATGTCACAGCCTCCCAACTAGCCACGCTACCTCATCTCTCGCTCACTTAATTAGGGTTCCAGTTGAATTAACATCAATTTAAACAATTGGACATCCCTAATCAACAACCAGACAAACAAATGCAGGAATTTAACATCCATCCCAGTAATAAAGTAATTAGAATTTTCAACAAGCAACATTGCTTGCCTGGGAGCCTGGTGAAGAAGCACAAAGAGCCGAAACACCATGAAGATGCAAATCACATCTAGAAGAAGAAAAAGCAAATCTAAGATGCTATGATGGATATGGCAAAAATGCATGAGATGCAACTACAGTGACTTAGGGTGAAGGATGGAATTAGCCTAAGGCTGGTAGGTTGCTTTTCATTCTAATTTGGTGTTTAACCTTAAACATGGATGGAATTAGAGCATGAAGGTGTGCATGACTACCGATATGTGACTAATGCATTGATGCGATAATTCTGTGGTTAAGGTTAATAGCTCACTTAGTTATCATAACCCATTAATCTCAAATCGGGAAGGTATTACCATGTATGAGGTATATGTAACATTCTTTTAAAAGCGCAAGTTAGGTTCTTACAGATTAAAGTGAGATGCAATCTAACTCAAATGAAATTTGATGATTCAACTTGTTGCAACATTACCTGTATAACATTAATAATTTACTTCACCATTTACACAGCCATTTTGATCGAATAAAATCGCATATTCGAATTAAAGAGGAATCTAGACAGCAAAAGTATTCGGGCATTATCTCCTAAATGGCTCATTGGATTAAGGAAAATAGGTACTCGAAACGAAGCTATCGTCGAAGCCTATAATTTATCTTTGAGACTCGACTCAAGATCCCTAAAGGAAGGGCATGTAAACCACCGCGGCAAGTTTCAGCCACACATTAAACCTATTGCTAGCAACTATCCAAAATCAACTAAATGATTGCAAGAATTTTTAACAAGATGTTCTGGTAGTTAAGTGGGAAATTAGGATTCGACAATTTCATCAATGTGGCATGCATAACTTATTCACTCACTTTTTATGGTTAACACTTTTACTCGGGGTTCCGAGGTTCCTGGACTTGTGAGCAATGGCACATGGGTTTCGTAACTCAACTACCTTATTATCATAGCCATTTTCATTAACTAGAATTGCATATTTTGGTTTCAGCGAAGTTTGGAGAGCAGCGGTAATTGGGCTCATTCACCCAAACTGCTTGTCGGAATGGGGTAACTAGCCCCCTCGATACGAAGCTAGCGACATGGTCTACAATTTCTATTTTAAGTGCATCTCATGGTAATCAAAAGAAGAGCATCAAAATGTCCTCATAAGGTTTCAACCATTCATATGAGACCTACAACATGGACTCCTACAGACCCACATGGATTGAGGCTATTTGCCGAGTTCAACTTTAAGGCATGGCATACAAGGGCAAGCAAGCGTTACCCTTGTCGTGAAGGTGTGAATAATGGTCGACCACAACACGGGGTTGCGGACCAAGGCTCCTCTCGGCATGGCTCCATCCATCGCCTTCACGCGTCCCACCATCCTCTTATGCCGCATCTTCTTCGTTCTCTTCTGGATAGCGACATCTTCTTCATCCTTCAACCAATCTTCCCCTCTACAGCGGCATCGAAGGCGATAGCATTAGCAGTGGCGGTGATAGGGGCGGAGCGGGCCTGCTGCAATGGCTAGGCGGCTTCCCACGGCTATAGCGGCGGCATGCGGCGGCAGAATGGGCCCGGGGTGGCGGTGGTGGCGGTGCGGTGGCAGGGAACCCAATGGGCCCGAGGCACGCAGGAGGCAGAGGCTAAGGGGGCACGTCGGTTGGGGCAAGAGGCGCCAGTGGCTGGCCATGACGGCGCTAGCGGCGACCGGGCCAAGGCGGCGACATACCCGAGAGGAGAGGCGGCGAGAGCGGCGTGCGGGCGAGTAGGAGGGCAGCGGCCGGCGTGCGGGTGGCAGGAGCAGAGGGCGATGGAGGTGGCCAGTTGGCGGCGGGGCTCTCGCGGCGATGAGCGGAGGCGACAGTGCACCCCTTGGGAGCTGACAGTGGTGGCGGTTCCTATGGGGGAGGCGTGCGCACCGTGTACGGGCTGGGGTGGCTTGAGTGCCCTTGGCCCTTTTAGGGCCTGTTTGGTTGAGCTGTGGCTGTTGACAAAGCTGCTGTTGGCTGGCTGTCTGGAAAATCTGCTGTGGCTGTGGGAAAGTGAACATATAGCTTTTGGTCGATCCAAACAATCTACATCGTTTTGAAAAATGAGCACTGAAGCTTCAACACATTGCAAAAAGCTGGCAGAAGGTAGCTTTTCCAAACAGTTGAATTTGCACTGCAAAGCCCACAGCTACCGTTAGCAAAAGCTGCTGAAAAGCTAGCCGTTTGGTTGGGCTCCAGTGAAAAGCTGCTGAAAAGCCCAACCAAACACCCCTTAGTTTTAGGTTTTTATTTTTATTTTATTTATTTTTGTTATGACTCCTTAAGAAATAATCTGAGCCATCGGTTTTGGTGTACCCCTAATATTCCATGCAACATCTGAATCATGCAAATTAATATTTGATTTCGATCATCTCGGTGCCACGAACACGATTGCGGAGTTGGATCGTCCATACGAGGTACGAATATTAAACTCCCTTTTTATTTCATTTGTAAGTGCATATTTGACATCGTATGTTCTTCGGATTCAAAATTAGATTTTGGGTATAAAGAAAATTCGCTGGTGCTATTTATAACTTACGAAAGCTTTTGGAATTTTCTCGGGCCAACTTTAAGGTTTTTTATTTATGTCATTTTCGAGTAACCTGCATGCATGCATAATATGAGGAGAGCTGGGGGTTTTAAATTCTACACAAACGCATACAACATTAAGGTTAACAGTTTGGGATGTTACACAGGCCATTGGATTGATTCAAATAATTAAGGAGGAATTAATTAGACCTCGCTACTCCACACTAACTAATTAGTCCCCCTCACTTTGGGGCACACATGCTTGGTTGGGTCTGCGACTGACAGATTTCGTCGATGACCCTTGGTCCTGCAAGGCAGCATGGTGGTGGCGGCTCCCAGTGGGATGCAGATGAGCGACACGTATTGCCCCATGAAAGCCAGCAGCAATGGCATGAATCCCAGAGTCATGAGCTCTGCACACGTATGTACACATTAATCAAATCAAACTCCGCTTCTTGGGTGCTAGCTCGCTCGATCACGAAGCAGCTTAAAAAAAATGAAACATTACCTAATTTAACCTTGTCCAAAGTGTCAAGCAGCGCCTTATCCTTCCTTTTGCGTAACCACTAGAAGCAGAGTGAGCAGAGCAAAGAACCAAGAAACGAACGAACAATCCAGTTAACGAGTAGCGCGGCAAGAAATGTAATGGCTATATACCATATCTGAAATGACCCAAGTTAACACCGATCTGGCCGACGCGGTGCAGAACGCCCTCCAGCACCAATGAGGTGGCGACGATGACGCCACGAACGCTGGCCATCGCCCATGTCGGGGTCCTGTTGAGACCCTTCCAGTCGTCACTGCCCATCTTAGTCTGCTCCTCCTCAGCCTTGCTCGATTCCTCAGATTCAGCTCGATCTTCTTTTTCTTTCGACCTTGAGCAGCCAGCAACAGCCTCCTCCTGCTTAAACCCCCGTACATGGTGAAAAATGTGTGTTGCCTGTGCTAACTTAACAAGCCAATCTAGGTACGTACTATCACGATCGATAGGCTGAGCACATGCACTGAGGATGCACATCCATGCATGGGATCTTCTTCCCCTTGATTACTAGCGAGCTGCTAGCTAGCCCTCCTAGCTCACCCGCTGAACCATAGCAGACCAAATAACGCTGCATAGTTCCTAGACCAATATCGAAGTCTAGATTTCTAGAGCTGCCTGAGCAATGTTCGGCAGCAGTACCAAAAATTTGAAAATAACGCTGCATAGTTCCTATACGACAGTACCCAATAATTGAAGAAAAGAGACCTGCAGCAAAATCGCCACACAATACTGGAACTAGATAACAGTACATGTTGATAAAATGACCAAACGATTCAAAAGGTAACCAGATAAAACTACGATCAGATCATCAAATATCTTTCCCTCTTACATCACAAATCCTGCTAATCTTTACCCTGACCACTATACTTGGTGAAAAATTAAGAATCCTTCTAACATATGGACCCAAAAGTTCAACCTCAACCACCTACAGGATCCCTAAAAATACCCCTCCATCTGAATTCTGTATATCACCATCTCAATGCAAAGCCCTCGATCTTTCAACCCAACCAGACAGCATTCGAGCCAAGGCGAGGGGCAGGAGACCCTCTTCAGCGGTGGAGATGGATGGTGCTGCGACAAAGTCTGACGTTATCAACGGTAGATGAGGACGTGTTCCTTCAATGGTAGCCTACGTCCGTACCTACACCTGCATCCGCCTCAAGTTTAGTTAGCGCTTGTTTTGGTTGTCGAGGTCTTCATCGTTTTCAAACCATGCATCTCTTTTTTTTTATGTTTGCTTGTTCTTGTTCATTGCCTTGCCAGGACTTTGTATCCATATTGGCCGTTTGAGGTTTTATTAATTTAGAGATGGGCTAATGCCTGTAGTCTAAAAGGAGCACTAGCATAAAGGTGAGATCCAGGTTAAAAAACCTTCTAGGTTTAGGCCCTGTTTGTTTAGGCTTTTTTTGGTTTCTGGACTTTCGAAACCAAAAGCTAAAAGCAGGTAAATAGGTGCTTTTCTGGTTTCGAAGCCAAAGTCTAACAAGTCAAAAGCCTGCCAAACAAACAAGCCCTTAGTCGCGTACCAACACCTCCACCGTTCCACCAATAGATGGATGGTTCTTATGTGATGAACAGGTTGACTGACTTGTGAACGGTGAAGGATAGGACACCGAGGAATTCGTCCCTACCTTTCTACAAATCACCGGGTTGAAGAATTAATACCGGTGACATGTCTCAGACCCTGACTTGTCTCTTCCAGTTATACGTCCTCGCGACGTTGCCGAACAAATTGGTCATCTAGCCGTTCCTACTAGCTCGAAAGTCGGATCTACCGTTCCCGATGGTCCAAGTGAGAAATTCCCAATTAACATGTCATCTCGGTCCAGTACGTCCAATTAATAATCCGCAATAATAATACCAGCACCTGCCGAGAATCTAACAGTTCCGTACCCACGAGGGAATCCGGCCATTGGCAACACATCCTCAGTCTTTGCTAGTGACCGGAAGGTCGATTGGCCTATAGATGCGTGGCTCATGATAACAGCGCGTACGGCCAATATGCGCGCGTGGACGGGTTGCTGCCGTGTGTCAGCCATCGTTACCGCGCAGTGCACAATCCATGAACTGCAACTGTGTATATAGCCGGGGCAGGTAGAAATGCTCTCACTGCATAGACCAGGCAAAGCTGCCATTACACATAGGGATCCCTTGCACAGATGTTCTCCATGATGAACCATCGCAAGCCATTGCTGTTGCTACTTCTGCACCTACAACTCCGGCTCGTGGCCGTGAACTCGCTTCTCCCTTCGACGGGTGCGTTCACCAACCACGCCGTCGTGCAGGAGGTTCTTCCATGCTTGCCGGACCAGACGTCGGTGCTGCTCCGGCTGAAACGGTCCTTCTCCACCACCAATTACTCCACCATCGCCTTTCGGTCGTGGAGGGCCGGCACAGACTGCTGTCGCTGGGAAGGTGTCCTCTGCGATGCCGCCGATGGCCGTGTTACGTCCCTTGATTTGGGTGACTCTGGCTTGGAGAGTCATCGTCTCGATCCCGTGCTTTTCGAGCTAACCTCCCTCAGATATCTCAATCTGGGTGGAAACAACTTCAACTTATCTGAAATCCCGTCCACTGGCTTTCGGCGTCTCACCAAGCTCACACACCTCAACCTCTCCTCCTCCAACTTCGCAGGCCAGGTACCACACAAGATTGGGCACCTCACGAACTTGGTCTCTCTCGATCTCTCCTTCCATTTCGAATCACTGGGGCCGTTCCACATTGACTACAAGTTTCCCGTCGATTTAACTCGCCCAGGGAAGCTCACACTGCCAAACCTAACAGCCATACTTGCAAACCTTGGCAGTTTGAGGGAGCTACATCTTGGTTTGGTTGACCTGTCTAAACAAGGAGAAGAGTGGTGCAATGCTCTAGCCAAGTACACTCCAAATCTCCATGTTCTTAGCATGCCATTCTGCGAGCTCTCCGGTCCCATTTGCGGAAGCCTCGCCGGCTTGCAGTCACTGTCAGTGATTGATCTGCAGCACAATCATTTGGCTGGCCCATTTCCAGAGTTCTTTGCCAACTTATCTCCCTTGAGTGTTCTCCAGCTTAGCTATAATGATCTTCATGGATGGGTCCCTCCAGAAATTTTTCAACACAGGAAATTAGTGACTATTGATCTTCACCAAATTCCTGGCATATCTGGTACTCTGCCAAATTTCTCGACCGATAGTAATCTAGAGAATTTGATTATTGGTGACACCAATTTCTCTGGTACAATACCAAGTTCCATTAGTAATCTAAAATCTTTGAAGAAACTAGGCCTTGGTGAGAAGGGCTTCGCTGGAGACCTGCCCTCATCAGTCGGTATGCTCAAATTCTTGAATTCATTGCAGGTCTCTGGGTTAGAGGTAGTAGGATCAATACCAACATGGATCACAAACTTAACTTTCTTGGAGGTTCTCGAATTTTCCCGTTGTGGCTTACATGGACCAATACCTTCTTCCATAGGCGAGTTAACGAAACTGAGAATATTAGCACTTTACGAGTGTAAATTTTCAGGGAAAATACCTCCACATATTTTAAACTTAACTCGATTAGATACCCTGCTACTTGATTCGAATAATTTAGTAGGCACGGTGGAACTTAACTCGCTACGGAAACTACCGAACCTATCTGACGTAAGGCTCTCAGACAACAAACTAAATGTAATAGATGGAGAAGATAATTCCTCATTGGTAGCCTTCCCCGACATAAAATTCTTAGGGCTAGCATCTTGTAACATAACTAAATTCCCCAACGTTTTGAGGCATTTAAATGGGATTTTTGGGCTTGACCTTTCAAACAACCAAATCCATGGGGCCATACCTCGGTGGGCATGGCAGAAATGGACATACTCGGACCTTTTCTTTCTGAACTTATCTCACAATGAATTTACTAGTATTGGCCATGATATCTTTCTTCCTTTGGAGTATATAGACACGTTGGATCTCAGTTTTAACATGTTTGAGGGGCCATTACCTATACCAAAATCCTCTGGGACTGTGCTTGATTACTCAAACAACCGTTTCTCATCCATGCCGCTTAACATTTCTACTCAACTTGAAGGAACTGCCATTTTCAAGGCATCCAAAAACCACCTCTCCGGGAATATTTCACCATCTTTCTGTAGTACAAATATACAATTTCTTGATCTATCTTACAACATGCTCAGTGGTTCTATCCCTTCATGTATAATGGAGGATGCCAATACATTGAAAGTTTTAAATCTTAAAGAAAATCAGCTTCAAGGAGAACTGCCTCATAATATCAACAAAAGTTGCACGCTTGAGGTGCTAGACTTCAGTGGGAATAGGATTGAAGGACAAATGCCCAGATCACTA
The DNA here is from genome assembly GCA_019208055.1 of Stipa capillata. Taxonomy (NCBI): domain Eukaryota; kingdom Viridiplantae; phylum Streptophyta; class Magnoliopsida; order Poales; family Poaceae; genus Stipa; species Stipa capillata. Next base: position 407,179 of record JAGXJF010005609.1, read on the forward strand.
GCTTCTTGCAAAAACTTGGAGGTCTTTGTTATCAGAAACAATCAGATTAGTGACTCTTTTCCATGTTGGATGAATACACTTCCTAGACTCCAAGTACTTGTCCTGGATTCTAACAAGTTCTTTGGACAAGTGGCACCTTTTGTTGCTAAAGACAAAGATACTTGTGAATTTCCAAGTCTACGGATTCTAGATCTAGCCTCCAACAACTTTTCTGGGGTATTGACAGGAGAGTGGTTTATGAAACTGAAGTCCATGATGGTTGAAACTGCTAATAAGACATCGGTGATGGAATATAAAGGTGACCTACAAAGGCTACATCAAGAATATCAAGTTGCCGCTGCACTCACATACAAAGGATCTGCCATGACATTTACCAAGATTTTAAAGGCCCTTGTATTCATTGATATATCAAACAATGCATTCCACGGTAGCATCCCTGAAGCTATTGGGGAACTTGTTTTGCTGAATATTCTCAACATGTCACACAACTCCTTGACAGGGCCAATTCCATCCCGGCTCAGTCGTTTGAACCAAATTGAGTCTTTGGACTTCTCCTCAAACGAGCTTTCAGGAGTGATTCCACAAGAGCTAGCTTCTCTTGACTTCCTTTCGACATTGAACATGTCAGACAACAAGCTAGAGGGAAGAATACCAAAATCACCTCACTTCTTGACATTCTCCAACAGCTCATTTATGGGGAACACCAGATTGTGCGGGCCTCCATTATCCCAACAATGCAGCAATGCAACAACACCAAATTTGGTGCCACATTCTTCGAAGACGTCTGTAGACGTTATGCTGTTCCTCTTTGCTGGATTGGGATTCAGTGTTGGGTTTGCAGTTATAATTGTAGTGGTATGGGTACTACCCGTTAGACAGATGTCTTGAAAGAGTGCTCTGTTTCTTTTTGGAATAAATGGGATCTTGGGTATATCTGAAGATCACTTACAATATGAAAACATATGTACAACACATCCCGTAATCTGTTGCACTGAGGCTTTAAAACTTCAGAAGAGATGGTGGGATATGATGTATTATGAAAGACAGTTTGTTTCCAGATAGACAAGAGTTAGGGTGTATGTAAACCTCCTGATTTATGGGTGTATATTAACGGGTGCATGCTACATGATCCCACCATGGCAATATATATTGCACGCGAGCAGGTAAGGCAAAGCTAAAGTGTCCATGAATGATCCCACCATGGCAATATGCAGCACAAAACTACGATATCTGAAGATAACAGAGCAGCACGAACACGCTGTCTAGTGCACCCAAAAAACATCTACCAACTTAAAAAAAGGTAACTCAATTGAGACCATGACGACCAGACCACCGCCCATCAGAACTGCACGGTGACGGTGACGCTGCCGGAAGAGCCCCAGACGGCATCCGGCACGAACAGGAACCCTTTGGCCTTGAACCCCTCCAGCCGGCGGACGAACTCCACGGTCCCTGACGCCCTCAGCGTCAACGACCCTGGCTCGTCGCCCTTCACCTCCATCGTGTACTCCACTGCCATGTCGTCCTCCGTGGGGTGCGGGCAGATACAGACCACCGACAACGAGCGCCCCGTCAGGACGTCGCCGCCGTTGAGCAAGAGGAACACGCTCTCCCCATCGAGGTGCAGGAGCGCGCTGAATGGCACGCCCTTCTGCAGCCTCACCATGTGGGAGGTGACGCCGGCTGATGTGTGGTCGACCAGGATGTGGCAGTAGAGCTGTAGGCCGGAGTAGGGGCAGCCGTCGAACGGGCAGCGGTACGGCGCATACCGGCAGGCCTCCTTCTCGTGGAGGCGCATCTCGGTGAACCTGACTGTCTCCGGGCAGCCATGCTTCCTGAACTTTGCAAGGCCTGGTCATGCCGGCGAGGATCTTCTCCATCGCCCGGCACCGGAAGTCGCCGATTGGCTCGTTACAGCAGGAGCACTTGCGTTTCATGCTAATGCAGCAGTTCCCGCACGCAGCATGCCCGTTCTTGCACTGAGAGAGAGAAAATACTATAATTAGCAGAGCAAATGTACTAGCATGTGCATACAACTTAATCAGAATTATGTTGGAATGCAGAAAATGCTAAGATACTTGCCGTGTAAACGTGGGACTCGAAGGGCATACGGCAGATATCGCATTCTAATGTGTCCATTTCATGTGAGAAAACATTGGTTCTCTCTTCTTCCTCTTGCTGCTCCGTGTTGGTCTTGGACGCTTCCCCCATAGTCCTCGCCTTCTTTGGTACTCTGGCGCCACTACCCATGGCCTTCTTTGCTACGCCACTGCCCGTAGCTTTCTTGGCGCTCCTTTTCTGCATCGCTGGATCATGTAAAAGCAAATAGTGATGATTCAATTACACTTATATACGATAACTAAACGGTGGTAAACACCAATACGTATATGTAGGCCTTGGAGCCAAACACATGAAGATATACTGATCATATATTCTCCCCAACCCGCAAGCAAATATACATAACAAGCACTAGGTATCTCAGTATTTTCATTTCAGAGTTTGTTACTAGGACTGCAATCAATATTTTGTGTGCAAGGAGAGAGAAGCTTGAATTTGATATAACAACAGCAATTTATATGAAATTGGGTCATTCTCATCGCAAGTATAGGTATTACATGAATACAAGATGGCAGATGAATATTGCATTTCAGAGTTCCTAGTTGTACTCAGCGTAATACACTCCCCCATCAGGATCAAACAGTATGTCACATTTCAGGATAAAACAATGTCCTTCTATTTAACTACGATGAGCAAAGGAGACATGTTTGAGATGAGCTTCAAGAAAGCTCGAATTCACAATGGAAGAAGATTAACAAAAAGGAAACGTAAAAATAGCCAGATCTTGATATGTAATCTGTTAGAACTTGTAGCTTAAGAAGTCTTGTCTGAGAAGAACAAATAAATTGTCCCCGTAACCGAACGAACAACAGAAGACAATAAGTAGGCTACGCAATGGATGCTAATTACATCAGCTTGAGCTAGTAGATTTCACTTCATGAAACCAAGCCTGACTACATATCCACTCCAATTTTCCAAGGTATGCTGTGCTTATGCGTAGCTAATTAATGGCGTGCATCCATACATATACGCTGATCGATGACTCAATTGGTGACCCAACGATCGGATAATCAGTGTAGATCTGACTTAATTAGCAGCGGGGTAATTAGCACAGAGAAGAGCAGTGGCGTGGAGCAACACCTGAGGCGCGGGAAGGAGCTGCGCGGTGTGGAGGAGCTGCGCCGCGGGGAGCAAGCGGTGGGGGGCACCTGCGCAGCGGGGAGGAGGTGCAGTAGCCACAGAGGAGCCAGGAGAGCAGGGCGCCGCCAGATCCGGGAGACCACGGCGGCGCTGCTCCTCGGGGAATCGGATCCGGGAGTGGGACGGGGCCAGGTGGGCGTCGCGGCAACAAAGGAAGGGGGAAGGGGGCAAGCGGAGATCGAGGATTCGTACCTCCAGACGGTCGCGGCCGCGGGTTCGGCGGGGACGACCTGCCCGGCGGCTGTGACGGACGCGGCGGCTCCTCCAGCAGACGGACTCCTCCTGCCCAGGCTCCTACGACGCGAGGGAGATGGCGGGAGCGAAGCCTCCGAGCCTGCAGAGCCGGAGAAGCTCCCCAGAAATGGGGTGGGTGCTACCGCGGATGCCGAGTACAGTGGAGTGCCAAGCGGGATGCCAAGTCCGTATTACAGTAAATTGGAGAGATCCCTCGGGTCACGTCACGTCCACCGGCGCCTCTTCTCCGGGAGCCGTTTTAAGGCGCAGCGAGGAAATCGAGAGGACGCACGCGTGACCACTAGTTATTGGACGACCCAGTGGCCGGCCGGGTGCATGCGAGACGGGTCTGATTTCCACAACACGCGCTGTTCCTCCGTATGTATATAGAGAGGTCCGCGCACGTATTATCAGAAATGTGCAACTAGATTGGTGTTCTGAACACACTTTAAGGAACATTTTTGTGCACCGGCCACCGGGTACATTTTGCAGTTACACTCTGTTACTCTCTCGTTTCTCTCCTCTGATCTGAGACGTTTAGATAGGTAGGCTGCAACGACAACCGGGGGTGTCGCGGCCCATTTGTCCAAGAAAATCAGCACGCGTGCGTGCGGTGTTTGACAACCTCTCCGCCAGAGCACGGATGGCACGTCATAGGGAGTTGTTGGGGTTCCGCAGCAAGCGGCCGACCTCGCCGGGGCGCACGCGGAGCAACAGTGAGCAAGGGATCACTATGACGCATGAGGCCGCGCGGGTTTTGACCGCGTCGAGTATCGTGTGCCATGGCAGTGTTGGAGAAGGTGCTACGCAAAATAAAAAAATTTCCGCGCACGAACCAAACCAAGAAACACTATCGAGGTGTAGGTAACGATACCTTCGACGATCACGTCAATGCAACGGAGAAGTTGACCGATGTCGATGAAGTCCGCAGACTCCCGCAGCTAGGTTATACCTCCCAGCCGCGAGAGCGATCTCCTCGTGAATAGTTCGCCCGATCGAACGCCGAAGTATACGACGTCTCCGAGGTATCCACGCGTACCGGATCAGCGACACTGCGGTAATGTGTGGACCAGCACACAAGAACAGCGGGGATCTACGAGAGGGAGAAGCAGCAGCGCGCCGGCAGCTTTACTAGATCCAATCTAGAAGAGAGAAAAAGAAGGCTGTGACCAATCTAGAGATGGCCGGCCTAGGGTTTCGTCCAAGGGACTAGGGCTGCCTCTGGGGCTGCTTGGGATGCCCTTTGAGGTGCCCTGCCCCTCTATTTATAGGGGTTGGGGCAGCTCTCCCTAGGCAGGTGGAGTCCTACTCCAACAGGGACACCCTGTTGGAGTTGGAGTCCAACTCCACTAGAACCTTCTGGAACCTTCTAGAACTTCTGGAACCTTCTAGAACTTCTAGAACCTTCTAGAATTTCTAGAACCTTCCAGAACCTTCTAGAACCTTCCAGAACCTTCCAGAACCTTCTAGAACCTTCCGATACCTTCCGGAACACTTCCGGACATCACCGGAACCATCCGGGACCTCCCGGAACACTTCCGAGATCATCCGAAACACTTTCGGAACCCTTCTCTCTCGTTCTCCATAAATCGCAGCATTCCTAAATGTCGCTAAAACGTTAAGCGTGTGACCCTATAGGTTCGAGTATACGTGGACATGTCCAGAACACCTTCCGGTCAATAATCGTCAGCGGGATCTGGACACCCATAACGACTCCCACATATCATCGAAGATCTTTATCGAGCGAACCTTGTATTGTCGCATACAATTCCTTTTGCCTCACGATACGTTACACAACCCGAGGCGAGACTTTGACGGTATCCCTGTGATCAACTCCTTGATCACCATACCTAGTTATCCTCGTTACCGGTTTGTACTCTTTTCTCGTTTCCGTATTCCGGTGTCCCCGTGACTAACCCTTTAGTCACAATACCTGGCCAGGCGATGCTGGACACCGTAATACCGAGTGGGCCCAGAGTGTATCTCTCCATCGCCGGATGGGCAAATCCCAGTCTTGACATATCTTGAACCACGATATACTTTCTGGTGTACCTGAAAGTCACCTTTATAATTACCCAGTTACGGAGTAACATTTGATGACCCCAAAGCAACCATCCGGTATCCGGGTCTACGATATTCTCATGGTCTAAGGACGCAAGTAAACGTTAACACATAATGAGAAGATACTGACAACATATTGACGAAGTGATCTCGCAGTATCTCATAAGGGGTCTATCCAACACCATTGTTACCCTAACAATGTGTTCCTATTATTGCCGGCATCCTTGTTACATTAACAATGCCCATGATCAGGAAAACAAGATCATCAACAATACATGAGCTAGTCCAGAGGCCTGACTAGGGATCTGAATGGTGTTTATTATTCCACACATGCAATTAGGTTTTCCTCTGAATCTCATATTCAAGAACCAATGCATTTCTAGCATAGAACATAAACTTAATCATGAACATAAAAATAGAATAATAACAACTTTATTATTGCCTCTAGGGCATATTTCCAACAGTCTCCCACTTGTACTAGAGTCAATAATCTAGCCAATGCTTAAGCTCCTAACACCTATGGCATTCCGGTGTTGCTCATGCTTTGCTTGTGGTAGAGGCTTCGTCAACGGATCTGACACGTTCAGGTCCGTGTGTATTTTGCATATCTTTACGTCTCCACGCTCCACCAATTCACGAATGATGTGGAATCGGCGTTGTATATGTTTGGACTTCTGGTGGGACCTTGGCTCCTTGGCCTGAGCTATGGCGCCACTATTGTCACAATAGAGCTCCATAGGATCCAGCGCACTCGGAACCACACCAAGCTCGGTGACGAACTTCTTGATCCAAACGCCCTCCTTAGCCGCTTCCGAAGCGGCGATATACTCAGCCTCCGTTGTAGAATCCGCCACAGTGTTCTGCTTGGAACTCTTCCAGCTCACTGCGCCACCGTTCAGTGTATACACAAAGCCTGACTGAGATCGAAAATCGTCCGGATCTGTGACAAAGCTAGCGTCGGTGTAACCCTTTACAACGAGCTCTTCGTCACCACCGTATACGAGAAACATGTCCTTAGTCCTCTTCAGGTACTTAAGGATATTCTTCACTGCTGTCCAATGATCATGACCTGGATCACTCTGGTATCTGCTCGTAACACTTAGAGCATAGGACACATCTGATCGTGTACATATCATGGCGTACATGATTGATCCAATCGCGGATGCGTATGGAATCTTACTCATGCGTTCTCGCTCATCAGTTGTCGAAGGACACTGATTCTTGCTCAAACTTTTCCCATGCGACATCGGCAAGAACCCCTTCTTGGCGTTTTCCATACTGAACCTCTTCAGTACTTTATCTATATATGTACTCTGGCTTAGCCCTATTAGGCGCTTTGATCTATCTCTATAGATCTTTATACCTAATATGTATGCTGCCTCGCCTAAGTCTTTCATTGAAAAACTATTTTTCAACGAAGTCTTAATATTGTCAAGAAAAGATACATCATTCCCAATCAACAATATGTCATCCACATAGAGTATTAGAAATGTTATTGCGCTCCCACTTACTTTCTTGTAAACACAAGCCTCTTCGCAGTTCCTGATGAAGCCAAACCCTTTGACCACTTCATCAAAGCGAAGATTCCAACTCCGTGATGCTTGCTTTAGTCCATAGATGGATCTTTGAAGTTTGCATACCTTTCCAGCATCTTTTGGATTGACAAAACCCTCGGGTTGTATCATATACACGTCCTCGGTTAGCTTCCCATTCAGGAACGCTGTTTTGACATCCATTTGCCATATCTCGTAATCGAAATATGCAGCAATCGCTAGAAGAATCCGAACAGACTTAAGCATCGCTACAGGAGAGAACGTCTCGTCGTAGTCAATTCCTTGAACTTGTCGGAAACCTTTTGCGACAAGTCGAGCTTTATAGATGTATACATTCCCATCCGCGTCTGTTTTCTTTTTATAGATCCATTTACATTCGATAGGCTTCACGCCTTCAGGAGGGTCCACCAAGTTCCAAACTTGGTTCTCGTACATGGATTCTATCTCGGATTTCATGGCATCTAGCCATTTGACGGAGTCAGGGCCCATCATTGCTTCCGTATAGGTCGCAGGCTCACCGTTGTCTAACAACAATACCTCGTCCGAAAACCACTGTGGTTTCGTGCGAGTCCTGCCAGACCTTCGTGGTTCAGCTGCTGGCTCGACCAAAGTCTCTACATCACATGTAGGGGCTTCCGTATCAGTCATTGTGGGAAACTCCGGAACCACTTCCGACGTTGCAGTCACTTTGACCTAATGTCAAAGATTCACCAATCTCGTCGAGCTGCACTATCCTCCCACTCACCCCTTTCGCAAGAAACTCTTTCTCGAGAAACACACCGTTCTTTGCGACAAACACTTTGCCTTCGGTGCGGTGATAGAAGGAATACCCAACAGTTCCTTTGGGATAACCAACGAAGAAGCACTTATCCGATTTGGGATCGAGCTTATTTGGTTGTAAACGTTTTACATATGCATCGCATCCCCAAATTTTAAGAAAAGACAAGTTGGGTTTCTTCCCATGCCATATCTCATATGGTGTCGTTTCAACGGATTTAGATGGCGCTCTATTCAGTGTAAAAGCGGCAGTCTCTAAAGCATAACCCCAAAAAGACAATGGCAGTTCAGTTAATGACATCATCGATCTTACCATGTCCAACAAGGTTCGATTGCGCCTCTCGGACACTCCATTCCTCTGTGGCGTTCCAGGAGGCGTAAGCTGTGGAACAATTCCACAACTCTTCAGATGTTCGCTAAACTCGTAACTCAAATACTCCCCTCCGCGATCCGATCGCAGAAACTTATTTCCTTGTTACGATGATTTTCTACTTCATGCTGAAATTCTTTGAACTTTTCAAAGGTTTCAGACTTATGTCTCATTAAATAGATATACCCATATCTACTCAAATCATCCGTGAAGGTAATGAAGTAGAGGAATCCACCGCGCGCAGCTATACTCATTGGACCACATACATCCGTATGTATGATCTCCAATAAGTCAGTCGCCCGTTCTACGTGGCCTGTGAACGGCGTTTTAGTCATTTTACCCATTAGACAAGGCTCGCAAGTGTCAAATGATTCATAATCAAATGACTCCAAAAGTCCATCACAATGGAGTTTCTTCATGCGCTTCTTTCCAATATGACCCAAACGGCAGTGCCACAAATAAGTGGAATTCAAATCGTTTGTCTTGCGACGTTTAGCGTCAGTGTTATGGATGTGTGTATTACCATCAAGATTCATAATAAATAACCCATTCACAACGGGAGCATGGCCATAAAACATATTATCCATATAAATCGAACAACCATTGTTCTCAGACTTAAACGAATAACCGTCTTGCAACAAACATGATCCAGAAATAATGTTTTTGCTCAAGGCCGGAACATAGTAACAATTACTAAGCTCTAAAATAAATCCTGAAGATAAATGTAGAGGTAGGACGCCGACGGCAAGCACAGTAACTTTTACTCCGTTTCCGACGCGCATCGTCACCTCATCCTTTGCCAGTCGCTTAGGCCTCTGTAGTTCCTGCATCGAGTTGCAAATATGAGCAACCGATCCGGTATCCAATACCCAAGAATTACATTGCGGACCAGCAAGGAATACATCAATAACATGTATGACACTCATACCTGAGCTGGACTTTCCAGACTTCTTCTTTTCTGCCAGATATTTTTTGCAGTTCCTCTTCCAATGTCCCTTCTCTTTACAGAAGAAGCACTCAACATCAGAAGTGGCGCCAGTCTTGGACTTCTTAGGCGTGTCAGTCACACTAGCACCCTTGGATTTGCCCTTTTTCTTAGACTTGCCCTTCTTCTTGAAGTTGGTTGTTTTATTCACCATCATCACATGATTGGCGTCCTTCTGGATTCCACTCTCAGCAGTTTTAAGCATAGTGAACAATTCACCCATACTCTTTTCCATCCCATTCATGTTGTAGTTCATGATGAAGCTACTATAGCTCGGAGGGAGGGAAGCAAGAACAAGATCAGTGCCCAACTCTTGGGAGATTGGAAAACCTAGCGCATCCAACCTTTGCGCGTACCCAGACAATCTGAGTACGTGCTGACTCACTGAGCTGCCCTCAGCCATCTTGCATTCAAACAAGGCTTTGGATATCTCATATCTTTCAGTCCTTGCTTGCTTCTGAAACAAAGCTTTCAGCTCCTGGATTAACTCATAAGCAGCCCAATTCTCAAAACGCTTTTGAAGATCAGGTTCCATGGAGGCAAGCATGACGCACTGTACTGCAATGGAATCATCGCTCTTAGATTGATAGATACGAGTCTCATCATCCGTAGCGTTAGCGGGGAGTTCACCGAGAGTTTGCGATAGGACATAGTCCTTCTTGGCACTCTTGAGGACAATCCTCACATTACGGTACCAGTCCGTAAAGTTATTACCAGATGAATTCAGTTTTTCTTTCTCAAGCAATGCGCATAGTGGAAAGGTGGTTACGGGTGCCATAGATCTACAACTAAAACAAATACACTTTAGACATTGTTCATGATTAAAGCAACTCAAATTAACACTTAATTAGAGTAAGCTCCCACTATAACCAATATCCCTCATAATTGATTATTAGTGATTCAAGATCCACGACTCACTTACTCCGCCATTGATGTGACATCACTGATGACGGAATAACGAGACCGGTAGGTCAACGTGCCAATCATATCCCCATATGACTCTTGTTCATCTTTCGATGGGTGTGTTCCGAGCCCAAGACGATCTTGCCAAGCTCGTCAAGACAACCGAGTGCCTTGCTGCGCGAACGGTTCGCGCCCGCCTCATATATGTCAAACCTATCGTACCCATGTGACATGGCGCACCTCAGAATGGCAAATATTCCAGACGGTGCTACACTTGGAAGAACACTAACTACTTGATATTTGTGTGAGGGATCACCCTATTTAACAACGTCTACCACGCATCAAACAAGGTGCATAAAAGGGATTAACATCACATGCAATCAAATTATTGTGATATAGTATAGCCCCTTTTGTTGAAGAAGACTTCTTCAACATCCTTTGGCGGAGAACTCCTTCTTCGCGTACGGCGTAGCGTCGAGGTCCAGCGATGTAAAATTGTCACCACCATGTCCTCGCAATTACAACTATTTGCTATCACATAGCTAATAAAATAAATGCATTACATGGCTTTCTAGTTGACGCGCAGGTCAATACAATAAATAATGACAATCATATTGGCTCCTGCCGATTGCCGTACTCACGACGCGCAGGTCATGACAAAATTAAAATTACAAACACTTTGCATCTCATACAATCACATTGCATCACATAGGCTATACCACATCACATGCATACCCTGCAAAAACAAGTTAGACGCCTCTAACGTTTATGCTACAATACGTGGCTCTATGGCTGCGTTGCAAACCGTTTGCTACCTACGTTGCCATGAGCACGATTGCTCTTGCAGTTATTTAACTGTCGGGGTATATGGAATTGGAGATTCGAAAATCTCGAACCCCATACTAAACTTCGTCATACGCATGACCCCCGTGTAGATCACATCTACAAGCCCGCTCATTGCAAATTTATCTTTCTCAACTAAAGTGAAACCAAAGTCATCCTGAGCATGTCTCGATCCGAAGATCGTAAGGTTCGCCGGACCTCTGAAAATTTCACGATGCCGCCGAGATCAAAATTATGCAATGAGAGGGAAACAACAAGAAAATTCGGTGGTAGATCTCATCTAACACCCCGCACATCATATGTGCAATGCCGCATATCACATATGCTCTAGTCGTACCTACAACTACGCATAGTACCGCTCTGATACCACTGTTGGAGAAGGTGCTACGCAAAACAAAAAATTTCCGCGCACGAACCAAACCAAGAAACACTATCGAGGTGTAGGTAACGATACCTTCGACGATCACGTCAATGCAGCGGAGAAGTTGACCGATGTCGATGAAGTCCGCAGACTCCCGCAGCTAGGTTATACCTCCCAGCCGCGAGAGCGATCTCCTCGTGAATAGTTCGCCCGATCGAACGCCGAAGTATACGACGTCTCCGAGGTATCCACGCGTACCGGATCAGCGACACCGCGGTAATGTGTGGACCAGCACACAAGAACAGCGGGGATCTACGAGAGGGAGAAGCAGCAGCGCGCCGGCAGCTTTACTAGATCCAATCTAGAAGAGAGAAAAAGAAGGCTGTGACCAATCTAGAGATGGCCGGCCTAGGGTTTCGTCCAAGGGACTAGGGCTGCCTCTGGGGCTGCTTGGGATGCCCTTTGAGGTGCCCTGCCCCTCTATTTATAGGGGTTGGGGCAGCTCTCCCTAGGCAGGTGGAGTCCTACTCCAACAGGGACACCCTGTTGGAGTTGGAGTCCAACTCCACTAGAACCTTCTGGAACCTTCTAGAACTTCTGGAACCTTCTAGAACTTCTGGAACCTTCTAGAACTTCTAGAACCTTCTAGAATTTCTAGAACCTTCCAGAACCTTCTAGAACCTTCCAGAACCTTCCAGAACCTTCTAGAACCTTCCGATACCTTCCGGAACACTTCCGGACATCACCGGAACCATCCGGGACCTCCCGGAACACTTCCGAGATCATCCGAAACACTTTCGGAACCCTTCTCTCTCGTTCTCCATAAATCGCAGCATTCCTAAATGTCGCTAAAACGTTAAGCGTGTGACCCTATAGGTTCGAGTATACGTGGACATGTCCAGAACACCTTCCGGTCAATAATCGTCAGCGGGATCTGGACACCCATAACGACTCCCACATATCATCGAAGATCTTTATCGAGCGAACCTTGTATTGTCGCATACAATTCCTTTTGCCTCACGATACGTTACACAACCCGAGGCGAGACTTTGACGGTATCCCTGTGATCAACTCCTTGATCACCATACCTAGTTATCCTCGTTACCGGTTTGTACTCTTTTCTCGTTTCCGTATTCCGGTGTCCCCGTGACTAACCCTTTAGTCACAATACCTGGCCAGGCGATGCTGGACACCGTAATACCGAGTGGGCCCAGAGTGTATCTCTCCATCGCCGGATGGGCAAATCCCAGTCTTGACATATCTTGAACCACGATATACTTTCTGGTGTACCTGAAAGTCACCTTTATAATTACCCAGTTACGGAGTAACATTTGATGACCCCAAAGCAACCATCCGGTATCCGGGTCTACGATATTCTCATGGTCTAAGGACGCAAGTAAACGTTAACACATAATGAGAAGATACTGACAACATATTGACGAAGTGATCTCGCAGTATCTCATAAGGGGTCTATCCAACACCATTGTTACCCTAACAATGTGTTCCTATTATTGCCGGCATCCTTGTTACATTAACAATGCCCATGATCAGGAAAACAAGATCATCAACAATACATGAGCTAGTCCAGAGGCCTGACTAGGGATCTGAATGGTGTTTATTATTCCACACATGCAATTAGGTTTTCCTCTGAATCTCATATTCAAGAACCAATGCATTTCTAGCATAGAACATAAACTTAATCATGAACATAAAAATAGAATAATAACAACTTTATTATTGCCTCTAGGGCATATTTCCAACAGGCAGAAGTGGTGCGTCGAGGGCCGAGGAGTGGCACACACAACTCGTGCATGACGGCCGTGTTTTTCTTTCACCGGAGTGCACGAATGCACAGTCGATAGACGGGTTGCAGCTAGCTCGAGCCTTAAGCGAGAAGCAAATGAACTGCCGTCCGTAGCCGAACTAAATAGACTCGTCCAGTCCTATCTACTCTATTCTGTTTTTACTTTTATAAAATCTGAAAGATAGAAAAATATAACTCGTAAAGCATGAATTGTGATAAAATAATTGAATTTTTATAGTAGAATTTTAGAAATTATTTTGTATAAATATTATTTTTTAAATGTTTTTCACCGTCTATAAAAAATATCCATATATATCAAATAAAATGTGCATACAATATATAAAAAATTGTTCAAATGTTCAGCAAAAGAATAATTTAAAATATGTTCCACCATCTATGAAAAATATTCATGTATTTTAAAAAAAATGGTCATCTAACTCGTGAAATATTTCATATTCCCTAGAAGAACATGATAAATTTACTTGTCTGAAAATTTTCTTTTCACGTTACTCTTAGAAGAAATCTAGTGAACAAAACAAATATTAACTTAACACTTTTCGAAGTTGCATTGATCAAATATCAATGGGTGGTCTACATGAAAAACTAGAAAGAAATATAAAAGATAAAAAGTACAAGAAAATAAAGAAAGACAAAATAAAAGAAAGGTAAGAAAAAAAGAGAAAAGCTAAAAGAAAAATAGAAGGAATAAGTCCGCTTGACCCCCTAAAGTTTGGGGCAATGACTAATTAATCCCCTGAGATATAATACCGGATATCTAACCCTCTAACATTTGTAAAACCATTTAAAAAACCCCCTGAGAGCTCTCTAAGGTGGTTTGGAGGGCGGTTTGACCCACATGGCGCGCTGACGAGGATTAGTTGCCAACATGTACCGTCACCTCACCAAACTTCAGGGGGTCATCCGGACTTATTCCATATATCTAAGGAAAACGTCCACTTTTCTTTTGTAAACTATTCATGAGGCTCACTTTACCCTCTAAATAAATTTAAGATTATTTTGACAGTAAATAAAATTAAATAATACTTAATCCCTAACTATTTTATATGGGTTCACTTCACCATATAAAATGTTTACTGTCAAAATATTTAGGGAGTAAGTATTTATTAAAATTTTTGATTTAAAAATGCTTAGGGATTTATAAATGTTTATGGGTAAACTATGTGATTTATGGGTTCACTTCACCATATAAAATATTTACTATCAAAATGTTTAGGGAGTAAGTATTTATTAAAATTTGTGTTTTAAAAATGCTTAGGGATTTATAAATGTTTATGGGTAAACTATTTGTGATTTAAAAATGATTAGAGATTAAGTATTATTAAATTTTATTTACTATCAAAATAAGCTTAAATTTATTTAGAGGGTAAAGTGAGCCTCACGAGTAGTTTATGAAAGAAAAGTGGACGTTTTCCTTAGATATATGGAATAAGTCCGGATGATCCCCTGAGGTTTGGTGAGGTGGCAGTACATGTTGGCAACTAATCCTCGTCAACGCGGCACGTGGGAAAAACCGCCCTCCAAACAACCTTAGAGAGCTCACAGGGGGTTATTTAAATGGTTTTACAAACGTTAGGTATTATATCTCAGGGGTTAATTAGTCGTTGCTCCAAACCTCAGGGGGTCAACTGGACTTATTCCAAAATAGAAAAACAAAAAAGGTAAAAAAAGAGGAGAGAAAAAGGAAAACTGGCTTAATGGTTGGCCCATGACGGGAAAGAGGGGTATTCAGAGGATTCTTGGCTCCCGCAATGAGCGGGCATTAGGAGTTTCATGACACACAAACATAAGATGCATGCGGCCACACAAGGCCTTTCTTGGCTAATTTGAGTTTTTCTTTTGACAAGTTTTGGCCCATGTGAGTTTGCAGTGAGGACGAGATCAGAAAGCTATGTACCGGTACCATGCATGGTGTTCGCTCGCGAGGTGGTTCCCAGCAAGAGCAACGGCTGCATCATCTTCCCCTGCATTCTCCACACACCCCCTCGCCTTCAACTGCTACTTTGGCATCGGGTGGCGAGGGGGCCCCATTTATGTGTGCCGTGTGTAGTTAGTTCCTAGATTTTCTAGAGTTTGGTGTCTGAGTGGCAACATCATGATGGTGGAGACGTTGTTCCATGAGAATAAGTCCCTTCGGTTCCTTTCCTGTCCCAGTGATGTCCTCTTCGACGCTGGCAGGGAACCAGTGAGGGTGTGTTCTCGTGGATTTGGTAATCCAGATCTTGCGAATTTGTGTGCTTCTACTGCCTTCTACTATGACCTTCTACGATCTGATTCCTCGTCTCTGTTGTGCTAGAACGATGACCCCGGATCTCACACCTGCCAACTTAGGGTGCGCTCCTAGCCGATGCGTTAACGGTGAAGTTTTTGTCTCCTTTGTAGGTGGGTTTCTAATGCATCGAATAAAGGTTATTGTAGGTGATTTAGACCTGTGCAGGATCTCTAGTGGCTGTGTTCGATATTCTTCTTCTTCGATTGGTTCTCCACTGAACTGAGTCGAGGGAGGCAAAAAAAAAGAACCATGTGTATAGCCGAAGACGAAGGCAGCTAGGATCTTGCTTGTCCTTCGTTTGTACCAGATCGTTTATATTGTTTGTTTTCCTTAATTAATAATTGATATCAGATATATTTTGTCAAGAAAATACCATGCATGGTGTATTGAATTTGAATCGAAAACGTACACACGAATTTATTTGAGCACGAAACTACTACTGCTAGCGATTTTAGATGGACAAGTGATTATTACTAGGATTTTTACCGCCTCATGCAAGCGCGAGTCTACCTGCATCGATCAAGATAGCCGGCCCTCGCGAAACAGCCGCAACGCCGTGGCGGCCGTCATCATGCCCTTCACCTTCCTGTCCTCGACGAAGAGCAAGATCCCCACAGCCTTGGCCGCCTTCTCCACCGTGTCCACGCCCATCTTCTTCGCGTTCTCCGCAGTCAACTCGCCCTTCTCCCCGACGAACCGCACCGGCGGCAGTACGTCCGTCTTGAGCAGTTGAGCAGCGTGGCCGACAGGTCCTCCCACCTGTTCACCTGCGCCTTCATCTCTGGGCTGATCTTCCCGCTCTTCATCGCCGCCTTCGGGTGCATCAGCCCGGCCACGAACTCCGACACTGTCACGTGTTGAACTAAACTTGTTGCAGTGTACGTGTCCTGGAGTTTGCATGGCTCCGTAGCGCGTGAGTGCGTCTAGTTGATGAGACAAGATCTCCATGATCCGAAGACGTGGGATGGCACGGCTGTAGTGGATCGTGTGCGTGTTTTTAGTTTGGTTTGTTAGCTTGTAATCGTCAAGTGAATAAAAGAAGAAAAACAAGAAAAGTGGCAGGTTGTTCGCCACACAAAAATTTCTCTCGTTCTCTCTCGTTCTCTCCTGGTGCTCGCGTGTGTCCACAGAGGTGTCCATCAAGGCCTGATTTCCAACATTTGGTATTAGAGCCGAGGTTGCTCAGTGCATGCCAAAGTACATGCCACGGGGAAATCAAGGATCACCTGGTGGAGCAATGTCAGAAGGCGAGGCGTCCGAGGTGAAGAAGGATGGTCTGTTGCCGATGGTGTATCTGTAGCTGACGCAGGACAACTACACTATGTGGGCGATGCAGATGCGGGTGGCACTGCAGACTCAGGAGGTGTGGGAGGCGATTGAGGAAGCGGGCGCCGCGTTCAAGAAGGCAGCGCAGAGTATCGCAAGGACCGTCTCGCGTTGACGGCCATCTACGTACCAGGCAGTGCCGAGGCAGCTGCTGCCATCCCTAGCCGGAAAGGACTCGGCGAAGGAGGCCTGGGACACCATCAAGATGGCGCAGATGGGCCACGAGCGCGTCCGCGAGGCAAATCTTCAGACTCTGAAAAAGGAGTTTGAGGATCTGAAGATGCACGGTGATGAGTCAGTGGATGAATTCGTCGGGCGGACCACGAAGATTGTGAGTGGCATCCGAGGGATTGGAGACACGCTAATGGAGATAGCCATTGTGAGATGGTTCCTCCGTGCCGCGCTTGCAAGGTACATCTAGTTGGTGACCTCACTTGAGCAATGTGTAGATCTCACAAAACTCACAGTTGAGGATGTTGTGGGGCGTTTCAAAGCCCATCACGAAAGGTTGAAGAGCACCTTTGATAATCCCCAAGAAGCAGAGCACCTTATGCTGTCACGTGCCCAATGGGAGCACCTCAATGGGATGGGAAAGAAGTGGAAAAATGCCACATTTGGCTATCTGACTTCGGTCAATGCCAAAATTGGCTGGCGTACTAACGCAAAGACAAAAATGTCACCGCGACGCACGAGACTTTGACGCGTGGCAGCGCTCGCGAGCGTCACTCCGACCGAACGCGACGACACGCTTTGAGCGGCGAACACGCGGAGCCCGTGACAAATTTTTTAAAAAATAGAGCGTCGCTTCGGCCGGCGGCGACGGCCGAAATTTAAAAAATTCCGCGAACTATACGTGACATTCCCCAATTTTTTAAAATTATGTATATGTTCCAAAAAATTCTTAAAAAATTCACACCGGTTTATAATGGAATTAAGTATACACAACTAAATTTTCGTAAAATAATATGAATATTTGTGACCTGTGTAAAAAAACAAATCAAATCAAATAAAACAAAAAAAAGGCTACAGTGTAACCCTCGCTTTGCACCGCCGGACACGTTGCTGCAGTGCTGCTACAGTGTAAGTGTCGTGGTACTGTAGCACGACGGTTACACTGTAGCTTTTTTTTTAAATTTGATTCGCTTTTTTTTTACACATGTCACAAATAGTCATATTATTTTACGAAAATTTAGCTATGTATACTTATTCCATTATAAACCCGTATGAATTTTTTTCAGATTTTTTTGGAATATATACGTAATTTTAAAAAATCGGGGAATGCCACGAATTTTTTTAATTCGGAGTGTCGCGGCCAGCAGAAGCGAAGCCCATTTTTTAAAAATTTGTCACGGGCTGCGCGCTCGGAGCGACGCCCGACCGTCGTGTTCGGTCCGAGCGACGCTCGCGTGCGTCGCGCTCGCCCAAACCGACACATGCCACGCGTCAAAATCTCGTGTGTCGCGGTGACATTTTTGCATTTGTCAACAGCTCAGCCACTTTTGCAATTGACCGGAGTCAGATAGCCAAATGTGGCATTTTTCCGAAAGAAGTCCAGTGACACATCAGGTAGTAGGACAAAATGGAAGTCCAAGAAAGCTGAAGAGGATCGTGGTGGTGAGTCCAAGCCGAATTTTGACAAGAGGAAAGTCAAGTGCCACAACTACGGCATATACGGGCATTTTCAATCAGAGTGTCATAAAGCCAAGAAGGAGAAAACAAAGGCCTACATCGCAAAGAAAGATGATGATGAACCGGCCCTGCTAATGTTGGAGGCGTGCGAAGTAATGCATCTAGTTGATCATGAAGTTGAGCGAGTGTCACTGATCGAGGAAAGGGTGAATCTTCAACGAAGCGATGATGAGAAGAACAATACCAATGCCTGGTACCTTGCCACCGGAGCAAGTAATCACATGATCGGACGTAGGAACAGGTTCACTGAACTTGATACTTTAGTAAAAGGCACGGTGCGCTTTGGGGACAGCTCTAGTGTACCAATAGAAGGAAGAGGGACAGTGCTGATCGAGTCGCGCACCAGGGAGCACAGGTTGCTCACTGATGCGTATTACATTCCTCAGCTGACGAGCAACATCACAAGTCTCGGTCAGCTTGAGGAGCGCGGCTATCTTGTGATACTTGGTGACGGATTTCTGCGGATTTTCGACAGACAGGGCCAGCTGCTTGTGCGAGTCAAGAGATCAAAGAATAGACTCTATGTCCTGAACCTGGCTGTGGCGCAGCCGGTGTGCTTGATGGCACGACTGGTAGACGAGGCGTGGCGGTGGCATGCACGTTTCGCTCACATAAACTTTCAAGCTCTGCGCAAGATGGGTCAGGAAGGGCTCATGCAAGGGCTCCCGTTGGTACATCATGTGGAGCAAGTGTGTGATGGCTGTCTCGTTGGGAAGCAGCGTCGCGCACCATTTCTTTCCACAACAAGCAAAGTTCAGAGTGGAGAAGCCACTGGAACTAGTATACACACTAGTACAGAATCGTCTATCCGAGGCGCCATATCCGAGGCGGTTAGGCAAAAACGCCTCCAATAACTGATATCCGAGGCGGTTATAAATATCCAACCGCCTCGGATAAGGATTTCAGAAGGAACCGCCTCGGATAACAAAGTCATCCGAGGCGGTTGTAAATATCCAACCGCCTCCTCGGATATAATTCGAGGCGGTTAGATATTTACAACCGCCTCGGATGTGTTCAAACCCAAAATTTCAGAATCCCGCCAACTCCGAAATTTCAAAACCCAAAATTTTTCTCTCCGTGCCTGTGGCAGAGGACTATATATTCGATTCAGTGCATAGGGAGAGAGGCCAGATCCAGATTTTCTTCTTCTTCTCCCTTCCACTCTACTCTCCTCCCTTTAATCTTCCTTCTCCTCTCACCATTCCCATACTAAGGAGGTTCTTCTCTTCCCATCATTCTTAGAGGAGGTTCTTCCCATCGCAAGGAGGCTCTTCTCCTCCAGTTTCGCTTCGATTTGAGGTAAGGAAGACCTTCCCAAGTCAAGATTTATACTAATACCTAAATTTTTTATTTTAAAAAAGATTCTCGTATTTTTTATTAGTAACTCTACTCCCTCACGGTTCGGAATCCACAAAAATTACTGCATTTGGAGCTCGGGAAGAAGTTCAACGGAGGGAACGGAGAGTTCGGTAGCGGGGATTATTCGTTCGGGGCCGAATTTGGAGTGAAATTTTTTTATTTTTAAATTTTTTCTCGTATTTTTTTCTAGCAGCTCTACTCCCTCACGGTTCAGAATCCGCAAAGATTACTACATTTGGAGCTCGGAAAGAAGTTCAACGGAGAGTCGGAAGAGGCGATGTTTCATTCGGAGGAGAAAATTTCAATCTTAGAGGCCGAATTTGGAGGTGAAAAATTGTACAAGTCCAAAGACAAGTAGATTTTTTAGATGCGCCTCGTCGATATGGTCATTTTGAGTGGTTGTGGACCCAAAACAGACATCGTATGCAAAAGTTACAGCCGTTTTAGTGAAACCCTATCCGGCAGTCTTTTTTTTAAACGCCTGGTACTTATCCGAGGCATTCAATCAGCTCGGATATTTGATATCCGAGGCGGTTGCAATTTTTCTTCGAGGCGGTTGAATAATCGCCTCCGATATGTGCCCCCATATCCATGACCACTCCGTGGAGGCGGCTGCTATAACCGCCTCGGATGTGCTATTTAAACCGTCTCGGATATCGATTTCTGTACTAGTGACAGTGACCTGTGCGGGCCGATTACACCAGCTACACCGGATGGTAACAAATATTTTCTCCTCATTGTTGATGATTATAGCCGGTATATGTGGATTGTTCTGCTCAAAACCAAAGATCAAGCACTTGCTGCACTTCAGAAAATCAAAACAGCAGCTGAAGTAGAAGCTGAGAAGAAGCTGAAAGCAATCAGAACGGACTGAGGAGGTGAGTTCGTGTCTGGTGAGTTCAACGCATGGTGTGAGCAGTGGGGCATCAAACACTTCCTGACTGCCCCTTACTCCCCATAGCAGAATGGGGTTGTCGAACGCAGGAACAAAATAGTGGTTGCGATGGCAAGAAGTATGATGAAGAGTATGAAGGTTCCCGGAAGATTTTGGGGGGAAGCTGTAACTACTGCAGTCTATCTCTTGAACCGGGCACCGACAAAGAGCGTCGTAGGGATGACACCTTATGAGGCATGGCACCAGCACAAGCCGGAGGTGGAGCACCTTCGCACTTTCGGGTGTGTTGCACATGTGAGTACACGAATGGTACTCATTGGATATGAAAAGGGGTTGAAGGCATATCGTGTTTTTGATCCAACCACTAAGAAGGTCTACGTGTCTCGTGATGTCACGTTCGAAGAAGAAAAGGCATGGCCGTGGGAGTCTACACGGGATGAAGATACGGCAGCGCACGGTGAGATGTTCACAATTGCTTTAGAGCATTTACCTGCGGACACTAGTGATACTAGTGTCGCTGCCGGCGAGGAGGTGCCTCAAGGGACCGATGTTCAGTCATCAGCTCATGGCACTGCACCCGCAGTGGGAGGCGTTACAGCTGTCACGAGTGAGGCGTCACCCTTAGCAGCGTTGACGCCGGCGGCCGCGAATCCCGATTCTGCACCAACTTCAGCATCATCAAGTGAAACACCAGTGCGTATGCGGAGCCTACAGGAGTTGTACGATGTCACCGAACCGGCTGATCACGAGTATTCAGGGCTGTGCATGCTAAGCGCTGAGGAACCAGTATTGTTCCAGGATGCTGATAAAGAAGAAAGTTGGAAGAAAGCCATGCAGGAGGAAATGAACTCAATTCATGAGAACCAGACATGGAGTTTGGTTGATCTACCTGAAGGACAGCGAGCCATAGGGCTGAAGTGGGTCTACAAAGTAAAGAAAGACTCAGCTGGGAAGGTGGTCAAGCACAAGGCCTGATTGGTAGCCAAGGGATATGTGCAAAAACAGGGAATTGATTTTGAAGAAGTCTTTGCACCTGTTGCTCGTATGAAACAGTTAGGCTGTTGATTGCTTTAGCTGCACAACAAGGCTGGGAATTACATCATATGGACGTGAAATCAGCATTCCTAAATGGAGATCTTGTTGAGCAAGTTTATGTGCAGCAGCCGCAGGGCTTTGTAGTTGAGGGGGAAGAGCACAAGGTGCTGAAGTTGCACAAGGCATTGTATGGCCTACGGCAAGCCCCTCGAGCATGGAATTCAAAGCTAAACAGTACATTGATATCGATTGGTTTTGAAAAGAGCTCTATGGAACGTTCTGTGTATAAAAGAGGAAAAGGTGAGTCTAGCATTCTAGTTGGAGTTTATGTTGATGACTTGGTGATTACAGGAGGAAATGTGCAAGAGATTCAATCCTTTAAGAAACAGATGAAAGATCTTTTCAAGATGAGTGATCTAGGACTACTAAGCTACTATCTTGGGATTGAAGTACAACAATCTCCAGAGGGTATCTCGTTGTCCCAAAGTGCCTATGCAGCAAAGATTCTTGAGAACTGTAGTATGACAGACTGCAATCCAAGTCAAGTACCAATGGAAGCTAGACTGAAGCTCAGCAAGAAAAGTGATTTCCCACCAGTAGATGCCACCATGTACAAAAGTGTAGTTGGTAGCTTGCGCTACCTGGTGAACACAAGACCAGACTTGGCGTTCTCAGTCGGTATTGTGTCACGATTCATGGAACATCCAACTTCAGAACACATGGGGGCAGTGAAGCATATTGTTGGAGGAGGGTTTCTGCGCTACCCCGGATCGATGCCGTTCAGGATCACTGTAACGCTATAGGAGTTCTCGTCCACGCTCCCCGCGACGAAGCCATCCTCGACGCGTCCGCGCGTTCCCCGCGTCAGGGCTGTCTCCGACGAGCCAGCCCTCTGTCGTCAGGACCATCGCCGACGAGCCCTCCCTCTATCGACAGGACTGTCGCCGACGAGCCCTCGCGTGGGGCCAATATATTCCCCGGTATATTCCCCAGAAGATTCCCTGAAGATGCCCGAGCATATTCCCTCAAGATTCCTTAGGAATATGGAAATGTCCGTTGTGCCCATGTAATAGTCTCTCCCCGTAGGGGCAAAATTGTAATCTTAGCTCTCTCCTCACCCAACCCTATAAATACCCCCTGAGGGGTAGGGTTTGGGGATCGACTTTTTCATTCTCTCGCTTGTAAGCTCTCAAGTTCATGCCCTAAATACAAACACCGCATTACTTCGTCGACCATCTCGTGCGTTCGCGCTCTCGCTCGTTTGCCCCTCGCACGCCCGGAGGTCGCTGTAGCCGACCGGGGGTGCCACAAATCTACTGTCTAGGCTCGTACCTACGACAGTTGGCGCCGACCGTGGGGACGCGAGCGAAAAGCCATGGCGTCAAAGAGAAAGAGCGCGGAGGACGATCGTCCCCCGCGCACCAAACCCGGCGCGTCAAGCCAGGACGAACAACATGGTCGTCACCATGGAGCTTAGCGGCGCCCGCGTCAACGACCCGTCGGCCGCTAACCTTCGAGCTGATGACTCATCGGCCGACGTCTGGGCTGCTGGACTCCTCGCGGCTGCGATCGACGTGGTAAACTCTGAAGCACGCGTCGAAACGAAGCGACATCAGGGGCTTGACGTTGACATCGCCATCGTCCACCGTGCACCTCTGCCGCACGCGTCCGCCATGCCGGCACGTCCGCCGCGCTCGTCCGCTGCGCTCATCCGCCGCATGCCTCAGCCGTGCCGCACGCATCCGCCACGCACATCTGGCTCGACAAGGTCTTTCGCCGCGCGTGTCCGCCGCGAAGAGGTCATCCGCCGCATGCATCCGCCGTGCTGCGCTCATCCGCCGCGCGCGGGTCCGCCGTGCCGCGCTCGTCCGCTGTACGCGCCCGCCGCGACAAGGTCTTCCGCCGCGCGCGCCCGCTGCGACAAGGTCTTCTGCCGCACGTGTCCGCCACGACGAGTTCTTCCGCCGCATGCGTCCGCCGTGCCGAGCACGTCCGCCGCGCTCATCTGTCGCATGCGTCCGCCGTGCCGCACACGTCCACCGTGCCGTGCACGTCCGTCGCACCCATCCGCCGCGACAGGGTCTTCCGCCGCGCGTGTCCGTCGTGCTGCGCTCGTCCGTCGCGCTCATCCGCCGCACGCGTCCGCCGCGCTGCGGTCTTCCGCCGTGTTCGTCCGCCACACGCGTCCGCCGCGCCGCACGTCGCCGCCCTCGGCGGCAGCAGGGGCTCGTCGTTGACGTCGCCATTACGCGCGCTTTTGGACTTGGCGGCTTCCGTGCCCGTCCTCGACGACATCAGGGGCTCGTCAACATGGCATCAAGCCCCCCCGCGACGTCCGAGCCCCCTCCATCCGGGATAGAGTGTCCCTTCCCTCCGGGGTCGTGCGACTGTAAGCTCCCCGCGATGTCGAGCCCCCTCCATCCGGGATAGAGTGTCCCTTCCCTCCGGGGTCGTGCGACGGTAAGCTCCCCGCGATGTCGAGCCCCCTCCATCCGGGATAGAGTGTCCCTTCCCTCCGGGGTCGCGCGACGAAAGCTCCCCGCGATGTCGAGCCCCCTCCATCCGGGATAGAGTGTCCCTTCCCTCCGGGGTCGCGCGACGAAAGCTCCCCGCGATGTCGAGCCCCCTCCGTCCGGGATAGAGTGTCCCTTCCCTCCGGGGTCGTGCGACGATAAGCTTCCCGCGATGTCGAGCCACCTCCGTCCGGGATAGTGTCCCTTCCCTCCGGGGTCGTGCGACGATAAGCTCCCCGCGACGTCCGAGCCATCTCCGTCCGGGATAGAGTGTCCCTTCCCTCCGGGGTCGTGCGACGATAAGCTCCCCGCGACGTCTGAGCCATCTCCGTCCGGGATAGAGTGTCCCTTCCCTCCGGGGTCGTGCGACGATAAGCTCCCCGCGACGTCCGAGCCATCTCCGTCCGGGATAGAGTGTCCCTTCCCTCCGGGGTCATGCGACGGTAAGCTCCCCGTGACGTCGAGCCACCTCCGTCCGGGATAGTGTCCCTTCCCTCCGGGGTCGTGCGACGGTAAGCTCCCCGCGATGTCGAGCCATCTCCGGCCAGGATAGAGCGTCCCTTTCCTCCGGGGTCGTGCGATGGCAAAGTGCCCATGCCAGGCGAAGCATTAATGTACTCCTTGCTACGCCGGTGGGCATCAAAGGTTGTGGTTAGGGAAGGTCACAAGCGCTCTCAGACATGTCCTCGAGCGCTAGGTTTTTTCATTGGGAGGCAGGGTGCTGCGCACCTCGCAACGAACTATCTCTTCTGACACGACGACTTAATAATCCCACCGGAGCACGCCGCATCAAAATTCACGCAAAAAGGGCAAACACCTTACAGGTACCGGACTTCGCGCTCTGCGCCAGCCTTGTGTGCACACCGATATCGTCCCGCGATGTGTTCGCATCGACGCTGGCGACACCACAGACGTCTCGGCAAGGTACCGCAGCATGCTCCAACACCATCTACGGGCAAGGCACCACGTGCGCCTCAACGCCCTCCCCGGGTACGGTCCGTGTGTGCCTCGACACCTTCCACGCTCAGCACCATCTGGACAAGGGGCTCCCCCAGAAACAAAGCCGAGCTGCCAAGCATCATTGCTCCGTCCGACGCTGACACTCGGCCGTCACGGATATGCTCCGTCTGACGTCGGCACTCCGTCGTCACGGACATGCTTCGTCCGACGTCGACATGCTCCACCGTCACGAACATGCTCGTCCGACGTCGGCACTCCGCCGTCAAGGACATGCTCCGTCCGACGTCGACAGACATGCTACATCCGACATACTCGGCTGTCACGGACATGCTCCGTCCGACGTCGGCACTCCGCCGTCACGGACATGCTCCGTCCGACGTCAACACTCCGTCCGGCGTCGACACTCCGCCCGGCGTCGACATGCCCCGTCCGGCGTTGACATGCTTCTCGGTGTCGATGCATTCTGCCCAGCGTCAACGCGTTCCGTCCGGCATCGACGTGTTCCACCTGGCGTCGACAACCCGTCCAGCGCTGACGCACAAACCTTTTGCATGAGGTGGTATGACGCACACTTTGCTAATATTAAACTCGGTGTCATCTCTGCAAGGGGCTCGCTTTGCTAGAAGCGAGCCTAGACGTCCGGTACCGATGCGCGCAAACTCAACGTCCGCGTCAGCACGCGCCGGTCTTTTCCATAACTGACAAGCGCAGGCTCAACATTCACATCAACACAACGTCACTACCCATCTACATCGATGTAGTCAAGGACAGCATCGACATCCGTCTCCGACGAGAACTACATCGACGTCGTCAAGGACTACGCCGACGTCGTCAAGGGCAACCTCAGCGCCCGTCTACGTCGACATCGTCAAGGACAACCTCGGCGCCTGTCGTCAACACGTCGCTTGCACGTTGGTCGCACGTCACCAGCGCGTTGTCGACACGCGCGCCAGCGCGTCGTCGGCACGCGCGCCAGCACGTCACCAGCGCGTCGTCGGCACGCGCGCCAGCGCGTCGTCCACGTCGCCAGCGCGTCATCGGCACGTTGCCCGCATTCGTCCACGCCTGTGTTCGTTGGCTTCGACGCTTCCACGTCAAGTTCCCGGTCGACGTTCCCTACGTCCGCGTCAGGGTTCACCTCGACTGAATCTCGACACTGTCGAAAAGAGCCCAAGGAAAAGGGCCATGTCTGCGCGTCATTCACGTTCGTCCATACGTCGTCAACACGCGTGCCAGCGCGTCGTCGGCACGCGCGCCAGCTCCTCGTCGGCACGCGCGCCAGCGCTCGTGAGCACGTCGTTCGTGCATCACCAGCACGTTGTCGGCACGCGCGCCAGCGCATCGTCCGCATGTCGTCAGTATGTCGCTGGCACATCGCCCGTGCTCGGCGGCAAGTCGCCCGCCTGTCGCCGTGCTCATCCGCTCACCGCCGCGCTCGCCCATGGAGCCTCGCTCACAGTCACACGCCCAAGCCCACTGCTTGCTTGCGGAGCGTCGTCGCACACGATCGCCTGCTGGAGTCCGTGCTAGGCCAAGTTAGCCCGCGTCAGGTCGTCGCCGCGCGCGTTCGCTCGTCGCCGCGCTCGCGTTCGTTCGCACTCGCGTTCGTCAGATCGTCGTTCGCGCTCGCGTTCGTCCGCGCTCGCGTTCGTTCACGCTCGCGTTCGTCAGAGCGTCGTCGCGCTCGCGTTCGTCAGGTCTTCGCCGCGCTCGCGTTCGTCCGCGCTCACGTTCGTCAGGTCGTCGCCGCGCTCACGTTCGTTCGCGCTCGCGTTCGTCCGCGCTCGCGTTCGTCAGGTCATCGCCGCGCTCGCGTTCGTCCGCGCTCGCGTTCGTCAGAGCGTCGTCGCGCTCGCATTCGC
Source organism: Stipa capillata (assembly GCA_019208055.1). Lineage (NCBI taxonomy): Eukaryota > Viridiplantae > Streptophyta > Magnoliopsida > Poales > Poaceae > Stipa > Stipa capillata. The sequence continues at coordinate 434,257 of JAGXJF010005609.1, forward strand.
TCGTCGCCGCGCACTCGCGTGCGCGCTCATCGCCTCGCTGGCCCGCTGAGCCACCAATCCACGAGGCCACCCGCGATTGCCCGCTCTCAGCCGCTCAAGGGCCCGGGAGTAGCCGGAGGGGCCCGGGCGCGCGCCGTGGAGCCGGGAGGCGGCGAGGCCAAGAAGCTGGTGGAGCCGCGGCCGCCGAAGCTCGCGCGAAGCCCACCCACGGCCGCCGAGCCCGCTGCGCCCCGCTGCTGGCCGCCCTAGCCCGCTTGGAGGCTCGGGGGCAGCGGGAGCCTCGGGGGTGTGCCGGGGGGGAGCTGCGGGGCCAAGGGGTGGCGGAGCCGGAGCCGCCGCCGCTATGGTGCACGACGCCTCGCCGTCGGCCGCTCGAAGAAGCAAGGGCCCGGCCGCCCGAAGTGAGCGAGGAGGCGGCAAAGGGAGGCCGGGAGGCGGCGCGGGCGTGAGGAGGCCGAGGGGCGGCGCGGTGCGCTCCCGAGGCGGCCGGAGCCCGCGTTGGCCCGCCCTCGCCCGCCGGAGGTCGCCGGAGCCCGAGCGCGGCGGCGTAGGGGAGGCCGGGAGGAGGCGCAAGCGCGGAGGCAGTGCGGGAGCGAGGCGGCGCCGCTAGGGAGCTCCGGCGGCGGCGCAAGGGAAGGTGGCGGCGGCGGCGTGAGAAGTAGAGAGAGAGAGGAGTGCGTGGAGTGGCCGGGTCCTTCTTTTCTTTTTTAATTTTTGTTTTTTAGTTTCCTCTATATGTGGCTCCTGAGATGCCCTAATCCGGTTGGGCCATGGCCCATTGAGCGGTGATAGGGGAAATAGCCGGTCCAGCAAGGAAAAAGAGAAAGGAAGAAAGGGGAGAAAGAAAGGAAAGGAAAAGAGAAGAAGGAGAAGGAAAGAAAATAAAAAAAAGAGAAAGAGAAAATCTGGCTCCGCCCCCCGCACCCCCCGTGTTGAACTCCGTCGAGCAGGGGGCTCCGCCCCCCGCACCCCCCGCGGATAATTGTGCAAAAGAAGAAAAAGGCAAAGGGAGAGAAGAAAAAACCACCCCGTTGAGCACGCCTCGGTCACCCCGAGGAAGAAATCGACGGCTCACCGATCCGGCCCGCGCACCAACCCCTCGGGGATTAGTGTGCCGACTCGGACGGGCGCTCCCCTACCGCCCAAACCGGCAAGGGGCTACTATTGGAGGAGGGTTTCTGCGCTACCCCGGATCGATGCCGTTCAGGATCACTGTAACGCTATAGGAGTTCTCGTCCACGCTCCCCGCGACGAAGCCATCCTCGACGCGTCCGCGCGTTCCCCGCGTCAGGGCTGTCTCCGACGAGCCAGCCCTCTGTCGTCAGGACCATCGCCGACGAGCCCTCCCTCTATCGACAGGACTGTCGCCGACGAGCCCTCGCATGGGGCCAATATATTCCCCGGTATATTCCCCAGAAGATTCCCTGAAGATGCCCGAGCATATTCCCTCAAGATTCCTTAGGAATATGGAAATGTCCGTTGTGCCCCTGTAATAGTCTCTCCCCGTAGGGGCAAAATTGTAATCTTAGCTCTCTCCTCACCCAACCCTATAAATACCCCCTGAGGGGTAGGGTTTGGGGATCGACTTTTTCATTCTCTCGCTTGTAAGCTCTCAAGTTCATGCCCTAAATACAAACACCGCATTACTTCGTCGACCATCTCGTGCGTTCGCGCTCTCGCTCGTTTGCCCCTCGCACGCCCGGAGGTCGCTTTAGCCGACCGGGGGTGCCACAAATCTACTGTCTAGGCTCGTACCTACGACACATATCATGGGATATATCAAGGGAACTATGGAGCTGGGGTGGTACTATGAGAAAAGAAACAATGAAGAGAAGCCGTCTTTGGTGGGATACAGTGATAGCGATATGGCCGGAGATCCTGATGATCGGAAGAGTACTACCGGGGTCGCCTTCTTCATGGGGACGAGCTTGGTGAGCTGGCTATCACAGAAACATAAAGTTGTGGCGTTGTCATCGTGTGAGGCGGAGTATATAGCGGCATCCTCAGCAGCGTGTCAGGGAATATGGCTGGGGCGTCTCCTGGGAGATCTTACGAACCAGACACCTGACCAAGTTGTGCTGAAAATTGACAACAAGTCAGCCATTTCTTTGTGCAAAAATCCCGTTCACCAAGCACATAGATTCAAGGTACCACTACATCAGGGAATGTGTGGAGGATGAAAGAATACTTGTTGATCATGTGAGCACCAACAATCAGCTAGCAGATATCCTGACCAAACCTCTTGGGAGAGTGAAATTCCTGGAGATGAGAGAAAGGATTGGAATGCAAGCTGTGAAGAAGAAGCATCAAGTCTAGGGAGGTGAATGTTGAACTAAACTTGTTGCAGTGTACGTGTCCTGGAGTTTGCATGGCTCCGTAGCGCGTGAGTGCGTCTAGTTGATGAGATAAGATCGCCATGATCCGAAGACGTGGGATGGCACGGCTGTAGTGGATCGTGTGCGTGTTTTTAGTTTGGTTTGTTAGCTTGTAATCGTCAAGTGAATAAAAGAAGAAAAACAAGAAAAGTGGCAGGTTGTTCGCCACACAAAAATTTCTCTCGTTCTCTCCTGGTGCTCGCGTGTGTCCACAGAGGTGTCCATCATTTCCAACATCACGAACCGCGTAGCCTCGTTCACCATGAGCAGCAGCGCCGCCAGCATCCTCCCCGCCTGTTTCTGCTTCTGTTTGCATTCTAGGTCGGCCTTGCCGCGCGCGGCGAGCACGTTCACGCCCTCCGTCATCTGCTGCGGGCCGAGCTCCACGTCGAGCATCGCGTCCGTCTCGCCGACGAGGTTGCTGTACGAGCCGCCGAACCCCGCGAAGGTGGCGCCGGGGATGGGGCCCCGGGTGAGCTCCCACCACGTGCCGTCGCTGCTCCAGAAACCCTCCAGTTAGAGGTCGTCGGCGCGGACGGCGAGCGTGAGCTCGCTGGTCTGCGTCCTGAGCACGACGTAGAACCAGCGGCGCGGCGGGACGACGCCGGGCTCCACTGGCGGGAGGACGGGGCAGTTATGGGAGAAGTGCTTCGGGTTGCCGAGCCGGTTGCGGATGCCGGCGATGAAGCTGCCGTAGTTGTCGCCGCTCTTGACATCGAACGTGACGGTGAAGAACTACGCAGCCTCTCTCACCTTGAGGAGCAGCAGCAGCACCGCCGCGTCCCTCGCCTGCTGCTGCTTCGCGGCGAAGGAGATGTCTGACTTGGTGCACGCGGCGAGCACGTTCACGGCACGCATCATCCGCTGCGGGCCGAGCGCCACACCGGCGAGCTTGCCCGCGTCCGGTACGCGCTGCCGAAGCCCGCGTTCGTGGCGCCGCTGGGGATCAGGCCGGGGGCGAGCTCCCACCACGTGCCGTCGCTGCTCCGGAAGCCCTCCATGCAGAGGCTGTCGTCGCCGGCGGCGAGCTTGAGCGTGCTCGTCGGCGTCCTGAGCACGACGTGGAACCACCGGCCTGGCGGGGCCGGCGGGAGGACGCGGCTGTCGTCGCGGTAGAAGTGCTTCGGGTTGCCGAGCCTGTCGTCGCTGCTCTTGACGTCGAACGCTACGGTGAAGAGCGGGCTCGTTGCAATGGATCGATGCACGCACGTCCGCGAGCTTCTACGTACGTACCGTCAGTGTTTCATCAGGGAAGCAGAATCTACATCGTAAAAGATTAGACAGACAAGAAGAGAGGATCGATAGAACAAAAATACAAAATAGCGAATTGGCAATGAATTTATAGGCGACGTATGCTTGCTAGAAGAATTTATAGTCAAAAGAAGAAGCGAACTTTGATTTGGTGGTGCATATATGCAGAACATATCATACCTGGGAGGATGGTGTCAGTGGACGCCTCTGTCGATTAGCGAAGAAAAATCTCGGCATAGAATGTGTCTCAAGACTGCTTTGTAAAGAGAATCCCAAAAAGAAAATTGCCAATTTGTGACAGGCGTCTCAACTCACAGACCACAACGCACAATTTTGCTTCCGGGATCACGACTAATGGTAATGGATAATTGGGCATGTGCTGCAAGACAAAGATGGATCACAAAGTTTTGTCTGGAAGAGTCGCCTGGTTCAGACGGTCTAGCGAAGATTTCAGAAAGAAGCAGCGGACGCTGGTGTCACAAGCTTGTGAATTTTTGCCGGCCAGTAAACAGAAGTAGTCAAATGGAGACAGCATCATAAGAAAATCGTCTAATTTTCTAAGTGAAACAAGATTCTTGTTGTCGTCAGTTTACAAGACTTCGGCTGGAGAACATATTGTTCACTTTCCAGTTGTCAGCAAGGAAACAGCTCTTTCTCTGCCTTGCACTTGCAGTTTAGGCATTTTTTCACATCGGAATGTTACATCTCAAATGATCTTAATTTTCTTTTTCTATTTTTTTGATATCCTCAAAAGATCTTACTTGTAGTATGGACCAACAGTAAACCTGAATTTCAGTAGCGTTGTTCGAAGCTCTGGCCAGGCCTAAGTCAGGCCCGGTTTGGAAGTACCTTTTTGTAGCATAGGTTTGGAAGTTCTAGGACTGAAGGAAAGAAAAATAAACAGAGCAATTCTGGGGCCTAGTAGCAGATGACAATGCGCAAAACCAAAGCATACCCACGGCCCAAGTGGTGGCCCATCAACTGCGCCGACGTGCACCCTCCTTACTTGTTGGCTGACTTATGGCTTTGTGAAAAGAAAGGATATCTTATGAACTACCGTGGGGTTAAGTCTCTCTAATTTCACGTTGCCAGCTAGAAGCTCCATATTTTAGACATTCTGAGCTTATGTGATTCCTCGTTCTGACTGTACCCTCAAAGTTGGAAAAAATTACTTGCAAATGACATTCAAATGAAACAAAACGTTTTTCTGCCTTGCCCTCCCTGCACCCGCTCGGCTCACCCTTGCCACTTTTGCGCTTCCACATCCGTGCTGTTTTCGCCCTCACATCTCATGCGATCTGCGCCCGTGCTGTTTTCACCGCCGTGAAGACTTCGATTTCGCCAACACAATGAAAAAAGAGGGCTTCGCTAGGCGTTTCTCCTGGCGAGTCCATTGGCGCCATGGTCTTCAACCGCTGGATCTAGTGTCGACACGCCGGCAACTCAAGGGGTATTTCAAATATTTTAATGGTAGTGTATGCATGGTGATAATGTGTTGATTCATATTTGTTGGCCCCTTCCAAACACCTTTCAAACAGCTTATCACTTGGCTTATGGCCCAGAAAACCATAAGTTGTTTGAAAGGAAAATTTATGTTGAAGCTTAATTTCTAAGCTCTTTATTTAATCATGGTAGCTAAAAGCCTCAAAAGAGACGATTTTTGGGTTTATCGGACCCTATGATATAAATTTGTCCTCCAAATTTATAGGAATTTACCTGCAACTGCCATTCCTACGTAAATCCAACTCTTAGGGCTTGTTTGGTTAGCCCATCCCGGCCGAGATCCCGGCCCAATCCTCGTGGATCAGCTCGGCCGGGGAGAGTTCCCGTAATTGGCCCGTTTGTCCATTTGGTTTGGGCCGGGGTGAGGAATTTCCCGGCCCAAACCCAGTTGGTCCACCGGGGAGAAAACACTCGCCTCCCCACCCGTGGAACGAATCCACTGCAGCCTCTGCGAGCGACAGCGAGCGCGGCGGCGACGGTGAGCGCGACGACGACGACGAATACGGGGGACGGCGACTTCTCTCCAGTGAGCCTCGCACTTCTTCTTCCTCCTCTTCCTCCTCCCTCCCTCTGGTGGTTTATCTCCTCCACCGCCGCCACCATGGCTCTCCTCGTCGTCCTCGACGCTGCAGTGCCGCCTCTCCTCCTCGCCCCACCCCCACGTCGTGATGCCACCGTCATCGCTGCCAATGCAGGAAAGCTCGACCACGAGCTCCCAGCGTCCTGGGGCTGCCGCCGCCGCCGCCCGATGGGCGGCCTGCCCCCGGCTGCGTACGGCAGTGATGTTTGCTGAGCTGAAGATTGAGTTTCTATCTTATCAATAGTACAATGATGTGTTTCTTAAAGAGAGGATTTCGGTAATGCAGCTTTTGTTTATCAGTGTTCTGTTGTTGCCAAACTGCAATTGTGCGGAAAATGTGTAGCTTTAGGTGATGCGATGCTTTCTCTTTAGCTTCTTAATGCAACTGATTAATTAGCTGATGATTTGTATCTCCAGTTCTAGTCACGGTTCTTTAAATGTTGAAGGACGATTTTGTCCAGCTGATTGAGAAATCAGGGAGTTGAATACGGCCGAACCAACGATGACGTCTGAACTAGTATTAGTAGTTTTACACTGTTATGATTAGAGTTGTCAATTTGCATAATGGTGTCAGTATGTTTCTGAAGAGAATGGAAGTACTAGAATTACTGACATATGAAAGCTTGACGTTTTGTTTTGGGGAAATATCTTGGATGCAGTTAGGACATATGAAAGCTGATAGAGATTTTAGGTGGTCTAATCATTTCTTGCAGCATTAGTTACTAACTTGAACTAGAATAAAAGCTTTGATTTAGACTCAAGCCTCCTTGTAAGAACATTACTAAAAAAATTGCCCAACAAGATAAACTTCAATTCAGTTGAAGTGATATATGTTTCACATTGCTACATTTGAATTTACATACCAATAAATCATCAAACATATCATCAAAAAAATTTCTATTAAATCTCACAATCTCACTAGTCATTACAAAATGTGTAACATACAAAGTGATACTACGTGAATTAAAATGCCCTTGTATGGTGTCATCAAGACAACAAGGGCTTCTCATTCTTCCAACAAAGGAGTGGTACCTATATTCAGTGTCATCTGGGTTCCATAAACTAGCCAGGTCCAGCCCCTGAAAGCCCTCTTTTAAGTTCATCTTCCATGCCAAAAGAGTTATAATCTAAAAATACCAGGTCCCTTCCAGTTTTCGGCCTGGTTCTGATTTCTTAAACCTTGAGTGTAATGCAGTGACACATAAAAATTAATCGGGGGTTCATCAAACAGCCAGTTACTGGCTGAGAAACCAGAACCAGTCGACTGGTGGCTGGATGCTTGTGTGGAAAAACAATGCATGCAGTACTATCCTCTAAAAAAATGTTTGCAGTACAGCCAGCAGCACTGCTACTTATCCAAAAGTTTCTCTTTTTTTTTGTGACCAGAAACGGGACAAGGATTGATCTCGTGAAATTCACCTGAAACGTCTATAGTTATTAGTTAATTATGTTTTTGAAATGCTGTTCAGTATGCTTCAGATATTTCGAGCCCTGATTTTAGGTTCGGAAATTTGCCACCCTGGTGTACGGTGATAGGTAGGTTGTGCAGGTGTTTCCTGAATTGGGATATCGGTGGTATTAGAGGTAGAGCATCAGAATGAAACGCTGACCCTTTGAAGTGAGCCAGGTGTTTCTTGAAATGGGGTTACCGTGGAATTGGGGAACTTCAGAATCAACTTTTGATGGTCTGTGTGCCGCAAGAATTCCTATAGCTGGGTTCATTGCATTTGCAATAAAAGTAATATGCTCCATGGAAATTGGTTGCAGGATTGTTAATAGGTTTTTCTTGAACTGTTTAATTTCTTCAATCTTGGTTAGGTTTCGGTCAGTCCTTTTCGTATTGTCAGATTAATTCATCTTACCCATCTATTTGTTTCCACAGATCTTACAAGATGGGTTAATCTATTTATTCTGTGTTTAGTTCTTCCCCATCTTACATATCCATTTGCATCATACGGTATTATATATTTAAGACTGGATCAATCTGTACAAATGTCAGCCTTTGTTATAGGAATAACTATATATTCACTAAAATCTGTGGGCTGTTTCATTTCGGATGTGGATCTGCTGTTTTCTTTGTTTGGCAAATTATTTTAAATTATTCAGTGAATGGCATGTACTGCTGCGCTAATTGCATTCTTGGCTGAAAATTGATAGCTTGTGACCCTCTACACAGGTGAGGAGTGAAAATTGGTTTGACTGGTGGGATTGCTTGCTTTTCAGGTATGGGAGTTACGTTCTTGGCTGGCAAGATTGCAAGATGAAGGAATCAGTGTGGTCTAATCACCAACTAGGGATTGTGGCATTCACGGCAACAACGGGGCCTTCATAGCTTCTCCATTTATGTTTAGTGATTCTACATTTGGAGTGTGTGGTGCTTTAGGTTGCTATAAATATCACCCAGGATAGAATGCCAAGAATTCCTGGCTGCTTCATTCTTCTGATACTTTTAAGCTAGTCTCAGTTCTGAGTTAGGGAGATGAGATTTAATTTGCAGCTTGCTGAAGGCTGATTGTACTAATTTTCTGGGTGCTAGCATGATGCTTTCTGTCTTATGCTCTTGCGTGCATATTCCTGCATGCACTGCCTGGTAGGTGCTATCTCAACTCCTGTTGCTGAAGCCGAAGCAAGACAACTCAACTGCAACTAGATATGCCGTTTCAGTTCCTGTGTATTCAGAGAGCTTCTGGACTCCTATGTTCCAATGGTATGTACTGGGAAAAGATGGAGATCGTGTTTGAATGTAAAGTTTTCTATCTTTCCTGTGTGCAGTTTGTGCCACTATATTTCTTATCTCTAAAAAAGAGGATTTGGTGCACTGTAGACAGAATTCCTATCAGAACATTCCGATCATCTAATTCATTTAGACAGCAAGTAGTGTACGTTGTCCAGTAGTCCATTATGATTAAAAAATGTGGCTACGTGTAGCTCAAGTGTCTGGTTTGCTTACTCAATTGACTCAATTGTCTTGCAGATCGAAGCGATTGGGAGGATTGAACTGAAAGGGAAGGGAAGGGATTGGGAGGATTAGAAAGGGATTAGTTCCACTAGGGATTGGGTGAAGGGAGGGGATCAACCCAATCCACTAGGGGATTAGTTTCCCTGGTGGATTATTTCCCCATCTCCCAAACAAAGCCTTAGGGCTCGTTTGGTTTGGGCCATCCCGGCGTGGATCGCAGCCCGATCCACGTGGATTATCCCTGCCAGGGTACCATTCTCGGATGGGTCTAATTGTGCATTTGGATCGGCCCGGGATTGGGAATTTCCCGGCCCAATCCACTTCAATCCACCGGGCTCACAACCATCGCCGAGGACTCGTGGAACGAATCCACGCTTCCTGTGGCCGAGCGAGCACAGGCGACGCCGCCTCTTCCTGCAGCAGCGGCGGCGGCGGCGGCGACGGCGACGGCTACGGCGACGACGACTACGCGGAACGAATACTTCTCCCCGGTGAGCCTCCCATTTCTCCTCTTCCTTCTCCTTCCCTTCGACGTTAATTAGGGTTCAGATCTCCCTGCGACGGAGCCTCTTCCAGTGCTGCTGCTCGGGCGTGATGCAGCTTCTTCCCAGATCCATTCGTGTAGTACACGCGCAGCTCGGGGGTGCAGTCTAGGATGACCTTGTAGCAGCCGGCGTCCTTGGCGATCTCCACGAGGCGGCGCACGACGCGGAGCCCGAGCCCCCGGCCGCGCGGCAGCATCGACCACGACGTCCTCCACGTGACCCACCTTGCCGCTATCACTGGAGGAACTTGCACCAAATTCAGTGGATATGTTCGGGGGTGCATCTGTGCGTGTGTGTTTTCATTATTCCTCCCCTGCAGCTAGCTGCTTAGGTGCCAGATTAGATGATTTCCTAATTCACTTGGACAGAAAACTGGGCCAGATTAGTAGATTAGGTGATACGTTTTGCTTGTAGCTGAATTATTTCTTAATGCTTGATGCTTGGTGCTTTTGATTAGTAATTATAATCTGTAGTAATCCTTCTCCCGTGCGGTGAATTAATCTTGATGCTTGATGCCATTTGGATTATTGTACAAAGTATCGTTCAAGAAATAAATACAAATGCAGATATAATACAATATTATTCAGTAGCTCACTAAAATATCCTGCAAGCATCATCATGTTTTAACACTCAACACGACTTGTACATGGTAATGCGCTCAGAGTAAGGTTCCTTTCACACCTTTCTAATAGACAACAATTAACCCTCAACATGACTTGTATATGGTAATGAGTGCTCAGTCCTGACAATGACTAACTGCAGTTGTGACATGATGAAAATCTATATATTTGTTCGCAGACCTGAACATCTATTGCAGATCATTTTTTTACTGTTATTGATGGCTTTATGAATTTCTACAGCGCATGTTCTTTCAAGTGGTCGAGCCTTTGATACAATATGCAACTTTTGCAGCTTAATCCTTTCTTCTTGTTCTTCATATTTTGCTTCTCTTTGTCTCTGGTTGCTGTTATAAAGCTATTTTACTTTAGGTTGTTTTCTTCCCTTTGTGTGCTGCTGCTCAAGTGTGTTAGAGGTATTGCTGCTAGTCTACTAGTATATTATGATCTTAATTTATAACTAGAATTTTGTGGTAGTTGATTTCTGACATATATACTCCAAAATTCAGTTTGAAATGTATGTAGTATATACTTCAAATTAAAGTCTCTTGAAACACATGTAGTTTGATAAGGTTGACAACTTATCTTTTGTAGGCTAATTCTGCTCCAGTCTCTTGAAATACATTCAAATGTTGCTGAGTTGCAGTGTTCTTCCAGGAAGATAAATAAATCCACAAGGTTACTAAAAAAATTTGGTAGATCCATGACAGTCACTGGGTCTGGTGCAGTATCTGACAAATTGCAGGTTAATATGTAAAACCAGGACAAACTGGCTCCAGTGACCTTGTGGCAGCTGGTTTGTTAGCGTTAAAACTTTGATTAGGACATAGCAGTGTGTTTCCCTTATCGAATGTTATTGCAATAAGATCAAATTTCTTGGTAAAATATTCAGAACATGAACAAGCAAGAAGGAGCATGCTAATCTGGATAAATCTAATGCCAAAATATTTAAATGAGATAACCAGTGAAACCATGTACTCACAGTTCGTTGGAAGCACATATCTGACAGGAAGTCTACATACATATCACATATTCCTCTCATGTTGTGTTGGAGATTTTACGTTTTGACCATACTCTGTGTATTCTGAATGGTTGTGCCTTTGCAGTTCTCACAAATTACTTCTTTCACCTATCTTGCATGGCTTGTTTGCGTTGGAAATAATTAGCTGCTCTCTTGCAGTTCTACTTCTATAGCTTGTCGACTTGCCATTGGTAATTTCTGGGATTGACAATTGAAAACGGTATGATTAATTGATTCAAATTGTTGTCCTGCAATGTTAAATTCTCCATGTTATAAACTGATTCTTTTATATGCACACAGGTGGTTCAAGGCAATTTGTTGATATGTCTCGGATAAGGATTGAGGGACTGCTTGCAGTATTTCCAAAGTTGGTTGGAACTGGATAGCAACATACTTATGTTGAGACTGAAAATGTTCGTTATGTTTATCAACCAATTGAACCGTTGTATCTGCTAGACATCATATGTTATGCCTCTGTTTTGAGATGCACATATGAACAGACTCTGCCATGTTGCATGCAAATTGATGACTTGTGTTTAAGATGCACATATGGATTATTTTGTTTCCTTGTAATAATTTTTTTCCTAGGCATACGGGCATGTAGGTAGTGTCTGAAGAAAATTTCCCTGTGAAAATCCAATGACACGGGCATACGGGCTTCGTGGTCCATGCTTGAGAGGTGTGCAATGGATTCACCGGTTAGAGAAAGCTCTTTAGAAAAATGTTGGCAAGGTGAAATTTTGCAGCGAACCAAGCAAGCCCTACATAGCAGTTTTTAGTTACAAAGCCTAAATCTCAGAAAGATGTGCTGCACCTGCTCTCCTGCAACTGTTGAATTCCTACTGAACAACCAATGCTTTTACCTAGCAATCCATATGGCACTTGTATTATCCAAACATAATTTTAGTATAGCAGGGATTGAGGTGGGAGAGGGATTGAGGTGGGGGAGGGATTGGGTGGAGGGGAGGGGATCAACCCAATCCCCCCTTGGATTGGTTCCTCTAGGGGCTTTAATCCTCACCTGCCAAACAAGGCCTTAGGGCTTGTTTGGTTTGTAGGGAATTGATCCCCTAGGGGAACCAATCCAGAGGGGGATTAGGTTAATCCCCTCCTATCACCCAATCCATGTGGGGTTAAAATCCCTTCCTGCCACTCAATCCCTTCCTGTCATATGGTTGTTTGGATTGCAAGGGAATGGGACATGGATTTGTAGAGATTTTCACATTCAAGCAGACAACAACTCAGAAAATTGAAAATACGCTCACTAAAAATTATGCTTTCCGAAAAATAAAAATTATGCATCTAAAAAGACAAGAATTATGCTCACACAGAAACAAGAATTATGTGATAAGTTGTTGATCTAAGCTGAATATGAAATATACAGGCGTACACTTGATGCTATTCCTGGGAACAATCTGAGAAAAAACAAGTTCAGAGTAGAGGAACACAGGTCTTGCTTGGCATATGCTATTGCTCTATTGCTCGTGCCGGGCAGCTTTAGACAGAGGGATTGACACAGAACGGAGCAGCTCCAGGGAGCTAGCTAGCCCGAGGAAATGAGATAGGATGGTGTTTGCTGAAGCCTGCAAAGGTGGGGATTAGCAACGGTCAACGGCTTCATAATCACAGAATAAAGGAAACAAAAATCCAACACTTTATCCTGCACTTGTGTCGGCACAAGTTGATGCAAAAAATAAGGAGACATATTTTAAAAGAAATATCAACTATGATCCTGACGCAATTTGAGTTTTGCACTTGTGTAATATGTCCCATTCACTTCTACTCAGATTAATTAGGATCTCTTTCAACTAGTGATGGGTTGGAATAGCAAGTCAGGCAAGCAAAGCTCATACTAAATTCAACACTGCAAACAAATTTTGCAGGAAACAAGGCGCTTAATGGTTGGCAATGCTGAGAGCAATCAGCAATGAAGTTTGCATCTTAAGAGTCAAAAGACAGTTTGGGTGAACCCACTGCTCTAACTGGTTAAACTAAGTTGCTTGAATCGTGTGTGCAAGCAACGGTGTTGATTCAAATAGTTCAATTTCTAAATTCTTGAAAGGTGTTCTTTCCAAGTAATATTAAGTTAGGCGCATCACACCACAATAAAGCCTAATTTTACTTGCAAGTTTGACAAGCCAATGGTTCCATGGGAAATGTAAATAAGTAATCAAATGTGCACATCCACTCTGGAAATAGCTCTAGCTATGTCAGCACTTCAAAAGATACATCAATGTCAAATATGTAGGCATTTTCACTACAACGTACAAGTCAAGTAATTCTAAATGCATAGCTAATGGAAACAGATCAAAAGAACAAGAGAGAGCAATGATGTAAAAAACCATCACACCCCTCTCTTTCAGTAAATATTAAAACAAAATACTTTTGTGAATAATAGTATGACAAAATATGCATGGCCCAGAACTAAGGACCATAACAATATTCCTCCAGTTTGGACTTAATTAGCTATCAGGAGATAAATGTAGTATCAGTAATGTACCCATCTATATGGAAATGCTAAGATCACAACTTAAGCAGAAGGGACATCATACCAATAGATGGGTTGCAGCCCGAGAAACCTCATGAGGATAATATCTTTAGATAAAAGTCAAGGTGATCGGTTGCATGGCAAAGGGAAACAAGATGCAGGCATACATTCACTCAATAAAGAAGAAAAAAGTCCATGTGTATAACAAGCATCTGATGAAAGAACAGAACATCAATTGGTTACATGCAATTAACATCCTACTTTGGCAGTTTTTACATCAATTGTGCACTAGAAGAAAATGATGCAGTAGCATCAAAATGGAAAATTATTTCACACAAAACTCTATAGTACAATAAACACAAAAGGAGTCATGATCTAACCTTTCTCTAATATATGAAAACTGAAAGAAATAACCTGTGGCTATCCATATTTGGCTGAAACAGTCACTGTGTATTTTATTCCCATGGAAAAGCTTATATTGAAGCTTGTATTTTATTCCCACCAATCAAACGAGATGAATAGGAGGACACAGGACAGATCTAAATAAATCGCATATGAATTCGCTAATCAAAGCATCCAGGACGGAAACCTCAGAAACCTCAACTCATGGCTCTGAATCACGAACTGATCACCAGCAAAAACTTACACACGTACCAGTCAGGCCATATATATCAACAGACAAACAGATAAGGAAAGGAAAACAAGACAGATCAAAGCAAACGTAGAACCAAATCTTGACAAAGGGAAAAGAGACAGAGCAGAGAGAGAGAGAGAGAGAGAGAGAGATAGGCCAGAGAATCACCTAGATTCTATCGCAATGGAGGTTCTCTGGTTTCTTTTCGCGAAGAGAATCTGTTCGACGATGGGGCGTGGCACGGTGCACCTGGTCGCTCGGCGACGCGGATTCAGACGCGGAGGCAGCACCGAGGTCTCAGAGTGTCGCGGAGGCCGTAGCCGTCGCCGGGAGCTTGGCCAAGAAAGCAAAGCAACGGCGGACGAGCCAAGAAATTGAAATCCCTAGAACGCCGGGGACGAGAGGGGAAGGGAGAGGAGAAGGAGGAGCTTACCGGGGAGAATGCAGCCGTTGGAGAAGAACAGTGCTAGGAGGAGAGGATGGCGGCGCCGTCGGCGAGAGGAGCGGCGTCAGCCCTGGTCGCGTCACGTCGCCCGTGGCGCGGGCGTAGTGCCGGGAAGTTCCACAGGGGGGAAGGAGAGGCTCATTAGCCCGGTGGAAACGGCCTGTAGCTCCGGGATCGGACGGGCTTTTCCCGGGTGAGCCCAAAAACCAAACCAGTAAATGGGCCAGACCGTGGATTGTAGCCCGGCCGGGCTGATCCACAGGGATTGGGCTGCAATCCCGGCCCATCCCCGTGAAACCAAACAAGCCCTTAAGGGGATTTTCCTCCTATTTCACCTGGCCGTCTCCACCCTCCTCCCCGCCTTCCATCCCAATCTAGCGCTCCCTCCACACCTCCAACCGCTCGCCGGTTTGGCCTCTTGCCGCCCCTTGTTCCATCCCTCCCGCCATCCTCTTCATTCGCCTCTCACCATTTGCCTCTCCTCGGTCGCCCTGCGATCGCCTGACACCGCGCTCGTCCTCCATCTGCCGGCGTCCTCCTGCAAATCCTCATAGGCCCGCCGTCCCCGACAAAGCACCTTCCGCGTCACGTGACCGTCTGCCGGCCGCTGTTCTCGACATCACGCCACACCGAAGCTCCTTGACACCACGCCGCACCTAAACTATGATGCACTAGAGCTCGCACTATCCGCCGGAGTCGCGCTCCCGCACTGGACCTCTCCAGCTGGGGTCATCTGCCCCGAACCAAGGGCACGGTTCTTTTCCTTTTTGAACTTAGGTAATTGTTGCTCTCAATTTTGTGCTGATATCAAATATGAATGCATGAAAAATGTGATGAGATGAATGTGTACAAGGAAACTAATGAACTTAGATAATTGTGTCAAATATGAATGCATGCAAATTTTTTGCACTGATCACAATTTCTGGCAAAAAAAATTTTAACTTTGAAAAGCCATGTTCGAAAACCTGTGTTCACCGCTGCGCACAAGGATATTGGTCATGCCGACTGCCGAATCTATTTACCGGAACCACACCAAATTTTCTTCCACAAAATAGGCAGTCAAACACGGCACTGCGAGTAACACTTATGTGCTGAATCGGTCTTAAGACAACAACACAAACTGCACTGGAGTCTGCACTCCACAGTGATCGGTTGTGCTCACAGCCTCATAAGTGTGATAATTCCCTTTCCAAAAACAAAAATCTGGCATGTGACGGGTCAAACACAAACTGCTATGCATGGCTCACATAAATTCAAGAGAGGAATATAAAACTATCTATACCCACCCTGTTATCTTTATATAAGACATTGTACGCCATTGAGGAAGCAGCAAGAGAGTAGCAAAATGACTCTCACTAAGCAACACCACCTCCACGTCTTTCTGTTCATGCTCATATGCTCCTACTCCACAGATACTGCAGCCAAGCAAAACACCACTGTCCCTTGCCCCCCAGATCAGGCTTCTTCCCTCCTCCAGCTAAAACGCTCATTCACCGACATCGATGCAAACTTGGCATCATGGCAAGATGGAAGAGACTGCTGCCACTGGGAGGGCGTCACCTGTGACATGGCCTCCGGAAGAGTCATTACCCTAGACCTTGGTGGGTTTAACTTAGCGAGCCGTCGTCTTGATCCTGCACTCTTCAACCTCACCTCTCTGAGAAACCTCAGCCTTGCTTCCAATGACTTCAGTTACGCCCACCTCCCAACCTATGGGTTTGAGCAGCTCACAGATATCATCCACCTCAACTTCTCCGGTACCTATTTTTCTGGCCAGATCCCCATTGGAATTACCCGCCTCAAGAACCTTGTCACTCTTGATTTTTCTGGTAACTATGCCCTGTATTTTCAAGAGCCAAACTTTCAAACCTTCATGGGCTAATCTGAGCAATCTGAGGGAGCTCCATCTTGCTGAATTGGACATCTCCAGCAGTGGATCAACTTGGTCCGTTGTTTTAGCGGATTCTGTTCCTCAATACAAATTCTTAGCTTGTTTGCTTGTCGTCTGTCTGGTCCTATCGACCCTTCCTTCTCAAGGCTTCGTTCACTAACAGCGATCAACCTCGCATTCAACGAGGAGCTCACTGGCGAGGTTCCTGAGTTCTTTGCTGAGTTTTCTTCCTTGAGAATTCTTATGATATCAGACAGTTCTTTTGAAGGGCAGTTCCCAACAAAAATCTTCCAGATAAAAAGTTTGAGGACACTCGATTTGTCATGGAACCCGCAATCTTTCCGTGTGCTTACCAGATTTCCCACTTGGAAATAACTTGGAAATATTAGATCTAGCAGGGAGCACTTTATCTTGTGATATACCGCCCTCGCTTACCAATCTCAAGTCTTTGAAGACTTTGGGCCTTAGCACGACAGGAATTTCCAAGGGGCCCTCTTTAATAAGTAAGCTTCCATCGTTGAATGAACTAGAGCTCGATGGATGGGGCTCGGAGAAGACAGTACTATCTTCAGTTGGCAATCTCAAGCAGCTGACATCTTTGACGCTTTCCCGGTTACGACTTCTCTCAATCAGTACCCCATTGGATCGGCAATTTGACGAGTTTGGCAACATTGGAAATCAAAGACTGCAATATCCCTGGGCATATGCCGTACCAGATTGGCAATCTTGTAAATTTGACATCATTGTTGTTTTGGAATTGCAACTTGTCTGGGCCAATTCCCTCAACAATCGGGACCTTGGCCCAACTTGAATTTATTGCACTAGTGGGCAACAACCTTACAGGTGAGATCCTAATTAATGCTTCTTTCTCTTCCTAGCTAAAAGGACACCATAGCTGGTACATCTCCCATCCATTTAAATGTGTAGTACTGTTAAAAAAGGGAAATTAGCCGTTTTAAACTGCCTAGAAAAATTATATTAGCACATATATTTAGTGGAACAGAAAATTAGTTGCAAAAAACATGTTTCTTATTTAATGGTACTTATCCGTAAGTGTTAGTTCCCGTCGAGCCATCACGGCGAGCTACGGTTTCATTGTGAGGTAAAACTTGGGATTAAATCGTGCAGAAATATGGCCACTTGTGAGGTATACAAAGAAAGACAAATTTATGCCTATATAGTTGCTATATTTATCCTAAATCTTTTGATTTTTTGCACAACTCAGAAATGGTCATATTTTGTCATGATCTTTTACAGTGCGCATATTATATCATGTACTACATCCATCAATGAGTTTACCATTAATGAATTCAGCATAGTAGGTGGCCAAATAAACAAACTCCAGACGAATGTTCAGTTCAGAATGTGTTGATGTTTAAAATTTTGGGTGTTACTCCGTTAAAAAATATAAGTCAAATTAATTAAGTATATATATATATCAAATTACATGAATTTAATATGGTCCCTAAAATTTTTGGTAATAAATATTTTCAGAAAGTAATGGATAATCTACTTGTTTCCTTCAAAAATTTCTCGCCATTTTGGTTTAGTTGCATATTGAGACATTTTTGCTACCGTCAGAAAAGCAGTACTACGTATTTAACTATTAGTTGCCCTTTTCATGCAGGCCCAATACCCAAATCGTTGTTTCAGCTTAAACATCTTAAGTCTCTCTACCTTTCCTCAAATAGATTGTCAGGCATAGTTGAACTGAGCTCTATATGGAGGTTGAAGAGCCTCTCTTTTCTGGATCTGTCTAACAACATGCTATCAATTGTGGACGAAGAAGGTGATAACATCTTACCCTCTCCTTCTAACATCGAGAACTTAAACCTTGCATCCTGCAACCTCACAAAACTTCCAGGTGCATTGAGATATCTAGATAAAGTTTCAAAACATTGACCTTTCGAGCAAATCAAATTAATGGGGCTATACCAAGTTGGATATGGGAGAATTGGAAGTACCACCTTCGAAGTTTTGAACCTCTCGAATAACATGTTTACTACTTTGGAGGGGTCTCCTTCTCTTGTTCATATGCCAAACTTAGTACTCCTTGATCTCAGTTTTAATAGACTTCAAGGAACCATACCAATACCAGTAACACCATTCCCGTGGGTCTGCGTTGGATTACTCAAATAACAATTTCTCTTCCATCGCACCTAACTTTGGAAGATATATTAGAAGCTTCTATCTCAATTTGTCAAAGAATAAATTAAATGGTCACGTACCTTCTTCAATTTGTAGTGCAAGCGAACTAAATATCATGGACTTTTCTTACAACAATTTTAGTGGATCCGTCCCATCGTGTCTAATAGAAAGTGGAAATTTGAGCATATTGAAATTGAGAGAAAATCAGTTCCAAGGGATGCTTCCTGAAAATATCAGAGAAGGATGTACAGTTTCAAACAATAGATTTGAATGGAAATCAAATTGAAGGTAAACTACCTAGATCACTATCAAATTGCCAAGACCTAGAGCTCCTTGATGTTGGCAACAATCAGATTGTCGATTCTTTTCCATCTTGGCTGGGTGTTCTTCCACGGCTTCGAGTTCTTGTCTTAAGAACTAACCAACTCAATGGCATGATAAGGGATATTAAAGATGATCATTCTATCAGCAACCACTTCGCAAGTTTGCAAATACTTGATTTGGCCTCCAACAGATTCTCTGGAAACCTGCCAAAAGGATGGTTTAATGAGCTGAAAGCAATGATGGCAAATGTGAATGATGAGGGGCAAGTTCTAGGGTATCAGAAAAATCGACAAACTCGAGAGGAAGATTTTATCAAGATACTGTTACCGTCACATTCAAAGGGTTCTGATCTTAGTTTCACCAAAATCCTAACAACTTTCAAGGTAATCGATATCTCAAATAACTCATTTGATGGTCCTCTTCCGGAGTCAATTGGGAGGCTTGTTTCACTGCACGGACTTAACATGTCATACAACAACTTCACGGGACAAATTCCATCTCAATTTAGCAATTTGTCTCAGCTTGAGTCATTGGATCTATCTTGGAACCAACTTGCAGGGGAAATACCGCAGGAGTTAACCTCCCTAACCTATCTTGCTTTGTTAAACCTTTCATACAATAACTTGACCGGAAGAATACCGCAGGGCAACCAGTTCTTTTCATTTCCCAACAGTTCATTTGAAGGTAATGTGGGCCTCTGTGGAGTACCACTATCTAAACAATGTGATGCTTCAGGTTCAATTACTCCAGGTGCAGTGGCTCCTCCAGAACCCAACAGTTTGTGGCAGGACAGATTTGGTGCTATCCTTTTGTTTGCCTTTGTTGGCTTGGGGTTTGGAGTGGGCTTCGCATCGTCATTCATGTTACGACAGTTTTGCCGCATAGAAGGATGGGTTTGCAAGCATTGATGAATCAATTTGTGATACCGTTACGCACAATATGTATTGGAATTTTTCCTCAAAAAGGATATTTCATATGTTTTATATGTTGTACTTGTTGGATGAGACAGCTTATGGTAGAAAGTACTTGTCTGTTTCATTTCGTTGTATTGGATTGAAAGCATTGATGAACCTTATGTTATTCAAATTACACAGAATACGCCTTGTGTTAACCTTTCCTGAAAATAAGATTTGTCAGATGTTTATGTGCTGTACTTGTCAGATAAGAGTATAAGACAGTTCAATAAATTCACTTTCTTTGATAGAAAGTAATTGCCTACTTTATTTCCTATATGATGCTCAAAGATCTATCAACTAAAAATTAAAGAGAAGGGGATAGCTAACGAAGAACACCTGTCTTGCGGCCGCCACCTCTATTCCGTGCTTCCTTCTTCCTCTGTCTGCTTATCTCGAATCCTCTGAATTCTGTAATCCCAGCACTTGTATCGCACCAAACATATATTGGAGAGTAGTGTGATACTAACATTTAATCCTAAAGAAGCTCCATCAGATTCATTCAATCCTGGAGTTCCATCAGGTGGACACCATGGAAGCCCAGTACAAGCAGATCCTAAAGAAGCTCGACTCTATCACCGAGCTCAAGTCCGATGTCTCCAATATCAATCACTTCGAGGATCACAGATCTCAAGGAGATGGCAGCGGAAACAGCTCGCTGGAAGCCCTTTTTGGTGGAGGATTGTGTCGAGCGGTGGGTGATCTTCGTCGGCACGTCGCCCTGCTCACGGCGTCCCCCACGAAGCACTCCGCGGCGTCACCATCGACCACCCTCCTCCGACACTGACTTCACAGATCCCCGGCCGCGAGAAAAATCTCCGGCGGATCACCATCTCGGGCCAAGCGGCCATGGCATTGCATCTGCTCACCGGGGGTTTTCTAATGGGATCTTCCTGATCCCGAAGGTACCTCCGGTCACGGGTACGTTTCCCACCAATTCCTTCTCTACTCCGCCTCCCCCGCAACCAGTTTCTTTTGATGGCCTGAACCCCAAGTTTTGGATCTCTTGTGCGGAGAAGTACTTTGAGATGTATTCCGTTTCTCAGGCCCTTAGGATTCCTCTGGCTACGATGCAATTTTCGGGTTCAGCCACCATTTTGGTTTCGAAAAGCGCATCGCTCGTCTCATCTCCATTGGCAGGAGTTCTGTTTTCTTCTGTGCACTCTCGATTTGGGCGTGATCAGCAACGCCAATTGGTATCGCCAGTTCTACAGCCTTGCTCAAACCAGTTCGGTTTCCAATTATGTTGAACGTTTTGAGAGTTTGTTGAATCATTTGATGTCTTATGATGATTCTCTTAATCCACTGCGTCCTGAGATACGTGCTATTGTTATGGTTCAGCGCGCTCCTGACCTAGATACTGCCTGCTCTCTTGCATTGTTGCAGGAGGAAGCGATGGAGCGATCTCGCGCACTTGAACTTCGTCGGCCCGATCCCATCGGATTCAAGCCACCGCTTCGCTCTGGTCTCCCGCTGCCCCTTGGCACCTACTCCACAACGGGCAGTGGCGACCACTGCGGCCGATGATCGCCGTGGTACGGAGTCGGCGCGTGCTCCGGGTCCATCCGACAAGATGGCGGATCTCCGGGCTTATCGGCGTGCTCGTGGATTGTGTTTCATTTGCGGCGAACGCTGGTCTCGCGACCACACTTGCCCTCCTGCAGTACAGCTTCATGACGTTGAAGGGTTGTTGCAGTTTTTGCAGCCCGGTGATTCTTCTCCTTCTGTTGCCAGTGATGTCGAGCGTCCGGGTGATCTTATGGCTCTCTCTAAGCAGGCATGGACCGGTACTGATTCTCCTACTACTGTTCGTCTTTCGGGACGTATCTGTCACCAGGATGTCTTGATGCTTGTTGATTCTGGTAGTTCCCATACATTTCTCAGTCAGAGTATTGCTGATAGCCTGCCTTGCGTTGTACCATTGCCGCGATCTGTCCAAGTGCGTGTAGCCGATGGAGGTCAGTTGCTGTGTTCCCAGCATACTCCTCAGTGCTCTTGGTGGGTTCAGGGCCACTGTTTCGCCACAGATATGAAGGTTTTATCCCTCAGTGGCTACGATGTCGTCCTTGGAATGCACTGGCTGCGATCTCACGGCCCCATGCACATTGATTGGGTGCACAAGAGTCTGGCCTTTCAGCACCTGGACCATGAGATTTCTCCCTTTGGTATTCAGCAGGACACAGCTTCTTGTCAGCTTATTTCTGGGGTTCACTTTTTCAGCTTATGCCGCAGCAGTTCTCTGTCAGCTATCATTCCCTTGTATGCAGTTAATTCCACTGAACCACTTAATCTTTCTGCTGACATTCAGTCGGTATTGGTGAGTTCTCTGATGCCTTTGCTGATCGAACTGACCTTCCACCGAGGCGTGCTTGTGATCATCATATTCCGTTGTTACCAGGCGCCAAACCACTCCACATTCGTCCTTATTGACATTCCCCTGACATGAAGAATGAGATTGAGAGGCAAGTGGAATAAATGCTCAAGTCTGGTGTCATTCAACCGAGTGTCAGTCCTTTCTCTTCTCCCGCGATACTCGTCAAGAAAAAGGACAGCTCCTGGCGTTTATGCATTGACTATGGACACCTTAATGCCATGGCTGCTGTAAGTAAGTTCCCTCTGCGCATTATTGACGAATTCTTGGATGAATTTGCTGGTTCGAGTTGGTTCTCCAAGCTCGATTTGCGCGGGGACTATCACCAAATCAGGTTGGCAGCTGGTGAAGAGTATAAGACAACTTTTCAAACGCATAGTGGTCATTTTGAATATCGTGTTATGTCGTTTGGTCTCTCACAGGCACCAGCCACATTTCAGGAAGCGATGAACAAACCTTGTCTCATCTTCACAAATGTGAATTGGTTTTCTTCGATGATAATCTGATTTACAGTCCTTCCCTTGACTCTCATCTGGTCCATTTGCGGCAAATATTGCAGCTCCTTCGTGACCATCAGTGCCAAGTCAAGTTGTCGAAATGCTCCTTTGCGCAGTGCATACTGTCTTCTTTGGGCCACAAGATCATTGCTGCTGGCATCTCTACTGACCCCTCGAAGGTGGACACAAATCGGGATTGGCTTGTTCCTACTGATGCCAAGCAATTGCGCAGTTTCTTGGGGCTTGGTGCTATTATCGGAAATTTGTCCAACATTTTGGCATCATTAGTCGTGCTCCGTCTTTGTCTGGCTGGAGGAACACCAAGTTGCTTTCGATCAGCTTAAGCAGGCACTTGTTACAGACCCTGTTCTGGTTCTTCCAGATTTCACGAAGACATTCACTATCGAAACAGACACACGTGATCGTGGTGTTGGCGCAGTCTTACAGCAGGACAAGCAGCCGGTCGCCTACCTTAGCAGAGCTTTGGGTCCATGTAATCAAGGCCTCTCCGCATACGAAATGGACTGCCTCGCCATCCTTCTCGTCGTGGATCATTGGCGCAGGTACTTGCAGCATGCTGAATTTGTCACTTCCACTGATCAATGCGGTTTGGTTCACTTAAACGATCAGCGCCTGAGTACTCCTTGGCAACAGAAAGCTTTCGCCAAACTTTTGGGCTTGTGTTATCGTCTCGTCTACAAGGAAGGCTTGGAAAACCGTGAGGCGGATGCACTTTCTCGTTGCATCCATGCCCTTGGCACTGACCTGTTTGGAGTCTGTGTTTGTACACCAATTTGGCTCGATGAAGTGATACAGGGGTATCCTCTGACCCCCAGGCGCAGCGCCTCTTGGCAGAATTAGCCATTAATTATGCGGCTGTTCCCCATTTCTCATTGCACAACAGCCTCTTACGCTACAAGAATCATATCTGGCCTAGCTCCAATACTCCTCTTCAGACCAAAGTCTTACAGGCTCTTCATTACAGTGCCATAGGTGGCCACCCTGGGTTTCCTTATCAGCTATCGCCGGGTCCGGAGTCCTTTTGCTTGGCCTGGCATGAAGACATCCATCAAGCTCTTATGTCAACCAATGTGACATCTGTCAGCGTGCTAAGTCTGATCGCAACAAGCATCCTGAGTTGCTCCAACCTTTACTAATTCCAGATGGTGCTTGGCAGGTTGTCACCATGGACTTTGTCAAAGGCCTTCCCCAGTCAAGCAAGTAGAACTGTATACTTGTTGTGGTCGACAACTTCTCCAAATATTCTCACTTTCTGCCTCTGTCCCATCCTTTCTCGGCTTCTCAAGTTGCTCCAGTTTACATGGAGAATGTGTTTAAACTTCACGGTCTTCCTCAGACCATCATCCCCAATCGGGACTAGAATTTTACCAGTACCTTTTGTGAAATTTGCAGGTACATCTCTGAAACTCAGTTCGGTGTACCATCCCTAGACGGACGGTCAAATGTAAAGCGTTAATCAGTGTCTCAAGGCTTATTTGAGGTGCTTTGTTCATGCTTGTCTGAGGAAATAGAGCCATTGGTTAGCTATCACACCCTGATTTCTAATAACCTGAAAATAGGACTTACAATAACTTTTGCATAAACCTAAGCTGTTTGGAAGAGACCATTATTTTCTTGCTCAATTGCATGTTAAAATAGTCAAAAAGAAGAGTATTGTCAATTAAACAGAACACAAACAAGTCTAGACGTATTACAGACATTGCACCTATAACCTCAGACAATAAACTCATATTTCAGAAGTTGTTTGAAACAGGAGACGAGTTTATTAAGACTTCTTAAATTCGAAACTCCTATGAATGGTCGAGCTTAAACTGCTAAAAAGAAGGGGCCCTAATCTCACTCGACACGCATGGTGCGCTAGCGCGAAGAGCCGAGCCCTGCTCGGGTCCGGCGGCCACCGGATTGGGGCTGGCAGGGAGGCAGGGAGCGGCAGCTAAGTAGCATCCAAGGGCCTGCAACCGCCGGTCCAAGGTGAGCTATGAGCATCCCAAATCTGAAATGTGAGACCCCTATTCCTAGTTGCTAATTGGTATGTTGATTTCATCGGGCCAATGGGCACAATATGTGAATCTTTTCAAATGTAGACTGTAGAGCATTGCTGTATGCAATTTTTTTTCTTCATCATTCTGCAATCTCTCTAAATTATTTGAGATATTATCGCTATAACGGACAATTTCTACTTTGAATCCTCCTACTTTTACAACATTTAAGTTTTACACTGGACATCTTTTTATAACTTTGAAAAGCCATGTTCGAAAACCTGGGTTCGCTGCTGCGCACAAGGATATTGGTCATGCCGACTGCCGAGTCTTTACCGGAACCACACCAAAAAAACTTCCACAAAATAGGCAGTCAAACACGGCACTGCGAGTAACAACACAAACTGCACTGGAGTCTGCACTCCACAGTGATCGATTGTGCTCACAGCCTCACAAGTGTAAATACAATCTCCATCACCTTCTTCTGCATTGAAACAAAATCTGACAATTCCCTTCCAAAAACAAAAATCTGGCATGTGATGGGTCAACACAAACTGCCATGCATGGCTCACATAAATTCAAGAGAGGAATATATAACTATCTAAACCCACCCTGTTATCTTTATATAATAGACACCGTACGCCATTAAGGAAGCGGCAAGACGGTAGCAAAATGACTCTCACTAAGCAACACCACCTCCACGTCTCAAATTCTGATGCATATTTGCTCTGTTGTGTGTATGAATTTTTTTTGATGAGATGAATGTATACAAAGAAATATGCATGCATGGCAGTGAGATAATTTTTTCATGTTGTATGTGTATGATCCATTGGAGGAAACATGTATGGCGGTGAGCTATTTTTCTTATATTGTATGTGTATCATCAAATGAAGCAAATATGTATAGAAGTGACCTATTCTTTTTATGTTGTATTTGTATGATCAGATGAATGTAGTGAGATTTTTCTTTTCAATGTTGTACGCGTGTATGATCAGATGCATGTATGCTCTCATGTATGGAGCAACATATGAAATGGCGTGTATATGTAGTGAACGTTTTTTTACATGACATTGAATTTTGTAATGCTCGCAGTTTATCTCCTTGCTTAATTCCGTCAAAAATGGTATAAAAGAACGGAAAATCTATGTGGAACATGTGTGCTACAGTGTCTTATCGAGCGGCGCGTCGACAGCCATCGGTCGTTTGATCGGCAGTACTCCAACAGAGTCAAACTAGAGTCAAGTCTTAAAAGGAGCCAGATGCACCTCATGCTACGTGCATTTTCACGTTTAAATAGCAAGTGGACAAAACAACTGACGTCATAAGATTCTCTAGAAATCAAGAAATTCAAAAAGTTGTATAGCTCAAACCATTTATCCGATTCACGATCCGTTTTCACCGTTTGCTTCGTCTCGACGAGGGCTTCAAAACTAGATCCTACACGGGTATATTTTGACAATATTTTTTCGGACTCTTCAGTTATCACGCAGTAATGTATTAGTTACCACCTTATTAGTAACAAGTTATCAAGTAGTTGAATCTCATTATCCACCGTCAGCATATTTGACAGAACTTCGGAGAGAGATTAAACACACCTTCAAATCAAGTCTATGTACAAGCCAAGTGATGCCAGTAATGATTTAGGAAATCTAACTAGCACATGCGTGCTAGTTAGTCTTACGCAGCAAACTTTTTGCTACCCTCCGATCCATTTGTGCAAGCGTTGTACGAGTAGAGGATGGAGAAGAGAGAGTTGGGTGCATGCAGGGGTATTGCTAAGCCACACAAGAAAAAAAAACAAAAATGATGATGTTAGTATATTAGAAGGTCATTTTAGAAATTCAAAATGTTTTATAGCTCAAGTCGTTAATCCAATTCACGATCTGTTTTCACGGTTAGGTTCGAATTCGGTATGTTTCGACGAAACCCTTTTTTGTTGTCACCAGTTACCAGGTTACAGTGTGCTAGCTACCAAGTTAAAATTGAACACTTACCAGCATATTAGTGAACGGTTACCACGTAATAGCTGAACTAATCGGGGCATTGTTGCATAATTATGTAAGTGTAGAGAGAAAATATGAACTATTATTAAGTAGTAATTGGTATTATCAGACCACTAAAGCATTGTAATACAGTTTTAGATGTGTCAGAGAGATGTTCAATAACCTAGTAACATAAAGATTATAATCTGATAACTTGTCACTATCTTTATCACTATCAATATGATAGATTGTTCATTAAAACATGGTAACTAATTGGGCTGAAAAAATTATTGTCAGAATATATAAAGGTGGTCTTTTTTTAAAGATAATGTTGTAAGGAACCCGATGGTTCAAACCGTATGTGATTTTGACGTTTAGTTTGAAAGCAAAAGATTTTAGAATTCAAACAATATGCACGTACAACTAGTGTTCAATCTTCAGTCTCATTGATTCACAGGATATCATGGGCTTAATTACACTTAGTAGAAAGTAATCACACATATGAAGGCTCCTTGCGTTAGCATGCTCACGGCGGGCTGTGCTTGCGTTCACGGCGGCCCATTAGGCCTGTCTCGCGGTTTGGACGGGGTTGACACAGGGTAAGTGAGCCGTCGTATCGTAACGATACGGGGCGCACGGTCGCCGCGGAGTTACGTCCTAAGAATGATATTATCAATTAAAACGATAAAAAAAAGTCCAGGAGCAATATAGACTTTACACCATTTACCATAGACAATAAACTTATATTTTATTTAAAAAACATGACATGAGCTTCTCGGTGCTTTTCTAGACCGGAGCTCATGTGAGCAGCTAAGTTTAGACTGGCACATACATAAACCCCTAAGATGTTTGGAATTGGCCATTATTTCCTTGCTCGGTTGCGCGTTAAAATAGTCACAGGGATGGCTATTATCAGTGTATAGCAGTTACGCCAGAAGGCTCTTTCCCCACTCGTGTACAGTGAGGAGAGGCGAACCAGGGCGACTCCGCCTTCCCCCCGCGACCGCCGGCGTGCCCGTGGGTTCCCTCCCCCTCCGCCGGCCGCCTCGGCGATGGGAGGGTAGGGGAACCCCGGATCTACGCTCTGGCGTGTACATAGGGTATGGGTAGCTAGGTTTCCGGCCAGCGGCGCTGTGGAGGTGGAGGTGTCGCCGGAGCGAATAAGGTTGCCGCCGCTCCTTCCCCTCTGCGCCGTTGTCCCCTGGGGCTGCGTCGTGGAGCTTGCGGCTTTTGGTGCTCGGGGATCTCCGGATCTGGCGAGCTTCTGTTCCCTCTGGGTGGCCGGCGAGACGATGCCGTCGACCGCGCGTGGAGGGATTTTTGTCCTTCAGCCCCGTCATCCTTGCATCCTCGCCTCCTCCAGTGGCGATGCGGGGCTTGTGAGGAGATGCGTTGGAGGTGGTGCTCGTCTGCTGGCTCGTGGGGTGGCGTTGGCGGTGTCTCCGGTGACGGCGGCGGCTGCTGGCCATCTTTTTTCAGGGGCGCAGGCGAGGGACTTGGCGACGGCTTCGGTTTCTTCAGGGCGCTGGTTCTTCGGAACCTTAGCATTGGTGACTTCCCGTCTGCGGAAGAGGCTGGCTACGGTTTCAAGGTTGAGGAGGAGCAGTGGCAGCGTCGTGCCACCAGCTCGTCCTGGACGCCGGTGTCGTCGGGATCCAGAAGGACTGCTTTGTATTTTTTGTTGTTTTTTGAGTCTCCTTGTAAGGCTGAGTCTTTAATTTATATATCTTTTCCCGCAAAAAAAAGAGATGGCTATTATCAATTAAAAGAACACAAAAAGTTTAGATGTACAATAGACATTGCACCTTTCGCCTCGGATGATAAGCTCTCATTTCAGAATTCTTACAGGGAGGAGACAAGCTTATCAAGATTTTTTTCCAAACCAGAACTCTTATAAACGGTTGAGCTTAAACTGCAGAAAAGAAGGAGGCCCTAATCTCGCTCGACACCCTAGCGCGAGGAGCCGAGCCGTGCTCGGGTGCCGGCGGCTACCGGAACAGAACTGGCAGGGAGCGGCGGCAGCTAAGGAGCATCCAAGGGCCTGCGACTGCCGATCCAAGGTGAGCTATGACCATCCCCAAATCTGAAATGTGAAACACCTAACCCTAATTACTAATTGCCATGTTGATTTCATCGAGCCAATGGGCACAATATGTGAATCTTTACAAATGCAGATTTAGAGCATTGATGTATGCAAGTTTTCTTCATCATTTTGCAACCTCTCTTACTTGTTTGAGATATTATCGCCAAGGACAATTTATACTTTGATTCCGCCTACTTTTGCAACATTTATGTTTTACACTGGATATTATTTTGTAGCTTTGAAAAGCCATGTTCGAAAAACCTGGGTTCGCCAGTGCGCACAAGGATATATACCAATGGCTTCAGAGATTGGTCATGCCGACTGCCGAGTCTATTTACCGGGACCACACAAAAAAAAATTCCACAAAATAGGCAGTCAAGCACGGTACCGCGAGTAACACTGATGTGCTGAATCGGTCTAAGACAACAACACAAACTGCACTGGAGTCTGCACTCCACAGCGATCGGTTGTGCTCACAGCCTCACAAGTGTAACTACAATCTCCATCACCTTCTTCTGCATTGACACAAAATCTGACAATTCCCTTCCAAAAACAAAAGTCTGGCATATGACGGGTCAAACACAAACCGGCATGCATGGCTCGCATAAATTCAAGAGAGGAATGTAAAACTATCTATACCCACCCTGTTATCCCTATATAATAGACATTGTACGCCATTGAGGAAGCGGCAAGACAGTAGCAAAATGACTCCCACTAAGCGACACCACCTACACGTTCTCCTGTTCATGCTCATATGCTCATACTCCATAGATACTGCAGCCAAGCATAACACCACTGTCCCTTGCCTCCCAGATCAGGCTTCTTCCCTGCTCCAGCTAAAACGCTCATTCACCGACATCGATGCAAACTTGGCATCATGGCGAGGTGGAAAAGACTGCTGCCACTGGGAGGGCGTCACCTGTGACATGGCCTCCGGAAGAGTCATTACCCTAGACCTTGGTGGGTTTAACTTGGCGAGCCGTCGTCTTGATCCTGCACTCTTCAACCTCACCTCTCTGAGAAACCTCAGCCTTGCTTCCAATGACTTCAGTTACGTCCATCTCCCAACCTATGGGTTTGAGCAGCTCACAGACATCATCCGCCTCAACTTCTCCGGTACCAATTTCTTTGGCCAGATCCCCATTGAAATTACCCGCCTCAAGAACCTTGTCACTCTTGATTTTTCTTATAACAGTGCCCTGTACTTTCAAGAGCCAAACTTTCAAACCTTCATGGCTAATCTGAGTAATCTGAGGGACCTCCATCTTGATGAAATGGACATCTCCAGCAGTGGATCAACTTGGTCCGTTGTTTTAGCGGACTCTGTTCCTCAACTACAGATTCTTAGCTTGCGTCTTTGTAGTCTGTCTGGTCCTATCGACCCTTCCTTCTCAAGGCTTCATTCACTAACCGAGATCGACCTCGGATACAACATGTTCACTGGCAATGTTCCTGAGTTCTTTGCTGAGTTTTCTTCCTTGAGCATTCTTAAGATACACGAAACTTCTTTTGAAGGGCAGTTCCCAACAAAAATCTTCCAGATAAAAAGTTTGAGGACACTTGATTTGTCATGGAACCGCAATCTTTCCGTGTGCTTACCAGATTTCCCACTTGGAAATAACTTGGAAGTATTAAATCTAGAAGGGAGCACTTTATCTTGTGATATACCGCCCTCACTTACCAATCTCAAGTCTTTGAAGACTTTGGGCCTTAGCACGACAGGAATTTCCGTGGGGCCCTCTTTAATAAGTAAGCTTCCATCGTTGAATGAACTGATGCTCGATGGATGGGGCTCGGAGAAGACAGTACTATCTTGGGTTGGCAATCTTAAGCAGCTGACATCTTTGGAGCTTTACGCTTACGACTTCTCTCAATCAGTACCCTATTGGATGGGCAATTTGACGAGTTTGGCAAGTTTGACAATCCTCGGCTGCAATTTCCCTGGGCCGATTCCCCCAACAATCGGGACATTGGCCCAACTTGAAGCTATTGAACTAGTGGACAACAACCTTACAGGTGAGATCCTAACTAATGCTCGTTTCTCTTCCTAACTAAAAGGATACATCTCACATCCATTTAAATGTATAGTACTGTTAAAAAAAGAGAAATTAGCCATTTTAAACTGCTTTAAAAAATTAGCTTAGCACATATATTTAGTGAAAGAGTAAATTGGTTACAAAAAACATGTTTCTTGGTTAATGGTACTTATCCAAAGGTGTTATGGTCATGTCGTTTCCTCACATTTGCTGAACCCAGAATGAAAGGGGTGATCTCGTAGTTCTTGGTCTGTGAAGATGCGTTGTTAGGTGCTCCAATTCGAGGGATTTTGTAGGTTCATTAATCAAGGCTTGGCAGAAGAACTTGAGAAGTTTCCAACAATTAAAGATCCAGGTCACGAAATTGCATTTCAATTATTTGCGAAATGATATCAATTGCTAGAACCCTCGATAAAAGAAAGTCCTCTGCTCTACCAACTGAGCTATCCTGACCTTTTCTTGTGCATCATCCTAGTAGAGTATTTGTATCTATGTCAATTAAAGGGACTAAAAAATCAATTAAAGTATTTCAAATTCCAAATTTGAAAATGTAGTCCTATGCGTTGTGCATGGCTTACTTAATAAAATAATACTTAAAGAGTTAATAACCGAGATTCCTTGCCGATACTCTAACATAGTCTGTTCTATTCGTCCCGAACCGAATTTGAATAGAAATCCATGTCCTACCGAGACAGAATTTCGAACTTGCTATCCTCTTGCCTAATAGGCAAAGATTGACCTCTATAGAAAGACTGATTCATTCGGATCGGATCGATATGAGGACCCAACTCCCCGTCGAGCTCCACTCAGCTTGGGCCATCATGGCGAGCTACGGTTTCATCAGGGTGTTTCTTTTAAAACAAACTTTGACAGTAAAACTTGGGATTAAATTGTGAACAAATATGGCTATTTGTGAGGTATACAAAGAAAGACCAATTTATGCAAATATAGTTGCTACATTTGTCCTAAATATTTCGAAATTTTTGTACAACTCAGAAATGGTTATAGTTTTTCAAGATTTTTTGTGGGTGCGCATACTATATCACGTACTACGTCCATCAATGAGCTTAGCATTAATGAATTCAGCATACAAGTAGGTGGCCAAATAAACAAACTCCAGACAAATGTTCAGTTCAGAATGTGTTGATGTTTAAAATTTTGGGTGTTACTCTATTAAAAAATATATGTCAAATTAATTAAGTATATATATCAAATTACATGAATGTTATATGGTATCTAAAAATAAATTGGTAATAAATATTTTTAGAAAGTAATGGATCATGTACGTGTTTCCTTCAAAAATTTATCGCTATTTTGGTTTAGGTGCATCTTGTGACATTTTTGCTAGTGTCAAAAAAGCAGTACTACGTATTTTAACTATTAGTTGCCCTTTTCATGCAGGCAAAATTCCACAATCTTTGTTCGCTCTTCCAGCACTACAAAAACTAGTCCTATATTCAAATCAACTCTCTGGTCCTCTGGAAGACATTCCTGCCCCGTCATATTCACCCCTGTATGTTATTGATTTATCGATGAACCAACTAACTGGCCCAATACCCAAATCATTCTTTCAGCTTAAACATCTTAAATATCTCTATCTTGACTCAAATAGATTGTCAGGCATAGTTGAACTTAGCTCTTTATGGAGGTTGAAGAGCCTCTCCGAGCTGGATCTGTCTAACAACATGCTATCAATCGTGGACGAAGAAGGTGATAACGTACTACCCCCTCCCCCTAACATCAAACACTTGTACCTTGCATCCTGCAACCTCACAAAACTTCCAGGTGCATTGAGATATCTAGATAAACTTTTGAATATTGACCTTTCGAGCAATCAAATTAATGGGGTTATACCAAGTTGGATATGGGAGAATTGGAAGGACCAGCTTCTAATTTTGAACCTCTCGAATAACATGTTTACTACTTTGGAGGGGTCCCCTTCTCTTGTTCATATGCCAATGTTGGATATCCTTGATCTCAGTTATAATAGACTTCAAGGAACCATACCAATACCAGTAATGTCATTCCCTGGGTCTGTGTTGGACTACTCAAATAACAATTTCTCTTCCATCGTACCTAACTTTGGGAGATATATTAGAAGCTTATATCTTAATTTTTCCAAGAATAAATTAAATGGTCCCATACCATCTTCAATTTGTAGTGCAAGCGAACTAAATATCATGGACTTTTCTTACAACAATTTTAGTGGATCGGTCCCATCATGTCTAATAGAGAGTGGAAATTTGAGCATATTGAAGTTGAGAGAAAATCAATTCCAAGGGATGCTTCCTGAAAATATCAGAGAAGGATGTGCGTTTCGAACAATAGATTTGAATGGAAATCAAATTGAAGGTAAACTACCTATATCACTATCAAATTGCCAAGGCCTAGAGCTCCTTGATGTTGGCAACAATCAGATTGTCGATTCTTTTCCATCTTGGTTGGGTGTTCTTCCACGGCTTCGAGTTCTTGTCTTAAGAACTAACCAACTCAATGGCATGATAAGGGATATTAAAGATGATCATTCTATCAGCAACCACTTCGCAAGTTTGCAAATACTTGATTTGGCCTCCAACAACTTCTCTGGAAACCTGCCAAAAGGATGGTTTAATGAGCTGAAAGCAATGATGGCAAATGTCAATGATGAGGGGCAAGTTCTAGGGTATCAGAGAAACTCAGGAGGAAGATTGTATCAAGATACTGTTACCGTCACATTCAAAGGGTTCGATCTTCATTTCACCAAAATCCTAACCACTTTCACGGCGATCGATATCTCAAATAACTCATTTGCTGGTCCTCTTCCGGAGTCCATTGGGAGGCTTGTTTCACTGCACGGACTTAACATGTCATACAACAACTTCACAGGACAAATCCCATCTCAATTTAGTGACTTGTCTCAGCTTGAGTCATTGGATCTATCTTGGAACCAACTTTCAGGGGAAATACCGCAGGATTTAACCTCCCTAACCTATCTTGCTTTGTTAGACCTTTCATACAATAACTTGACCGGAAGAATACCGCAGGGCAACCAGTTCTTGTCATTTCCCAACAGTTCATTTGAAGGAAATGTGGGCCTCTGTGGAATACCACTATCTAAACAATGTGACACTTCAGATTCAATTACTCCAGGTGTAGTGGCTTCTCCAGAACCCAACAGTTTGTGGCAGGACAGATTTGGTGCCATCCTTCTGTTTGCCTTTGTTGGCTTGGGGTTTGGAGTGGGCTTCGCATTGTCATTCATGTTACGACTACTTTGCCCCATAGAAGGATGGGTTTGTAAGCATTGATGAATCAATCTATGACACCATTATGTAACATGTATTAGATTTTTTTCCTAGAAAAGGAATTTCGTATGTTTTATGTGTTGTACTTGTTGGATGAGACAGCTTATCGTAGAAAGTAATTGTCTGTTTCATTTTGTTGTATTTTATTGCAAGCATTGATGAACCTTATGCTATACAATTAGACAGAATACACATTGTGTTAACCTTTCCTGAAAATAAGATTTGTCGGATGTTTATGTGCTGTCCTTGTCAGATAAGAGTATAAGACTATT
The DNA here is from genome assembly GCA_019208055.1 of Stipa capillata. Lineage (NCBI taxonomy): Eukaryota > Viridiplantae > Streptophyta > Magnoliopsida > Poales > Poaceae > Stipa > Stipa capillata. Next base: position 468,516 of record JAGXJF010005609.1, read on the forward strand.
CAATAAATTCACTTTCTTTGATAGAAAGTAATTGCCTGCTTTATTTCCTATATGGCGCTCAAAGATCTATCAACTAAAATTTCACAAGACTAAAACGCAAAGTACCACTGTAATACAACTCACAGGATGGATTTGATCCCAGCTATTTTAACCCAATCTAATCTAGGCACGAGAAATCCGAATTAAATTCCACAAAAATGCATGAGGATCCAGGGGCAGTGCACGGACCTGGAGAGTATCGTCGCCATGTTTTGCACGCCAGCGCTTCCAAACCACTTCCGTGGAGGCTGGTCACTAGGTGCTCCTCGATCAAGGTATCTCCTGAAACAGCCGCCCTCACGAAACCCTATCTCCACTCCAAACCAAGGATTAATCAGAGGCCAGAACACAAATTTGAGGAAACTCGGAGACGGAGAAGAGCTCAGCTGAAAGTTGCAGAAGATTGGAGTCGCATTTGACGTGGGATTCTCTGGTAGAGGGAGCAGGTGGATGGAGACGCATGTGGAGTTTTGGAGTTTTAGGATGGTCACTGAGAAGGCCCTAGCGTCGATGTCGTCTCCTCCCAAGCCCCCGGCCTCGCCCGCGCCGCCAACCCCACCCCGCCCTCCCCGCCGCTACCACCGCCTCCACCCCCCCCTCGCCCGCGTCCCTGCCACCTCCCCCCTTCCGCCCAACCGTAGCCTCACTCCCCGTTTCCAGCCCCGGCTTTCTCGCTGTCCCTGGTCCGAACCGAGTAGATCCAGATCTATATTCCCCACAGATCGTTCTTGAGACGCAGCTCTCCCAGGAGTCTCCCCACCCTCCCAATGGACATTTCGGTGCTCCCCAGGTCCAGGGTTCAGGCGCGGCCGGTTCAGAGTCGAACCTGGCGGGCTTCCTTCCCCCCTTTGCAGAGGCCGGCCCCTCATCTAGCCAGCATTCACTGCGACAACTGGAGCAGGTGCCTCGCGTGGGTGAAGGGAGACAAGCTGGCTTGTAGGAGGCATCAAGGCGCATTGAAGATCTGAGCGGCTCCTGGCAGGTGGTAGTGAATAAGCGCGGCAGGAATAGCAGAAGTAATTCCTTTGAATCCAGGCCACCTACCAGAGCTCCTCCCTCCAGGCTGTCTTTGCTGCTCAGAGAAAAGGCCGCCGGAGGCTGTTTTCGGTGCTTCAGCCCCCACCATTTCATTGCCTCCTGCCGCGACCCGCCCAAATGCCTGATCTGCAGGGCGTCGGGTCATAAGGCTCGCTGGTGCCCGGCGGCGAAGCGAGCTGCTGCAGGGGGACAAAGCAACAGGAAACAAGAAGCAGACAGCAAGTCCTACCGAAGTACTCGGATTCCCCCCCCCCTCAAGATGATGGAAAGCTCTCCCAATGCCTGGTCTGCCCGGCCCGACAACGTGCGCTGCTTTAACAGGTTGACTCCACAGATGGCTCATGAAGAACGCGAGCTCATGTCCAGGGGAGTTATCGTGCTCCTAATCACGAAACACCTTCAGAGCTCAAACCGACAGATCCAGCGCATCCTAGCAGACTTTTTCAAAATCCACAGGGATGACGTCCAGGTCTCAATGCATGAACCCAAGGAATATCTGGCTATTTTCAGAAACTCTGGAATGCGAGATGCGGTCCTGTGTAGGCCATTCGTGGACGAAGAGGACCTCCATCTCCGCTTCCGTCCCTGGTCCCGCCTTGCCACAGGCAATCTAAACCAACCGAGGTACAGGATGCGCATTTGCATTGAAGGGATCCCCAGGTCGGAGTGGGGACCAGAAGCTGTCGCTGCGATTCTCACACATGCCGGACTACAGGATGGCGGCTTCGATGACCCTCTAGCTGAGAAGGAGACAGGCTGCATTCGCACGTGGATCACGACTCCAGATCCTGAGGCCGTACCTAAAGCAGGAGTCTACTACACGGATGAGAGTCTGCGGAGGCCTCCATCGCCAGCTCGGCTGGAGCTAGATGACCACCCCCAGCACGATCCTCCTCGGGACCAGCCGCTGCGGATGATGGCTCACCCGTTCCTCCTCCACGTAGACCAGCTCATCGACTACGACCCGCCGGAAATGGAGCCGCCTTTCAGAGGACATAGCTCCAGTAGCCAAGGAAGCGGCATGGCATCGCCTCTTTCCTCGAGCTCTATCCGAGGCCCGGAAACAGTTTCCTTCCACTGGGAATTGGGCGTCAAGGATGGCTTCTCTCCGACGAGACGCCGCTCGGTGCAGGATCACCTCTTCCACCCCACGGGGCCAGATAGGGACAGGGACCATAGCCGCTCTCCTCCGCCTCCACGGGCGCCGGGAAGACGGGCCACAGGGTGGGATGTACGCCCGGCCCGGACCAACACCCGCAGTCGCGAGCAGGGAAACCGTCCGGCCTCACACGGTCGCAACAGAGGAGGAGGTGGACACCGACGTGATTATCAAAGAAATGGGGATCTTCCCGTGGGAGATCTAGAAGACGTCTTGGGTACAATGCGAGAGCGCTCGCGCTCTCCGCTCTGGCTCACCAGGCTGCAGTCAACCAACAGATTTTCTCAGCTGGAGGCCGAACCTTTCACGGACATCCTGATGCAGGTTCAACTCCTTTCAGTCGAAGATATGGGTGCTGCAGATCCTATGTTGGATGAGGCAAATGTTGTGGTTTTTCCACCACTCCGGGCATCAGAAACAAATCTACAGGTCCCTCAGCAAGAGGAGCAGCACATTACGCAGCTAGGAGAGCTGCAGGCCCCGGCCACTGAGACTGATTCTGGGAGCTCTGAAGTTGATGATGACATGACGTTGGCCCAATTTAGACAACTGGTGGATCGCCCATTGCCACCCCCGCTAATCCAGTCGCTGCCATGCACTAGAAGCAAGTTCAAGATAGCGCAGCAGATAGGAGCCAAGAGCAAAGAAAAGCAAAGCAGGAATAAAAACTCTGACCCCAGGATGGGTGAAACAGAAATATGCCTGCTTCCTCCAACTCTTGCATGCGCAATGACCACACAGAACACCTAGCAATAAGAAGAACAACGCATTGCACATCAAGATGAGGTGCAGGCCCCAGTCTCAGAGGCTAAATCAGGTGATTCGGAAACAGATGATGTTATGACACTAGCCCAATTCCGCCAGGTGGTAACCTGTCCATTGCCACCTCCGATCATCCGCTCGGTGCCCTGTACCAGAAGCAAATCCAAGCTAGCGGAACAGAATGAAGCCAAAAACAAAGAGAAGAATTGCAAGGGCCAGCAGGGGCATTACGCAGCGGACCTCACAATGATGGAGAAGGCTCAGATTTTGCTTATGAAGAAGCTGGGCATCCTGCAGGCTGAAGAAGATAGGGATCTCTTCAAGGAGCCACTCACCGAGGACACGGCTGTTGCTTTTGCCACTCTTGCAGGGGCTCTAGGAAAGCTAGACATCAGCGCTGTGCTCAATGCTGCTGCTTAGTTAGTTGCTAGTTTCTCCAGACTTGCAGGAGCAATGTACCTCCTCATGTCTCTGTTGCTTAGCTCTTTTGTTATGTCTTTGTCTTGGTTGATGAGGGTGCCTCAGGAACTACAGGGGCCGATGTCTTCCAGATCCCCAGACCTTTTCATCTCCTCGCCTGCTAGTTTGTTGGCGCGAGCCCTCTATTATGTGCGCAGCGCGCCTGATGTAAGGACTTCTTCCCATTGCCTGTGTTTGGCCAGGGTCTCAGATGCTAGTCTGTGGTTTCCCCTCTGTCGCCCCACCACGAACAGGTACATCACGAAAGAGAAGACCTCCCGATCATGTCGCCTCACCAAGTGAGACTCATTTCATGGAATGTACGAGGCCTTAATAGCAATGCGAGAAAAGATGCAGTGAGAGAAGCTATAAAACATTACAGGGCCAACATAATTTGCCTACAGGAAACGAAGCTGGAACTAATTGACGACAGCGTGATTCTTCGAGTAATGGGAAATGATTTCCTTAATAACTACTGCTATCTTCCGGCAATTGGCTCCAGAGGAGGCATTGTCCTCGCCTGTTTAGGTCGCCTCTTCAACATCATAGAACCTTTGGCAAAAACATACTCCATCTCGGCAATGATCAACCACATAGACTCTGACCTCAAATGGTCATGCACAGGAGTGTATGGACCGCAGGATGAAACCGAGAAACTTCTATTCCTACAAGAGCTCAGTCTTCTCAAACCAGATTTACTCGATAAGTGGCTTATCACAGGAGACTTCAACCTCATCCTAAAAGCGTCAGACAAAAATAATAATCGCATTGACAGGAGGATGATCCATGCATTCAGATCAACGGTTAACAACCTCCAGATTCGAGAGCTCAAGCTCTATGGAAGAGCCTTCACTTGGTCCAATGGCCAAGCGAACCCGACTTTATCCAACATAGATAAGATGCTATGCTCCCCTGACTGGGACATACATTTCCATGATTGCACTTTACAGGCTTTATCATCAATGATCTCCGACCACTGCCCATTGATGCTAACAGGTGAACAGCACGGAAACAAACTTGGGACCTTTAAGTTTGAGGACTGGTGGCTCAAAATCCCGGAGCTATATCAAGTTATACAGGAATGCTGGAACACACCGACTACCGCCGTTGACGCATTCAGACGTTTGCACTCAAAGCTAGGCCGTTTAGCTAAACGACTCACGAGATGGAAACAAGACCTAATAGGCAACACCAGGATGCAGTTTGCAATCTCCTCAGAAATCATTCTACAGCTAGACAAGGCGCAGGAAGACAGAGTTCTAACGGCACTGGAACAAGAACTCAGATCTTGCCTAAAGAGCAAACTTCTTGGTCTTGCCGCAGTACAAAAGATGCGTGCACGACAGAGATCCAGACTACAATGGATAAAGGAAGGAGACGCCAATACCAAGTTCTTCCACCTTAAGATAAACGGTCGCAGCAGGAAAAACAGGATTCCATCCCTTGAAGTAGATGGCCAACAAATTTATAACCAACATGAGAAGAAACTCCTCGCGGAGAACTACTTTACAGAATTCCTGGGCTCCAAAGTACAGCGTACAATCTCCCTTAACTGGGAATCCATTGGTATACAGAGAATGAATATGGCGCACCTTGAGACAGAGTTCACGGAAGAGGAGATCCAAAGTGCCATTAACAGCCTGCCAGCAGGAAAAGCACCTGGACCAGATGGCTTTACCAGCAGCTTCTACAAGGTCTATTGGCAGATCATAAAGGAAGACGTGATCTCAGCCATCAGGCATTTCGCTGATCTTCGGACTGACAGGTTGAACCTCCTTAACGAAGCAGATGTGATCCTCATCGCAAAGAAATCACAACCTAAAGGGATAAAGGACTACAGGCCAATTAGTCTGATCCACTCGTTTAGCAAAATTCTGACCAAGATGTTGGCAGCTCGCCTTGCTCCAGAAGTGGATAGATTTATCTCCGCGACGCAAAGCGCTTATATCAAGGGAAGGGGAATTCAGGACAACTTTATGTTCTCCCAGAACATAGTTCGATCGATGCACAGAAAAGACTCCTACCCTTTTCCTGAAGCTGGACATACAGAAGGTCTTCGACTCTGTAAGTTGGGAATACCTGCTGGAGCTGCTCTCTCATCTAGGCTTTGGTCAAAAGTGGCGCAATTGGGTGGCAAACCTCCTCGCTACATCCTCCTCTCGTATAATCATCAATGGGGAGAAGACCGACAAGATTTGGCACAGGAGGGGCGTAAGACAAGGAGACCCGCTATCCCCTCTCCTTTTCATCATTGCCATTGAACCGTTGCAAAATCTGGTCCGGAAAGCCATGGAAGCAAACTTCATCAAACCAATCAGAGGAGTGTCAAACGAGCTTAGAATCTCCCTGTATGCTGATGACACAGCGTTCTTCGCTAATCCGGACCTAAGCGAAATAACAGCCATCCTGCAATGCCTTCAAGACTTCGGAGATGCCACAGGACTACACACAAATGTTCAGAAAAGTAACGTCTTCCCCATTAGTTGCCAGGACATTGACATTCAACAGATCACACAGCTGTTCCCAGCAGAGTTCAAACAGCTCCCGTGCACGTACCTGGGACTGCCGCTGCACACTTCCAGGCTAAGAAAAACTGATCTTCAACCAGTCCTCGACAAGCTATCCTCAAAGCTTGCAGGATGGAAGGGCAAGTTCCTCAACAGGGCTGGAAGACTCACTCTAATCCAATCAGTTCTCTTGCCATGCTTAGTCTACTCTCTCTCCGCATTCAAGATTCAAAAATGGGCAATCAAGAAGACAGAAAAAATCATGAGAGCATTCCTCTGGAAGGGAGAAGAAGTTTGCTCGGGTGGACACTGTCTTATAAATTGGAAACAGATTTGCAGACCGAAGGAAAAGGGAGGACTGGGGATAAAAGACATTGATTTGGCACGACACTCCGGCTCCGCTGGCTCTGGATGGAATGGAGTTTGAAACCCAAACCTTGGAAGGGCCAAGAAACGCCCTGCAATAACAGCGATAGATCCTTATTTGAAGCCTCCACATTGATCACTGTTGGGAAAGGAGATAAAGCAAAGTTTTGGACCTCCAGGTGGTTGAACGGGATCACACCAAAGGAAGACATGCCGGACCTTTTCGCAATTATCAAAAGAAGAAACAGGACAGTGCAGTTTGAGCTTCAGGGCAATAGATGGTTGAAAGCTCTCCGATGGATTAATACGCAGCAGCAAGCCCAGCAATTCATAAAGCTATGGAGCCTAATCGCCCAGATGACAAGAGATACGCAGCAGGAAGACACCATTTCTTGGAGGTGGTCAAGCACGAGAGAATACTCTACGGAATCGGCCTACAACATCCAATTCGAGGGTTCGCTTCCTCCCCTTCAAAGCGACAATATCTGGTCGGCGTCTGCAGAAAACAAATGTAAAATCCATGTTTGGTTAACGCTACAAAACAGGATCATGACGGCTGACAGGTTAGAGGCAAGAGGTTGGCCAAATGGATCTATATGCACTCTCTGCGGCAATCAGGAAGAAACTGCTCTGCATATCTCCCTGAGGTGTGCTTTTGCTAGGCAGGTTTGGAGAAGACTTGCGACTCTAAATAGCTTTCCTCTACACTTTTTGGATGGCACAGATCAAACGCTACAAGGATGGTGGCTCTCCCCGGCTAGGCAGATTGATCACAAAAGCTTGAGAAAACAATATGGTATTCTTATTTATGGCATGTGGAGACTTTGGAACGAACGAAATGGTCGTGTCTTTAGACAACAATTTGGAACCATCGAGGATGTAGTCTCCCGTGCAATGGACAGCATTCTCTCCTACAAAAGGGCCTTCCTGCGGGGAGTAAGTGAGCAAGATGTTCATTCTGTAATCGAGTAATCCAGGAGTTTGATTTTCCTTTGCCCTGATCTGGGGCTGGTGTGCATGTATATACCATGCATCTCTGTAAACTTGGTTTTCTCTCCTCTATAAGAAAGGCAGTGCTCCTGCCATTTTCTTAAAAAAAAAGATGGTCACTGAACACGGTGGCCCACAAGTCTTGCGGTGGCCACCTCTATTCTGTGCTTCCTTCTTCCCCTGTCTCTACGCTTATCTCGAATCCTCTGAATTCTGTAATCCTAGCACTTGTATCGCACCAAACATATATTGGAGAGTAGTGTGATACATCTTGGTATCAGATTCATTCAATCTTGGAGTTCCCTCACCAAACACGCTTCACCACCATCCGGAAGCAGGTGGACACCATGGATGCCCAGTACAAGCAGATCCTAAAGAAGCTCGACTCTATCACCGAGCTCAAGTCCGATGTCGCGTTGCTTTTGTCCTACGTCTCCAATATCACTTCGAGGATCACAGAACTCAAGGAGATGGCAGCGGAAACAGCTCGCTGGAAGCCCTTGGTGGAGGATCGTGTCGATGAGTTCCATCAAGCGGCGCGTGATCTTCGCCAGCAGCTCGCCGTGCTCACGGGCGTCCCCCACGAAGCACTCCGCGGCGTCACCATCGACCACCCTCCTCCGACACTGGCTTCACAGATCCCGGCCGCGAGAAAATCTCCGGCGGATCACCATCTCGGGCCAAGTGGCCACGGCATTGCATCTGCCCACCGGGGTTTTTATGCGGATGGGATATTCCTGATCCGGAAGGTACCTCCGGTCTCGGGTACGTTTCCCACCAATTCCTTCTCTACTCCGCCTCCCCCGCAACCAATTTCTGCTGTCCTGGTTGTGGAATCGAGTTCGGCTCTTCCACCTGTTGGTTTTCCCTCTTCTGATGGCCTGAACCCCAAGTTTTGGATCTCTTGTGCGGAGAAGTATTTTGAGATGTATTCTATTTCTCAGCCCCTTTGGATTCCTGTGGCTACCATGCACTTTCCGGGTTCAGCCACCATTTGGTTGCAATCTGTTGGGGGAAGGGTCCCCGCGCTACCCGAACTGACGGGCTTCCCCCTGACAACGTCAAGACCTCCTCCCTGCGTCGACCCAGTTCACCCGGCATCAATAACCTCCGATGGCATCAACAAATTCCGCGGGCATCACCGACGACGTCGAAGCCACGCTCCATCTCAGTGGGCGTCAAGGCCTTGCCCCGTCCCGGCGGACGTCAGGGCCGCGCCCCGTCCCGGCGGACGTCAAGGCCTTGCCCCGTCCCGGTGGACGTCACGGCCGCGCCTCGTCCCGACGGACGTCGAGGTTGCGCTTCGCCCCGTCGTCAAGGAAAATATGTCGTCATAGTAGCGAGTATTAGGATATTAAAGTATTAGAGTATTTGAATATTCCATAAAGATTCCTGTAAAAAGACCAAAATGCCCCTGATGGCGTGTTATTGCCCGGAGGGCATAATTGTAATCTCGCATACTCCTTTCTCAAAACCTATAAATACCCCCCAGGGAGTAGAGAGAAGGGGATCCCACTTTCATTTCCCCCCTCTGTGAGCTCTCTATTCCGTGCCCTAATACGAACATTGATTTCCATTGTCGACTGTTTCGCGCGCATTACTTCTCGCTCGTTTGTCCCCCGCACGCCCGGAGGTCGCTGTAGCCGACCGGGGGTGCCACAAATACATTGTCTAGGCGCGTACCTACGACAGTTGGCGCCGATCGTGGGGACGCGAGCGAAAAGCCATGGCGCCGAAGAGAAAGAGCGCGGAGGACGATCGTCCCCCGCGCACCAAACCCAGCGCGTCGAGCCAGGACGAACAACATGGTCGTCACCATGGAGCTTAGCGGCGCCCGCGTCAACGACCCGTCGGCCGCTAACCTCCGAGCCCGCGCGCGTTCGCTGTGTCGCGCTCGTCCGCCGCACGCGTCCGCCACGATGAGGTTGTCCGCCGCGCGCGTTCGCCGCACGTGTCCGCCGCGCAGAGGTCCTCCGCCGCGCGCGTCTGCTGTGCCGCGCTCGCCCGCCGCACGCGTCCGCCGTGATGAGGTTGTCCGCCGCGCGCGTTCGCCGCACGTGTCCGCCACGACGATGTCATCCGCCACGCTCGTCCGCCGCTGTGGGGCCGTCCGCCACGCGCATCCGCCGCACGAGTCCGCCGCGACAAGGTCGTCCGCCGCACGTGTCCGCCGCGATGAAGTCATCTGCCGCACGCGTCTGCCGCGACGAGGTCATCCGCTGCACTCATCCGCCGCTAGCGTCCGCCGCGAAGAGGTCGTCCGGCGCGCTCATCCGCCGCGCGCGTCCGCCGTGCCGCGCTCGCCCGCCGCACGTGTCCGCCGCGACGAGGTCATCCGCCGCGCGCATCCGCCGCGACGCGCTCGTCCGCCTCGCTGCACTCGCCATCGACGTCACCCTCGTCCACGCTCTCGGGCTTAGCATCCTCCACGCCCGCCCTCAGCGACATTGGGGGCTCGTCAACATCACCCATGCCCCACACGCTCGCCCTCGGTGACATCACGCGACCTCATCATCCCGCCCCCTTGTGACAGGTTTCAATCATCTCCGTCCGGGATAGAGTGTCCCTTCCCTCCGGGGTCGTGCGACGATAAGCTCCCCGCGACGTCCGAGCCATCTCCATCCGGGATAGAGTGTCCCTTCCCTCCGGGGTCGTGCGACGAATAGCTCCCCGCGATGTCGAGCCACCTCCATCCGGGATAGGGTGTCCCTTCCCTCCAGGGTCGTGCGACGATAAGCTCCCCGCGATGTCGAGCCATCTCCGTCCGGGATAGAGTGTCCCTTCCCTCCGGGGTCGTGCGACGAATAGCTTCCCGCGATGTCGAGCCACCTCCATCCGGGATAGAGTGTCCCTTCCCTCCAGGGTCGTGCGACGACAAGCTCCCTGCGATGTCGAGCCACCTCCATCCGGGATAGAGTGTCCCTTCCCTCCGGGGTTGTGCGACGATAAGCTCCCCGCGACGTCGAGCCATCTCCGTTCGGAATAGAGTGTCCCTTCCCTCCGGGGTCGTGTGACGAATAGCTCCCCGCGATGTCGAGCCACCTCCGTCCGGGATAGAGTGTCCCTTCCCTCCGGGGTCGTGCGACGGTAAGCTCCCCGCGATGTCGAGCCACCTCCGTCCGGGATAGAGTGTCCCTTCCCTCCGGAGTCGTGCGACGTGCCCATGCCAGGCGAAGCATCAATGCACTCCTTGCTACACCGGTGGGCATCAAAGGTTGTGGTTAGGGAAGGCCATAAGTGCTCTCAGACATGTCCTCGAGCGCTAGGTTTTTTTCGTTGGGAGGCAGGGTGCTACGCACCTTGCAACAAACGCCTCAACGCCCTCCCCGGGCACGGTCCGTCTGTGCCTCGACACCTTTCGCGTTCGGCACCATCTGGACAAGGGACTCCCCCAGAAACAAAGCCAAGCTGCCAGGCGTCATCACTCTGCTCGACATCGACATGCCTTGCACGGTGTCAACACGCCTCGCGCGGCGTTGACACTCTGCCCAGCGTCAGCATCTTCCGTCCGGCATGGACGTGCTCCTCGGCGTTGACACTCTGCCCAGTGTCGGCGTCTTCCGTCCGGCATAGCCGTGCTCCTCGGCCCTGACGCACTTCGCCGTCACGAACATGCTCCGTCGAAGTCGACATGCTCCTCAGCGTTGACATGCTCCGTCGACGTAGATGGGCACTGAGGTTCCCTCCTAAGGACGAAGAGCCGCGATATGACCAGTCAACCGGGGTGACGTGCGCTATTGTCCCGTCTTAGGCGACGTCTCCGTCACCATGTCGGGACAACCTTCACTCCGCTGCGGCGTAGAGCATCCCCTCACCGTGGCGTTGAGCAACGTCTCCGTCGCCGTGTCGAGATAACCTTCACTCCGACGCGGGGTAGAGCACGCTCTGCACAGCGTAGAGCATCCCCTCACCACGGCGTTGAACAACATCTCCGTCACAGTGTCGGAACAACCTTCACTCCATGCACCCCTGCAGGTGCGCTGCGCACCCTGCGCGTACCCCTGCAGGAGGCTCCGTGTACACCCTGAGCGCACCCCTGCAGGTGCGCTGCGCACTGATGTAACAGTGGCCCGATCTTTCGATGAGACAAACGTAACTATCGATTTGGTGGAGTTTGACCTTGACGATCCGACTATACCGTACGTGACGGTACGCCTTAGCAATCGCTAAACCAACCTCCGATGGTTATTGACCTTGCCGTAGGCGCGATCAACCTGAACAACGAAGTTCGAGTTCCTGCAAGCAACCGAAGAACCAGCAAGAACTAAGATTGCAATCGGAAATTGCGAGTATAAAATTGGCACAAGAGTTAAAAGAACAAAGTGTGGGATTCCACTGGAGATCTAAACAAGGCGGTAGTCCTACACGACTTGTAGATGCAATATTGTAGCAGTAGCTAAACAACTCAATGAAACCCCATTAACCCTAGGGGTGGCAACTACTATTTAAAGAGAAGAAAAGGGGGAAGGGGTACTGCTCGGTACTGTTCACGCGCATGAACAGTACACGTGAACAGTACATGGAGCCCACTATGGCTTATAGGGCCCTTGGCCCAAGAAAAAGGTGACGCAGCACCATCTATTAAGTATATGTCGTCTCTCACGGTGACTCCATCCTTGTAGTGCTGCCGTTGTCCTTCTCCTCACTTGAACCCATGTTCCTGAGTAATATAACATCATCCCCTTTAGGCAGCATCATGGAGTTCATATAAAATGACGGAGCTCCAAGAAACGAATTTACCTGACAATTAAGTTGGCGTGCTCGAGCTCGTGTTACAGGACCCTTTACTAAGGTTGTATCGATGTTAGGGATGTCCTCATCATCCTCCCCTTCTTGAAATGACGTCGTCCTCGACGGCAACTCGTCACCCTCACCCAAATATGGCTTCAAATCTGCAACGTTAAAGGTGGGACTAACCCCAAAGGCTGCAGGGAGATCAAGCTTATAGGCATTATCATTAATCTTGTCAAGCACTTTGAAAGGACCATCAGCGCGAGGCATGAGCTTAGATTTGCGCAAATCAGGGAAACGATCTTTTCTCAAATGCAGCCAAACTAAATCACCTGGTTCAAACACAATATGTTGTCTACCCTGACTACCAGCAAGTTTATATTTAGCATTCATGCGCTCAATGTTTTCTTTAGTTGTCTCATGCAGTTTCAATATCAAATCAGCACGTTGCTTAGCATCAAAATTAACCTTCTCCGAAGATGGAAGAGGCAATAAATCAATAGGTGCACGAGGTATAAAGCCATAAACAATCTCAAAAGGACACATCTTAGTGGTAGAATGCAGCGAACGATTATAAGCAAACTCAATATGAGGTAAACAATCTTCCCACAGACGCAAATTTTGTTTCAAAACAGCCCGAAGCATAGTAGACAATGTTCTATTCACAACCTCAGTTTGTCCATCAGTTTGGGGATGACAAGTAGTAGAAAACAAAAGCTTAGTCCCCAATTTAGCCCATAAAGTTCTCCAAAAATGGCTAAGAAATTTAGTATCACGATCGGACACAATAGTATTAGGCACACCATGCAAACGTATAATTTCACGAAAGAACAAATCAGCAACAACAGTGGCATCATCAGATTTGTGACAAGGAATAAAGTGTGCCATCTTACTAAATCGATCCACCACAACAAATATACTATCCCTCCCATATTTGGTCCTAGGCAGCCCCAAAACAAAATCCATAGATATATCTTCCCAAGGCACACTAGGAACAGGTAAAGGCATATATAAACCATGAGGGTTAAGTCGTGACTTAGCTTTTTGACATGTAGTGCAGCGAGCAACGAATCTCTCCACATCGCGTCTCATCTTTGGCCAAAAGAAATGGCCAGCCAGCACGTCCTCCGTCTTCTTAACGCCAAAATGACCCATCAACCCTCCTCCATGCGCCTCCTGTAACAACAAAAGACGAACAGAGCTAGCTGGGATGCATAGCTTATTAGCACGGAACACAAACCCATCATTAATGACAAACTTGTTCCATGTGCGGCCTTCTCTACAATTCTGCAATACATCTTTGAAGTTAGCATCATGCACATATTGATCTTTGATGGTCTTGAAACCAAAAATTTTGAAGTCAAGTTGTGAAAGCATGGTATAACGACGTGACAATGCATCTGCAGTAATATTTTCTTTACCCTTTTTGTGTTTGATAACATAAGGAAAAGACTCAATGAACTCAACCCACTTAGCATGTCGACGGTTCAGTTTAGCTTGACTTCGGATATGCTTCAAAGATTCATGATCAGAATGTATAATGAACTCCTTGGGCCACAAGTAATGTTGCCATGTTTCTAAAGTCCGAACGAGAGCATAAAGTTCTTTGTCATAGGTTGAATAATTTAGACTAGGCCCACTGAGTTTTTCACTAAAGTAAGCTACAGGTTTGCCTTCTTGTAATAAAACACCACCAAGCCCTATGCCACTAGCATCACACTCAAGCTCAAACATCTTATTAAAATCAGGAAGCTGCAGCAAGGGGGCATGTGTTAACTTATCTTTTAATATCACGAAGGCGTCTTCTTATGCGGCACTCCAAACAAAAGGTACATCCTTCTTGGTAAGCTCATTGAGCGGCGCTGCAATGGTGCTGAAATCCTTCACGAACCGCCGATAGAAACCAGCAAGTCCGAGAAAACTCCGCACCTGTGTGACCGTTTTAGGAGTCGGCCAACTCTGTATCGCCTCGACCTTGGCTTGATCAACTTCAATGCCCTGCGGGGTCACAACATAGCCAAGAAAAGAGACTCGATCCGTGCAAAAAGTGCACTTCTCGATGTTGCCAAATAATCGTGCATCACGTAAAGCATTAAAAACAGCACGTAAATGGTCTAGATGCTCCTCTAATGACTTGCTAAAAATGAGTATGTCATCAAAGTATACTACCACAAACCGTCCTATGAAAGCTCGCAAAACTTCATTCATTAATCTCATGAAAGTGCTAGGTGCATTAGTCAATCCAAAGGGCATAACTAACCACTCATATAACCCGAATTTAGTTTTGAAAGCTGTTTTCCATTCATCACCCAATTTCATACGAATCTGATGGTAGCCACTTCGCAAGTCTACTTTAGAGAACACGACTGAGCCACTAAGTTCATCAAGCATGTCATCTAGTCGAGGAATAGGATGACGATAGCGAATTGTAATATTATTAATGGCTCTACAGTCTACACACATGCGCCAAGTACCGCCTTTCTTAGGAACAAGAATAACAGGAACAGCACAAGGACTAAGGGATTCGCGAACATAACCTTTTTCAAGAAGTTCTTGCACTTGTCGCTGAATCTCCTTGGTCTCCTCGGGGTTTGTACGGTACGGTGCACGGTTTGGGCAGCGAGGCGCCTGGAATCAAATCAATCTGGTGTTCAATGCCTCTCATAGGTGGCAGCCCCGGCGGTATTTCTTTTGGAAACACATCAATGTATTCCTGCAACAGGTTAGCAACAGCAGGAGGCAAAGAAGGAGGCATATCCTCAAATGAAAACAACACTTCTTTGCAAATCAGTCCATAGCATGCATGAGAACTAGCATCTATTTCTGAAATTTCAGCACGTGTAGCTAGGAATGCGGCACCTTTCAATTTGATTTCCTTAGATGAGCTAGGGGTCGCTTTGTTCAACTTATTAAATTGTTCTAACTCATGAACTACTTGCTGATTTTCAGATTTAGCATGCTCTCTATGTTTATTTCTGCTAGCCCTAGCAAGATCATCCTGTAAAATTTGCTCAGGGGACATAGGGTGTAGAACTATTTTCTTTTCATTATGTGAGAGAGTATATTGATTAGTTCGACCATCATGTATACAATGTTTATCATACTGCCATGGTCGTCCTAATAACATGGAACATGCTTGCATAGGCACAATGTCGCAATCAACAGTATCATGATATGATCCTAAAGAAAACTGAACTCTCACCATGCGTGTTACCTTTACTTTGCCGCCATCATTGAACCACTGAATGTAATAAGGATGTGGGTGGGGCCGTGTAGGTAAAGTGAGCTTCTCCACCATGTCGGCGCTGGCTAAGTTATTGCAACTCCCTCCATCAATGATTATGCGAATGGAACGCTCCTTAATGACTCCTTTAATGTGGAAGAGGTTGTGGCGCTGACTCTTCTTGTCTCGAACAATTTGAGCACTAAGCACACGGTGGGCTATAATGCTCATGTACCGGTCGGCATCTGCAGCAGTCACATGCTCTTCGTCTTGATCGGACTTGACGTCGCTTTGGTCATGTTCAGCATGCAAAGCATAGGTATCCTCATCAAGATCACTCGCGGAGTCATACTCGCCATCTTCACGAATGAGCAGTACGCGCTTGTTAGGACAGTTCTTCATGATATGGCCGAAACCCTTGCAACGGTGGCACTGAATGTCCCTTGTTCTTCCAGTGGAGGCTACCAATGACGAACTCTTAGCGGGAGTTGGCGACGCAGTTTTTGTCGGTGCCTGAGAACGGTATGCTGAATTGGATGGGGCATGAGCCGAGCTGGAGGTCGTAGGTGGTGCGGTAGTGGCACGAGTGGGTGGAGCAGCACGTGGTGTCCACGTGGAAGCACGAACTGCAGAAAAGTTAGTACGCTGTCTCGAGCGGCCCTGCACTTCATGTTCAGCATGTATAGCAAGGTGGAATAAATGAGTGATAGATGTATAGTCCTTATAAGCAAGAATATCAGCAATCTCCCTATTCAATCCACCCATAAACCTAGCCATAGAAGCTTCCTCATTTTCATTTAAACCATAGCGTAGCATGCCCATTTGCAATTCTTGATAATATTCTTCGACAGACCTATTTCCTTGATTTAAGCGCTGTAATTTATTCAATAAGTCTCTAGCATAGTATGAAGGAACGAATCTATGTCTCATCAGCTGTTTTAATGCCTCCCAAGTGGTTGGGATCTGATGCGGGTGTATTCTACAGTGTTCCTTCCACCAAACAGAAGCAAAATCAGAGAACTCACTAGTAGCAGCCCTAACACGTGTGTCCTCTGGAAATTCATGGCATGCGAATTTCTGATCGACTAGTAACTCCCATGTGAGATATGCATCTGGATCATATTTACCTTCGTAAGGAGGTATAGTGAACTTTACCTTAGAGAAAGCGTCATCTCGTTCACGGTCTCTCCGTGGAGGACGTCGCATACCATATCGGTTGTAGCGTAGTCGACGGTGATCCCGGTCGTTGTTGTGGTTGACGTCATCCTCATCTTCAGAATCAGCACTGTAGTCGTTCTCGCCCGCTGGTCCGTGTTGTGCGTTGGCTCCGGATCCCACGGATGCTGCTGGTCGTATCACCGAGGCATTGTTGGTCGCAGACGAAGGAACTCGTTGGGCACGTGGGACTCCATTGTTGGCTGGAAGACGAGGGGCAGGTATCGCAGAACCTGCAAGATTATCAAGGCGAGCCAATATAGCAGCAATGTTAGCGTTAGCAGTCGCCTGTCCATCCTCAATAGCTTTGAGGCGGTTCTCCTGCATTTGCATTCGCTCATTGGTCCTGTGGAGATCATCCGTGAGACCCTTCAAGACATCTTCTTCCCCACCTGCCATGGTTAGCAAAAGGAAACAAACCCTAGTGCTACTACTAGAATATGGGGGGGGAATGGGTGGCAGGAATCTCAACAATTCAGTAGCAAATACCAAACTCTTACCAGTTCTTACCGTGCTGCAGTGGTTGTCGGCCTTTGGCGGTGTCAAAGATGATCAAGAGGTTAATATAGCAATTACCAAGGGGACCGAACACAGTACAATATAGGAAGGTGGAGCTTGGTTGGCTTCGTATGGTAGCAAGGAGTAGCAACTATCAATGCAGCAAATGCAAGTTGAAAGAATGTTCAAAGTACTAGTCACTGTTGCTGACACCTAGCTAGACCAATGAAAAGCTAATCAATGTCCTGTAAACAATGCCCCAGAAGGTACTGAAACTGCAAAGGATGAGTGTTATCTGAGATCTCAGAACCCACTCAATAACTCAGAGAAAACAACAGTAGTCTAAGACGTGGCGGCCAAAACTCAGCACAAGCCTTGTCGTGGCAGAGATGAAGCAAAACACAGGTTCTACTGCCGTGACAGCAAAAAACTGCCGCTTTTCTTGCCGCGGTAGGAAATTGGCAGCGTCGGAGAGGGAGTTTGGCAGCTCCGATTGTCGAACGGTTTGCACGGCTGTGATCAGGAGGGCAAGCTCTATATACCCAGAAATTTTGAGCCAATTCGGAGAAAGTTGACGAAAGGACTAGTGCAAATCCCGGTCCGAAATCTAAGATTGCGCCCACGACTCCCGAACGAATTTGCGCGGCAGAAGCTGGGATCAGGTGGAAAGCAAGTCCTCGACTCAAGCTAACCAGGGAAACAAGAATCATCCAATTCGGAGTCCGGGTGAAGGAGATATGCCCTCCGCAAGATCAAAAAAAGTAACGGAAAAACTTCCGGAGCGAAAAAGTCCTACTTAGAAGCCGAATTTCTAGGGTCAAGACGGGTACAGGTGTATACACGTGTATTTTTTTCAGATGCGCGCCGTCGTTAGCTTCGATTTGAGTGGTCGTGGACCCAAAACGGACTCCGTATGAGAAAGTTACGGCCGTTTTACTAAAACCTCTCAAACTAGAGTTAGATCTGGACTCTTCTGCTACTCCCCTTGCCGCGGCAGCAGATTTTGCTGTTTTTCTTGCCGCGACAGGACTTTGTTGGCTTCTGCAGAGAGTTTGGATGCACGAAAAGGGCTGAAATTTTTGGGGCAAGATCAGCACATATATATCTCCCAAACGGCAGAGTTTGAGCCCAATCTGAGGACTTTGAATTTTTGGAGTCCGACACTAGTACGAATTGTGTTTGCCCTGGACTCTTCTTCTCCCCGAAATCAATCTAAGGTGCAAAAGATGGTGGGGTGGCAATGGCAGCAAGGATGCAAGACACGACAAGCAAGACACCAAGACCTAAGCTATGATCAGCAACGTGACACGACGATGCAACAGAAATTCAACAATGCAAACTTACTGAAAGATAGATGCAAGGGCACAGATTGGCTTGGACAAGGAAAACTAATCTACTTTTTTTTGAAGCTTTTTCTTGGACAATAGGTAAAAACAGATCTAACTACGAAAACGATAAATCTCACCGATCAACCTGGCTCTGATACCACTTGATGTAACGGTGGCCCGATCTTTCGATGAGACAAACGTAACTATCGATTTGGTGGAGTTTGACCTTGACGATCCGACTATACCGTACGTGACGGTACGCCTTAGCAATCGCTAAACCAACCTCCGATGGTTATTGACCCTTGCCGTAGGCGCGATCAACCTGAACTACGAAGTTCGAGTTCCTGCAAGCAACCGAAGAACCAGCAAGAACTAAGATTGCAATCGGAAATTGCGAGTATAAAATTGGCACAAGAGTTAAAAGAACAAAGTGTGGGATTCCACTGGAGATCTAAACAAGGCGGTAGTCCTACACGACTTGTAGATGCAATATTGTAGCAGTAGCTAAACAACTCAATGAAACCCCATTAACCCTAGGGGTGGCAACTACTATTTAAAGAGAAGAAAAGGGGGAAGGGGTACTGTTCGGTACTGTTCACGCGCATGAACAGTACACGTGAACAGTACATGGAGCCCACTATGGCTTACAAGGCCCTTGGCCCAAGAAAAAGGTGACGCAGCACCATCTATTAAGTATATGTCGTCTCTCACGGTGACTCCATCCTTGTAGCGCTGCCGTTGTCCTTCTCCTCACTTGAACCCATGTTCCTGAGTAATATAACATCATCCCCTTTAGGCAGCATCATGGAGTTCATATAAATGACGGAGCTCCAAGAAACGAATTTACCTGACAATTAAGTTGGCGTGCTCGAGCTCGTGTTACAGGACCCTTTACTAAGGTTGTATCGATGTTAGGGATGTCCTCATCACGCACCCTGCGCGTACCCCAGCAGGAGGCTCCGTATACACCCTGAGCGCACCCTGCGCGTACCCCTGCAGGAGGCTCCGTGTACACCTTGAGCGCACCCCTGCAGGTGCGCTGCGCACCCTGCGCGTGCCCCATCGTGGCGCTCCATCGCGACGTTGACCGCGGCGCTCCGTCGTGGTGCAAAGAGCCACGCCACCCAAGTCTCCGTCGCGGCGTCCAACGCAGCGTCTAGCATAGTGCTCCGACGCCGTCCCCGCGACCCGTGGCGTGCAACAGCGTCACGCACCAGCGCACCCTTACAGCGTCGCAAGGACGGTGGGGGAGCGGGGTGGCGAGGCGGGTAATCGGGGTGCGAGCGGCGATCGCGGCGATCCGTTGAGGTGTCTCCGTCGCGTCATCGACCTCGTCGCTCCGTCGTGGCGTCTCCGTCACGTCGTCCAACGCGGCGTCCAGCGTGGCGCTCCATCGCGACGTCAACCGCGGCGCTCCATCGTGGCGCAAAGAGCCACGCCACCCAAGTCTCCGTCGCGGCGTCGACCGCGTCGCTCCGTCCCGACGCAAGGGGCTACGCCAACCAAGTACCCCGTCGCGGCGTCCAACGCGGCGTCTAGCATAATGCTCCGACGCCGTCCCCGCGACCCGCGGCGTGCAACAGCGTCACGCACCAGCGCTCCCTTACAGCGTCGCAAGGACGGTGGGGGAGCGGGGTGGCGAGGCGGGCAACCGGGGTGCGAGCGGCGATCGCGGCGATCCGTCGAGGTGTCCCCGTCGCGTCATCGACCTCGTCGCTCCGTCGTGGCGTCTCCGTCACGTCGTCCAACGCGGCGTCCAGCGTGGCGCTCCATCGCGACGTCAACCGCGGCGCTCCGTCATGGCGCAAAGAGCCACGCCACCCAAGTCTCCGTCGCGGCGTCGACCGCGTCGCTCCGTCCCGGCGCAAGGGGCTACGCCACCCAAGTACCCCGTCGCGGCGTCTAGCATAATGCTCCGACGCCGTCCCCGCGACCCGCGGCGTGCAACAGCGTCACGCACCAGCGCTCCCTTACAGCGTCGCAAGGACGGTGGGGGAGCGGGGTGGCGAGGCGGGCAACCGGGGTGCGAGCGGCGATCGCGGCGATCCGTCGAGGTGTCCCCGTCGCGTCATCGACCTCGTCGCTCCGTCGTGGCGTCTCCGTCACGTCGTCCAACGCGGCGTCCAGCGTGGCGCTCCATCGCGACGTCAACCGCGGCGCTCCGTCATGGCGCAAAGAGCCATGCCACCCAAGTCTCCGTCGCGGCGTCGACCGCGTCGCTCCGTCCCGGCGCAAGGGGCTACGCCACCCAAGTACCCCGTCGCGGCGTCCAACGCGGCGTCTAGCATAATGCTCCGACGCCGTCCCCGTGACCCGCGGCGTGCAACAGCGTCACGCACCAGCGCTCCCTTACAGCGTCGCAAGGACGGTGGGGGAGCGGGGTGGCGAGGCGGGCAACCGGGGTGCGAGCGGCGATCGCGGCGATCCGTCGAGGTGTCTCCGTCGCGTCATCGACCTCGTCGCTCCATCGTGGCGTCTCCATCACGTCGTCCAACGTGGCGTCCAGCGTGGCGTTCCATCGCGACGTCGACCGCGGCGCTCCGTCGTGGCGCAAAGAGCTACGCCACATAAGTACCCCGTCACGGCGTCCAACGCAGCGTCTAGCATAGTGCTCCGACGCCGTCCCCGCGACCCGCGGCGTGCAACAGCGTCACGCACCAGCGCTCCCTTACAGCGTCGCAAGGACGGTGGGGGAGCGGGGTGGCGAGGCGGGCAACCGGGGTGCGAGCGGCGATCACGGCGATCCGTCGAGGTGTCTCCGTCGCGTCATCGACCTCGTCGCTCCGTCGTGGTGTCTCCGTCGCGTTGTCCAACGCGGCGTCCGTCGAGGCATCTCCGTCGCGACGTCGACCGCGGCGCTCCGTCGTGGCACAAGGAGCTACGCCACCCAAACACTCCGTCACGGCTTCAGCCTCGGCGCTCCATCGCGGCGTCTCCATAGACCTTGCCGCTCTGTTGTGGCAACTCCGTCGCGGCGTCGGCTTCGGCGCTCCGTCGCAGCGTCTCCGTCAACCTTGGCACTGTGTTGCCGCATCGACCTCAGCACTCCGTCGCGGTGTCTCCGTCGTGGCCTCCCTGTCGTGGCATCGACCTTAGCGCTCCGTCGTGGCAACTCCGCCGCTATCTCCTCGCCGATCAGTTCCGATGACCACAAGCTAGAAAGAGAAAAGCTGCTGAACCTGTTAAGTCCCTGCAAGGGAAAGTGAATAGACATGGGAACAAGGAATCACCCTGCGAAACACGTCACGCCCGGCACCGGAAACAACTACTGGCATGTCACGACGTGCGACGTGTTTGTGCACGAACCACATGGCAATGGACTACGGCGGTTCAATTCGGCAGAAACACGCATGCAAAAGAAACAGTCGCATCAGCCAGCGTCTACGCTGGGTCCATCTCATGCGTTATAATAAAAAGGAAGAAGTGTATATTTCGTCCCTCAACTATTGGCCGAGTGTAGCTTTCGTCCCTCAACTAAAAAATGGGCTAAATTTATCCCTCAACTATTTCAACCGGGTAACTTACGTCAGGGGACCGTTTATAACCGGTTTTAAGCCCAAAAAAAATCCCAAAAATTCAGAAAAATCAGGGAAAATTTAGAAAATTTCAAAAAAATTCAGAAAAATTCAGAAAAATCAGGAAAATTCAGAAAAATTCAGAAAAATCAGGAAAATTTAAAAAAAAATCAGAAAAATTCAAAAAATTCAAAAAAAATTCAGAAAATTCAGGAAAATTCAGAAAAATTCAAAAAATTCAGAAAAATCAGGAAATTCCAAAAAAAATTTAAAAAGGAAAAAAAAATCCAAAATGATCAGGAAAATACAAAAAAATAAGGAAATTTCAAAAAAAAATCAGAAAAATTTCCAAATCCGACCTCTTGGCGGCACCACGAGCCATGGCGCCGCAGACCGTGGACCGTGGCGCCGCCAAAAGGGTCAGATTTTTTGAATTTTTATTTTTTCTGATTGTTTTTCCTGATCATTTTGGATTTTTCTGAATTTTTCTGAATTTTCCTAAAATCCAAAATGATCAGGAAAAAAATCAGAAAAAAGATAAAAATTCAAAAAAATCATAAAAATTCAAAAAATCTGACCCTTTTGGCGGCGCCACGGTCCACGGTCCGCGGCGCCATGGCTCGTGGTGCCGCCAAGAGGGTCGGATTTGGAAATTTTTCTCCAGAGGGTTAATAAAGATAAAAAGGGTTAATTTGTGAAAAAGCCTAAATATTTCTTGTTTTTACCACGTAGAACATCATCAAGTTTTTTTTTCTCCTTTTCTGATTTCTATTGTATTATGTAATTTTTTGATTTTTTTTGCTTTTTTTGGGCATAAAACCGTTTTTAAACGGTCCACACCGTCTCACTGACGTAAGTTACCCGGTTTAAATAGTTGAGGGATAATAATTTTTTGATTTTTTGAAATTTCTTTATTTTTTTGTATTTTCCTGATCATTTTGGATTTTTTTTAAATTTTTTTGGGAATAACCTATTTTTTTTGAATTTTTCTGAATTTTTATGATTTTTTAAATTTTCCTTTTTTTTTGAATTTTCCTGATTTTTCTGATTTTTTTTGAATTTTCCTGATTTTTCTGATTTTTTTTGAATTTTCCTGAATTTTCTGAATTTTTTTTGAATTTTTTTGAATTTTTTTTGAATTTTCCTGATTTTTTTTTGAATTTTTCTGAATTTTCCTGATTTTTCTGAATTTTTTTGAATTTTTCTAAATTTTCCTGATTTTTCTGAATTTTTGGGATTTTTTTTTGGGCTTAAAACCGGTTGTAAACGGTCCCCTGACGTAAGTTACCCGGTTGAAATAGTTGAGGGATAAATTTAGCCCATTTTTTAGTTGAGGGACGAAAGCTACACTCGGCCAATAGTTGAGGGACGAAATATACACTTCTTCCTAATAAAAATACAGTAGCAGTTCATCTCATGCGTTATAATAAAAATACATCCGGTCCATCTCATGTATCAGACACGCGGCGAGAGGGCTTTCCCCTCGCGCCGCAACGCTGCTACGACTACCACAACCCGATGCCCAGTACGTCACGCGCACCACAACGAGCAGATAACGCAAGCATGGCACGAGAGCGTGGTACCTGTCAGCATGGCATTACTAACACTACCGAAGGGAAAAGAAGACATGG